>JAGFMF010011418.1:12411446-12421680 GCA_019455555.1 Galemys pyrenaicus | reverse complement strand
CAGCGGGCACAGCAGGAGAGGTCTGCTGCACCATGTAGGTCCCCTCCCTGGCCGGCAGCAGGGATCGAACTCGTGCTGCAGTGGCTGTGGTTTGCTTCATAGTGCATTGCTTAATCCACTGTGCCACCAGGGAGGCCCAGATTTTATTTTTTAAAGATTTATTTATTTATGCATATAAGAGCTGGGGTACAGGCCAAAGGTGTGGGGGGGTGAGAGGATTCACCACAGAGAGCAGGAAGCCGAACAGGCAGATCAACAGAAGTATACTGCTGAGGGGAGCAGCGGGCACAGCAGGAGAGGTCTGCTGCTCCATGTTGGTCCCCTCCCTGGCCGGCAGCAGGGATCGAACTCGACCTGCAGTGGCTTCGGTCCGCTTCATAGTGCATTGCTCAACCCACTGCGCCACCAGGGAGGCCCCTTTTTTTTATTTTAAAGATTTATTTATGCCTACAAGCACTGGGGTACAGGCTAGAATGTGGAGGGGTGAGAGGATTCACCAAAGACAGAGTGGGGAGCAGAACAGGCAGATCTACTGAAATACACTGCTGAGGGGAGCAGCGGGCAAGGCAGGAGAGGTCTGCTGCACCATGTGGGTCACCTTCCTGGCCAGGGATCAAACTCTGCTGCAGTGGCTGCAACTGCTTCATAGTTCGGTGCTTAACCCGTTGCACCACCAGGAAGGCCCCTGTCTCCTAAGTTTTTAAATATGTTGTTGATTCCCATCTTGTGAGCAGGCAGGAGCCATCTTCAAATTCATGGGTTCCCAGCAGAGAGTTAGGCATTGCTCAGAAGACTAACACCTTCTTTCTTAGAAGGGGGCAGAACATTTTACGGAGCCAGTATGGTTTAGGTTAACTAAGCACATAATTCATCAGAGTGGGGGGGAAAAGGTGATAGGAAAAAATATTGCATTGTAAAATAAGACATTCGAATATGCTGTGAGTGTTTAAGGCAGCTAATGGCCAAAATGGGCGAGTCAAAGAAGTCAGTCTGGCTTGAGGGGGGTTTGCATTTAGAGGAATTCTCTCTGTGACCTCCCTGGTTGACACTGGAGGGCGGATCTTCTTCCTCGAGGCCAGTGACACCTGAGATACCAGATGGTTTCAATTCAACTGTGGTCCAAAGACAGGGTTGAATTGGGCCAGAATTGCAATCAGCCAGAAGACACAGCAGTAAACTGAACAGGTGACCAGCACAGTGATGCCAGCTCCACGGTCGGGACCCTTCAGGATGAAGCAGGTCTGCAAGAGCCCACTGAGCCTCAGAACACAGACATCACAATGAGAGGCACCGTGAGGCCACTGCGTGCCATGGTTGCCCTGGAGCTGCCAGCCCCTGCCCCCTGCCGCACTTTGGTCCCACCTGTCTTGTCACTCTAAACAAACACAATTTTTTTTACATAAACATGATAAGTTCATGATTTTGTGTTCTGTTCCTAGACAGGTTTTCCGGCTCGGGCGGGCTTGAGCTCTCAGTTCCAGTATCTGCCAGAGCCGGTCTTCTGGGACAGGTGCATCTATGCTCAGAGGCACATTTAGGGCCTCGCCTCTGGTCACCATGTTTGAACAGTCTGGGTTGTCAGAAGTGCTGCCAACTGTTTTCCCAGGCAGGTATACCAAATTAGACATGGAACTGAGACTCCTGCCCCCAACCTTCCCAGACCCAGGAGCCCAAAATGTCCTAGGTATCAAACTCCTTCCATCCCTAGTGGCAAAACTGATTCTCTGAGTGCTCTGTGGTGGAGGGAAGGGCTTCAGACCTTCAACTGTGGAAAATCCCAATGTAGATCAATAGAAGTTAAAAGATTAATATTTCACTAGTTAATTAATAACTTGAAGGCAAGTAACAGCTCTCAAGAATTTATACATAACACTCCAAACATTTTAATTTTACATAACAGGAAAAAACTGTCACTCAATTTTTTTAATATGATTTCCCCACCCACTGTTTACTACACCCTAGCTTCTTCAATAGTTTGAGGTTTTTTTCCTTTGTTTGTTTGTTTTTGTTTGGTAAACATTATTTGAAAGTACTTGTTATTGGAGTAGAACATTACACTAGCTCCCTTTACTGGTCAAGTTGCATAACAAAGGACTGAAAAATGTTACAGGGCTTTTAAATTGGCTCTTGCTGTGGCAACAAATACTTTGTAAAGCATTTGAATCCAGAGTTGAGGGAAGGTAGCCACAAGCTCAGTGCATTTTTCAATTCAGATAGCAGGCAAGTTTCTAGAAACTAGACGTTCATAGTCACATTCTGTGCTAACAAGCACTGATTTAAAATGAATTGAATTAGTCTTTCCGAGCATAGTGCCTTTCTTTGGTCGCTTGAGTCACTGCTTTTACGATCACTCAACTTTAACATTGATGCCAGTAGAAAACATTCTGTAATTCTATTGCTGCCAAATAAGTAAGTAATTCTCCTTATCAGACACTTAATCTAATTATAACTAACTTATAAAGATGTAGATAAAGAAGTTATGGAGAAATAGTTCTTGGAATCAGAGCCCGCTGCTTCTAGATAAGAACCCCTTTCATAAATTATGCTCTAATCAAAATTCCAGCTGTGTATTTTACTCTATTGGCTCCGTTTAACTGGAAAAAATGGCAAATGGAAATTTATGACTGTGGCATACAAGTGTTTCAAATTGATGATTCTATTGCTTACCTACTCTGACTTCCCATTCCAAGAAATCTGTGTCTCTAGCCTATCACTCACTGCATCTCAGCCAGTTTTAGTCCCATCAGTTGACACTTGAACTAGTATACCACTACTTCTTTGTCCTACTATTTGTCACCCTGATGTCAGGCATGAGAGGCAGGGATTTTTCATGGCATGCTGGTACAAAGAGAAAATGTCTAGAACAGTACAGAAACTGCAGTGAGGTTTAAAATATGAGCTGGGCCTCCCTGATGGCTCAATGGGTTGAGTGCCGCACTGTGAAGCATCTGCTGCACAGCAATGCGAGTTCAATATCTGGCCAGGGAGGGGACCCACATGGTGCAGCAGACCTCTCCTGACTCGCCTGCTGCTCCCCTCAGCAGTGTGTTTTGGTCCATCTGCCTATTCTGCTCCCTGCTCTGTCTCTAGTGAATCCTCTCACCACCCACGCCACTAGCCTATACCCTGTTCTTGTATGCATAAATAAATAAATCCTTTTTAAAAAAAAAAATGTGCAGAATCAGTAAACCCGCCCACTGAGGATACCAATGGACGCTTAAATTCTGGCCTAGAGCACTTGAAAGTCATGAAAATGCTTTCAAAATCGTAAAAATCAGGGCCTCCCTGGTGGCGCATTGTGTTAAGCGACACACTATGAAGCAAACCACAGCCACTGTAGCCGGAGTTTGATCCTTGTCATCAGGCAGGGGAGGTGACTCACATGACTCAGCGGAACTCTCCTGTCTCAAACACTGCTCCCTTGAACAGTGTATTTCATTCAATCTGCCTGTTCTGTTCCCCACTCTGTCTCTGGTGAGTTCTCACACCTCTGGTCTGTACCCCAGATAATGTATAAATAAATAAAAATAAATAAATAAATATTGAAATAAATCTTTTTAAAAAGAAATAAAATCATGTTAAAAATAAATTATTTGCACAGTTTAATGGAAAGAGTGGTGACTAAGACCTGGTTCTCTCCAGGATGACACTTCTGGCTGTGTGGCCCCAAGCATCATTTAACCTCTCTGCACCTCAGTTCCTCATCCTGACATTTGGTAATGAGAGCCTTCCCTCAACACATCATTATGAGAATGACATGAGTAACACATGGAAAGTGCTGGAAAACAGACCACCAAGTAGCTAGCACTCACTTAGGCTGTCACTGTAGATGAAGCTGCTGTCACCCAATGCGAGACCTAGGTTGCACTGCTCTGTCCCAGGGAGATGCAGAGAAGGGGCTTCCTCAACAGACCACAATGGGTGGTCAATAGGAGGCTTTCAAGATTAAAAATATAATATTTAGATCACATTCCATGGCAAAAAATGGAAGGAAATATCAATCTTGGGGTGGGGACTGTGGAATGAATAAATATCAAACAAGGTTTGTACATCTTTAAATGACTCAAAGTTGGAATCAAAGTAATATACTATTCCAATTCCACTGACTATGTTGAGTCATGTAACCATTTCACTTTAATATATTACTACTAAAACTACCACAGATTATACCCTTTGCAAACATTTAAACTTATGATGAAAAACTCTAGAGAGCATGGTAAAACTGAGCAAGACACACAGGGTTTCAGAAATGACAGTATACATTCAAAGACCACTTCCCTGTGTGGATATGCAGAAGGGGAAGTGACCCAGGCAGAGGGTATGTGCAAAACTTTTGAGAACCTAATTCTAAGGTTGCTGGAACTTAGAGAACACAGTTCAGAGAGCTGAGGATAGAACCAGAGAAGGGGCCTCTTGAGTGTCCATGTTTGAACTCTGCATAGCAAAGAAGGGGAAAAGATGATCAGGTCTTTGATTTTACCAGGTAGATGGATGATAGAAGGTAGAACAAAGAGGAAACCAAATGTTCAAGAAAAGGGTCACAGAGGAGTATTTCAAGGGGGGAGCAAGCAAGTTTCAGATGCTGCTGAAAACATTTTTAAAAATCCATCTGTAACCATATCCATCATTCACACATTCCTCAGTAATTTATCAATCACCTTATTATTAAGTTAATCCTGAGGGCCACCAGGTGGCACAAGGGGTTAAGCACCACACTATGAAGCATCCCCAGACACTGCAGCACTACTAGCTGGATTCCCTCACTAGGGAGGGGACCCACATGGCACAGCAGACCTCTCCTGTCTCACCCTCTGCTCCCCTCATGAGTGTATTTCAGTCAATCTGCCTGTTCTGTTCCCCACTCTTGTCTCTGATGAATCCTTCCACCACTTCTGGTCTCATCACCCCCACCTCTGGCCTACACCACAGCTCTTATATGCATAAATAAATGAATTTTGGGGGAAGAAAAAAACAGTCAATCCATACATCCATCCAGTTCCCACGCTGAATTCCTGCATTATGCCAGGGTCTCTGAGAACAGGAAGTCATCAGTGACCCACATCAGAGTTTTGGGAATAAAGGGATGAGTTTGCTCCCCTTGAGGGAAGCAAAGCACGTGAGGATGAAAGGTGGCTTCCAAAGTGAACGGAGCAAGTGGGAAGACCTCACAGTGGTCCATGGGAAAGGATGAGGCTTGAATTCAAGCAATGGACTAAGGATTCCAATGGGGAGAAAGGCCGGATGAAGGAGCTAAGAAGTTAGAAGAGCTCTGACTAGGCATGTTGACTCCCTCCTCTCTGGTCCACTGTCAGGCTGTGTACAGAGCAAGATTTTAGAGCTCAGCAGTCCTCTGCCCCTGATCTCTTGAGGGGGTCACAGCCTGAGGAGTAGACAATACACCAATGAATAACCTCCATATGTGCATAGTGATGGCCCCTGTGACCTGCTGGGCCAGATGGGGATTCTGAAATGGGTGAGACAACTGGTTTATCTGACAAGTTGTTGACTGTGAAGTGACTCTTGGAAATGAAGAAGTGTCCCAGAGGTACTTCAGTGATGAAGTCCGGTACTGACAAACGTGGGACAGGAGAAAGGTTAGGACCAGCGCTTTGTTCGGTGAAGCGCTCCGCTTCGAAACTCTTGCCCAGGTCTCATCGTCGGCCTTCCAAGGACGTTCTCGAAGGGAAAGCAAACGTGCCTCACCCCGCTCAAGGTCCTCCCGCGCTGCCAGGGCCCCGCGGGCTCCCGCGCCGCTCAGCCGCCCGGCAGGCTCGAGCCCCGCCTCCCGCCCCGCGCTCCCCGACGCGCAGTCTCTTCACCCCCGCGACCCCTCCCAGCCTGCAGGCAGGTCCCAGTCACTGAAGACCGCGACCTCTGGAAGGCCCCGATCGTCGCGGCGGCGCGAAACGATAACAGGACAGAGGCTGTGACGATGAGTTACCAAGGCCCCAACCGTCCCAGGGAGACACAGGGACATCACTTAACTGGAAAAAAGGCCCAAGGCGAGAGGTTGCGTAATCGTAGCGAGGCCACGCTTGACAGGCACTGCTCGGACCCGGGGCAGCCAATCCGCGTGAAGAGGGGCGGAACTGCGTCCTCAAAGCGAGGCCAGCATGCTCCGCCTGGACCCTCGTTTCACCCTCAGCCCGCCCTAACGACCGACTCTTAACGCTGATTGGCTAGAAACCACCATACTCTTGCTCCAATCGGGTGCTTCTCATCCCCTTGCGCGAAGCGGGGAGGGTCGGCAACGAATGACCTCCTAGTGGCCGTTGGGGTCATTTCTGGAAACTAGAATCGGCCACTGGGAATTGAGCATTCACTTCAGAGGCTAGAAGCCAGTGGCTGTCGCGAAGAATTCCATAGCGCCCTCCTGGGATCCCCCACACATCATTTCTGTATCCCCCCCTTCTCCAGAAGACTTACGGCCAAACTCGAGGGGCTGCTTCCCCACCCTCCTACCGTACAGGAGTCAGCCAAGGCCAAATCCCCGGACCCAGAGCCCTGAATCACAGAGCCGCTGCCCTGCAGCTGTCCGGCTTTGCACCCTGCCTTGCGCCCTACCCTTCTGCTTTCACGCAGGCAAGCAGGTGAGCAGAGTCAGCTGCCCCTACTCTAAAAGGGAGTGCCCCCCACACCTCTGGGTCCCTGATCCCAGCGTCTGGGGCTCCGCATCCCAGCAGATAGGGGACCAGCAAAGTAAGCCCAGAGGGTTAGAAGAGCTGTGAACTCCTGTGAGACAGAGCACGGGAAGTGGTGTAGTTTCGGTTTTTAACTCGGTTGTGACGGAATTGGGAGGCCTCAGGAACAGAGAGTCCCTCTGCCCTTCTCTAGTTCTACCACGAATGAGGGTCTTTTCCCTCTAACCCAGCTCCTCAATTCGACATCCTCCTCTTCACCTGATGCCTGTGACACTCAGTCTATCATGTAAGGTAGGGAAAAAGTTATCCTCCACTAGGTAATTGCAAGATACTAGCTAGTGTCCACTTCCTTTCATTTCACCTCCTAGTCTATTTGACTCTGGTTTTACTACCTTTAATCAGGAGAAATTAGTGGCTTTGTTGATGCCTGTATATTCTTCACAGAGCAGTAATTATGCTTGGAGAAGGAAGAAAGCACAGTTTGGGACTGCAGGGAGCTGGGAATGTGATTGACATGAGCAGAGGAGGGAGTCCTGGGTGAGTGCTGATTTTCTGGCAGCTGCTGTTGACAGCAGACTTTCCTCCTTCCACACAAGGTCCTTTGTATTCTTTGGGTGCTGAGTGCAGCAAGGATGAAAACATTCTTGCACTTTCTCTCTACTTAGATACCTCCAGGCTCTAACTGGCACCCAACTGAGACTGACTCCCCAACACCCACCCCTCCCAGCCTTTCATCTCTGTAGGTCTCAGCACATCTTAATGGAGCTCTTCCTTGTAGCAGATAAGAACCCACCCAAATGAATGGCTCCTGGGATTCTGCTGAGGAATGCTTGCCAAGAAGCAGTGTGAGTGACTAGTCCTCCTTGAAAGTGACTTCCTAAAAATAGTCTTCACTGCCTGATCAGCCCCTTAGGATTCACATTTTGAAAAACCAACTGTTCATCTTAAACACTAACAGATGAAAGTATGGTTTGAAAAGCACTTCTCAATATATAAAGTGTCTAAAACTGGGGCCTCCCTGGTGGCACATGGGTGAAGCACTGCACTGTGAAGCAAACCGCAACCACTGCTGAACGAGTTTGATCCCTGCCTCCAGCTGGGGAGGGGACCCACATGGTGCAGCAGACCTCTCCTGCCTCAACCTCTGCTCCCCTCGGCAGTGTATTTCAGCCTGTCTGTCTGTTCTGCTTCTCCCTCTCTCTGGTGAGTCCTCTCACACACACTCCCCCCACCTCTGGCCTGTACCCAATATCTTATATGCATAAGTAAATAAATCTTTAAAAATAATAATAAAGTGTCTAAAACTTTCTGCACCCAATCATGACCACTTGTGCTGGGTTTAATATATAAGAAAATAAACTCATTAACCTGGAGACTGACTTTGCTCCATGTCCACTGCTGGCAGCTCCCTGAGTTATGAGGCCAACCTTGGGGACGTCTCAAAGGGGACAGTTGGGGTACTCAGACATGGTGTACCGAGCCTCCAGACAACTTTGGCAAAAGGAGATGAGCTTTTGACTTACCATTGTTCTTGCAGAAGTTACACTGACAGCTGGTTCCTCTTGCCACTTCTGCCCCAGGTTCACCATCTATCTTCCACCTGTGTCAGTACCACCTGCCTCACGTTAAGTTTTTCTTCTAGCTGGGAACTGTGACAATACTTCATCATGATAGGATGTGAGCACTAGATCCCCAAAGAGGGCAGAGGCTGGAGGGCAGGGCAAAAACACAAGGCCTTCTAGAGAAGTGGATCTCAGGTCTCTGTGTGTGTGTGGGTGTGGGTGTTTTAGAGACTTTCCAACGCAAAGCTGACACTTGGGACTTAGAAGGTCCCCATTGGGAAAAAAAAAAGAAAAGTCTAACCTACATCTCTTTATTTCTCTGTGTTGGGGAAAAAAATATCAGTTCTTCCTTGCTATGTTTTTTGTTCCTGCGATTACCTTCTCGCACAATAGACTTTGTGTCTGGTCACCAATATATGGAGGTTTTTCTGCTCTCCAAGTAATTCTTTGCAACAGCAGCAGAATGTCCTACATTTTAACTCAATTTTGACACTATCTGCCTGGAGATAGCATATTTCATAAACTACCAGTCTAACAAGGCTGTCCCCCATGCTCACATACACACACCCCAACTTCAGTCACCAGCCGCAAGCCCCGGCCCGTTGACTATACTTCTGACCTACTGACCATAGTCAGAGATTCCCAGGTCCTATTGATCAATTTGCTGGAGGGCTCACAGAACTCAGGGAAACATGTACAGTTGAAGGTTTCTTACAAAAGGAGATGACAGAAGACATAGACGAACACGCAGATGGAAGATGTGCGTAAGACAAGGTATGTGGAGAGGAGCACAGGGCTTCCCTGCCCCACTGGGGCACAGCACTCTCTCCAGTACCCCCATGGGTTCACCAGCCCCAAAGTTCTGGGAGTACCATATTTTTGGAAACTTTCAAGAAGGCTTCATCACATAGGTGTGGTCAATCACTACCTCCATTTTATACCTGTCTTCCTTCTCAAGAGAATGAGAGATAGGATGGAGTGAAAATTCCAATATTCTAATCATGGTTTGGTCTTTCTGTGATGAGCTCCAACCAGAGGTCCAGTGGAGTCCCTTGTTTGGCCCCAAATGCCTTCTTTCTCCCAGAAAATTACAAGAGACCAAATACAAAAAAAAAAAAAAATGCTTCTAGTGCTCTTATCACTTAGGAATTTATAAGAATTTTGGGAGCATGGGGCCTCCCTGGTGGCACAAGGGGTTAAGTTGCAGCACTATGAAGTTCCATCGAGTTCCATCCCAGGCAGGAGCTGACCCACAGGAGCAGCAAACCTCTCTTGTTTGCTCACTGCTCCTGTCAGCAAGCATTTCAGTCAATCTGCCTGTTCTGCTCCCCACTCTGTCTCTGGTGAATCCTCTCACCACCCCAATCCCATAGCCTATACCCAGCTCTTGTATGCATAAATAAATAAATCTATTTTAAAAATGTCTTGAGGAACTTTGTGTCAAGAAACAAAGGTAGGGCCCAAAACACATATTTCTTATAATATCACAGTCTCCCTCCAACAAATGATTGTTTACTTGCTGTTTATTCAGTTTATAGTGTAATCTGACTAAGCTGAAGAATTCAGCTAAGGAGTTTGGAAACTTGAGTTGAGTCTCAGAAGCCAAGTGAGGACTCTGCTAGCCAGCCACCATGACACCTTGGGCAAGAACTTTCTCTTCTCTGGGATGGAACCTGGGTTCAATCTAACAGTGACCCATTTTCTCTCATAATGCAGTCTTACCTCTAGCCAATCCCTTCCATTTTGCCACACACATAAAAACCTTCCCTAGACTGAAAACTAGAAATAAATGGAGTTAACCTCTAACCACCTCTGTCTTATCCTCCCCCTATGGCCTCCTAGTGATTACCCGATTAATCCTTAACTGTCTCCTACTGCATTCCTGGCAGTCTGGAAAGTTGGTTGTGTTACATCCCCAATAAAAATTCTCTTTGAGGACATGCAAATGGCCAACAGGCATATGAAAAAATGCTCAACTTCTCTTGTCATCAGAGAAATGCAAATCAAAACCACTATGAGATACCACCTCAC
>JAGFMF010011418.1:12364430-12399166 GCA_019455555.1 Galemys pyrenaicus | reverse complement strand
TGTGGTGAATCCTCTCACCCCCCCCCCCACATATCTCTGGCCTGTGCCCCAGTGCTTGTATGCATAAATAAATCTTTAAAAAAAAAAAAAAAGAATTCTTTTTAAGGTAAGTTCAGCTCAACTTGGCTTAAAATGTTCCAAAGACAGCCCACTTATTTTAGAGAAAACCTCCAAGGCCCTCCTGCAACTGCACCACTGTGGTCCCTATCACTGTTCACTACTTCATTCATGTACTCTTTATATTTTGTCTATTGATTGGTTATGGTCTCCCATCCCAGTCAGAAAGTAAAATCAAATTGATGCCTGCCAAATCATTTTGAGTTTGGACTCACAAATTCTGCCCTTTTGTTTTATGATTTCCATTGAATACATGGAATACAATGAATACATATAGGTGATTTTGAACTTCTTGTTTTCCCAGGGTAATTTTAAAAAATCTGGTTGCATTCTTTTCATCAACCCCCTCATGGATTTGATGAGCACATGGATCTTATAGTTACCTTATGCCTACAAACTATGTAACAGTAGCTGGCACACAGTCAAAAATATCCAGGCATCCACAGAAGACATACTTAGGCCATACAGACAATAACCCCAAAAAAAGAGATAGATGTTGGGGTGATCAACAAGACATTAAAATAACCGTGAGGGCTTCCCTGGTGGCGCAAGGGGTAAAGCCTCAGCCCAACTATGAAGCCCGGGCCTCTCTGGTGGTGCAGTGGGTTGAGCGGCACACTATGAAGCAGACCACAGCCACTGCGGCACGAGTTCGATCCCTGCTGCCGGCCAGGGAGGGGACACACATGGCACAGCAGACCTCTCCTGCTGTGCCCACTGCTCCCCTCAGCAGTGTGTTTCAGTTTGCCTGTTCTGCTCCCCACTCTGTCTGTGGTGAATCCTCTCACCTCCCGCGACTCTGGCCTGTACCCCAGCTCTTGTATGCATAAATAAATCTTTTAAGAAAAAAAAAAAACAACTATGAAGCCATTGGCAGCCATTGCCTCAGGAGTTTGAGTTCAATCTCTCCCAATCCCTGGCCCAGGAGCTGACCCACAATGGTGCAGCAGCCCTCTCCTATCTTGTGTATTTCAGTAGATCTGCCTGTTCCTCCCCACTCTGTCTCTGGTGAATCTCACCCCCCTCAACTCTTCATACTTCTGGCCAGCTCCCCAGCTCTTGTATACATAAATAAATCTACTAAAAATGAAATAACTGTGATTCATATTCAAGAAATGAGATGATATATGGAAGATTTTCAGAAGAATACAGAAGCCAGTGTGGGTTAAATTTTATCTTCCAAAAATATAGATTCAAGTCCCACCTCGCTGGGTACCTGAGATATGACTTATCTGGAAATAGGGTGTTTACAGGTATAATTTTAAGATGAGGTCACACTGGGCCATGTAGGGTTAGCTCTAATGCAATGATTGTTGTCTTTATTAAGAGAATTTGCAGACTGGGAGAAGGCCGTGTGACAACAGAGGCAGAGATGGGGAAAAAGTCAATGAACACAATTGCTGGTAACCACTGAAACTAAAAGCAGGCAAGGAAGGATTTTTCACGGAGACTTAAGGTGTGTGGCCTTGTTTAACACCTTGATTGTGATTGTGGCCTCCCCAACTGTGAGCAAATTAATTTTAATTAAATGAAAATTTTAGAATTAGGTCCCTCCCTGATGGCGCAGTGGGTTAAGGCAGGCACTATGAAGCAAACTATAGCCACTGCAGCACGAGTTCAATCTCTGCCGCCAGCTGGGGAGGTAACTCGCATGGTGTAGCAGACCTCTCATGCTCCCCTCAGCAGTGTATTTCAGTAGATCTGCCTGTTCTGTTCCCCACTCTGTCTGGTGGATCCTCTCAGTCCCCCACACCTCTGGCCTGTACCCCAGTGCTTGTATGCATAAATAAATAAATCTTTTAAAAAAAATTTTAGAATTAAAAACCTTCAACTCATTATGTTAAAAACATAACTAATGTTTAACAACAAATTATTTTTAGACAAAGAGAAACAGTGAATCGGGAACAACATAATAAGGACTATCAAGACAATCTAGGAAGGAAAGTGTATTAAATAAAGTTCAATTTTATCAGTGATTTAAAAATATTTATAGTAAACCTGAAGTAAATGGAAATTCACCTGATTTAATAAAGAGTATACACAAAAAAAATCAGTATTTTAATGGAGAAAAATTGAGCGCTTTCTCTCAAATATGTTGGAAATGATAAGAATGTCTTCTGTCCCCAATTTTACTCAGCATTATATTGTCCAGTAATTAAAAAATAAGCATACTTTGGTATGTAGAAAATTAAAAGTATTTACATTTAAGTTATCATAGATAAATTTAGCAAGGTCAAAAGGTAGTTAAAAATCCATAGTATTTTTAGACCCAACAAAAAATTCAGTGAATTAATTAGACACCATTTAAAATATAAGCAAAATCCTGGAAACAAATTTCATGATGTATGTGCAAGAATTTTTACATAAAAAACACCTACACTTCGGGCCTCCCTGGTGGCGCAGTGGGTTAAGCAATTCACTATGAAGCAAACCACAGCCACTGCAGTATGAGTTCGATCCCTGCTGCCGGCCAGGGAGGGGACCCACATGGTGCGGCAGACCTCTCCTGCCTCGCCCGCTGCTCCCCTTAGCAGTGTACTTCAGTTGATCTGCCTGTTCTGCTCCCCACTCTCTGTGGTGAATCCTCTCACCCCCCCCCACACCTCTGGCCTGTACCCCAGTGCTTGTATGCATAAATAAATAAATCTTTAAAAAAAAAAAAAACACCTACACTTCCTTAATGCATCTACCCACACCTAGAATATGAGGGTGGGCTTAGTGCAGAGTGAGTTCGATAGCTCCAGAAATTGCTTTTTGAAAGGTAAATAGAGGGCCTCCCCGGTGGCGCAGTGGGTTAAGCAACTCACTATGAAGCAAACCGCAACCACTGCAGCACGAGTTCGATCCCTGCTGCCGGCCAGGGAGGGGACCCACATGGTGCAGCAGACCTCTCCTGCTGTGCCCGCTGCTCCCCTCAGCAGTGTACTTCCGTTGATCTGCCAGTTCTGCTCCCCGCTCTGTCTGTGGTGAATCCTCTCACCCCCCACGTCTCTGGCCTGTACCCCAGTGCTTGTATGCATAAATAAATAAATCTTTAAAAAAAAAAAAAAGAAAGGTAAATAGATAACACATAGGGCCTGCGACTGTTTGAGACTTGCAGAGACAACAGAAAACCACACATGAACACAGGTACCTCAGATGGTGGGGCCTGCTTTGTCCTTTGTGGCAGATGGAAAGGGCAGCTTCAGTAACCCCTGCAGCCTTCTGATCAGCAGGTAATTCAGTAAGAGCAGTATTTTCATGTGTGAAATAAGCTTTTTCCAAAATCCTAAAGGTCCTACAAAAAAAACTGTCTTTTTTAGTGCTAAGAGCCACAAGATACATTATCTTGACCTATATGTTGGAGGAAATGCCCTAATCCTGCCTAAAACCTGGTGTGACTGAACTTTTATTGTAGGGCTCAGATAGTAAATGTGTTAGGGTTTGATAGGTTTGTGGGTGAGATGGTCTCTGACAAAATTACTCATCTCTCTGCCAATGCAGCAGAAAGCAGCCATAGATAAAACATAAGTGAACTGGCATGGCTACATATCAATACAAGATTACACAAACAGGCAGAAGGCCAGATTTGACCCATGTACCCTCATATGCCTCATCACGATTTTAGACCCTAAAATCTTTGATGGGGCAGAATAATGAATTCTTCCTCCTTCTAGCATTAATGTCTTCCTAGGGATTCCAAAATACTCCCTACTTCCTTCCTAACAAGATCAGTGAACATGTCATCAATACAGAGGGTGATGGCAAGGTGATCAACAGCTATTCAGATTAGACTGTAGAAGAGAAGGGAAGAAAGATACCACAGCCATGGAAAGACAGGGCTTTCTAATGTCCACACTAAGATAAAATGTTTAATTTCCCAGTTGATGCTGATTGGAAAGGTATTCTTTCAGTCAGGAGCTTCCCAAGTGCCTGAGGCTTGATAATCTATACTACATATTAAATCATACATTAAGCACTAAGTTTTAACTGGGGAAAGTTTCTGGTCATCCATCATGTACCAGAGTCTATCAGCTGTTTGCTGGGACCAGATAAGACAGTTTAAAAAGGCTTGTTTGCTTTCTGTCTTCCTGAATGGCCCAGACTTCAGATGCACACACATTGCAGTCTTTCCGATCTTGCTATCTTGGTGCATGTACCATTTGAAGTTCCTCTTGACCTCTCCTAATATTATGGATCTTACTTTCATAAGCCGATGGCCCAGTGTGGAACTTTCTAAAGCACTCTTTCCTACTGCTCAGAATTACCCTTAAGGGCGTGCACACCTGCTTGAACCACAGGAAACTGAACTTGGCCATGGTATCCATGTCACCTGGCTTCCCTAAGCTGTCACTCTAACAGAAACCACAATGGCATTTTTGGATCCTCTGGTATCAATGTCAACTCATACTCCTATCCAAGTCCTCAAGAGACATAGGCCATTTTCTACCCGCTATCAGATGGGGAGATTTAGTGTTTATTAATACAACAGCTGCCCTACTACTAGTCCTTTCCTCTATTTCAATTCATCTCTGAGTCTGAGACCTGGCTGTTTGGAAATCAGTAGAACCAAGAGCCTAATTTCCAGTTTTCTGCTTATACAGGCAGTTAAGAGCAGTGAGCAGAAAGCTGACAAACCTTTCAGTTCTTCAGGTTTTGCTGCCCTCACATCTGATGATCACTATTAACTTCACTCCTCTTCTGTAGTCATTTTAGCCCTCTTCTCCTACTGCCAACCCCAGGTTAAAGAATTCAGTATGTTGCTGCTACTCACTTGCACATTTCACACCAACTCAGCAGAGGTGTCATTGAGCCTCCCAGAGAACATTTTTCAAGTTGATCCTTGGGCTTCATATACTGAATCTTTGCAGCATGCCCAGCTCTCCAGGCTTGATTTCTCAACACTTGGTATCTCTATCTCCCATTAACTTCTATCTCCAAGCTTCAAATTTCAACTTCAAATTAAGACGGCCTTAAGTCATTTTGCCTCTAAATCCTCAATCACAAGATATAATCCCTGCCATTTCACTCAACCCTCCTGTCCAGCATCCTCTTGACCCCCTCACCCTTATCCACTTGTATATAAATGAGGTTTATTTTTGTAGAACGTCTTCCAGTTGGGACTTTGCATTCTGTGATGTCAGCTCCTGGTACTGGTTTTCTGGAAACTTTTTGAGGGGTCAAAGTAAATATTTGAGGTTTTGCAGAGTAAGGGAAATTTGAAATGTTCACTAAATCTTGTAACACAGAATTTTGTAATACAGATGTAGTGAGGATTTGGGGGAGGTATTTTTCTTCCGCAGAGAAACTCAATTGATTCCTCTGTAAAAACCATACCCACATTTATCTAAGCGACAAGTTGAACTTTTTGGCAACCCACTCTAAAGTCTTGAACACTGTGAGGGGCAGTTTTCATTTTGTCTATCACCTCAGATGGTCTCCATAGTCTCATTTATGAGGGGCCCAGACGTGAGCATTTCAGGGACACCTTGGGATTTATTCATTTTCCCCAATTACCTATCTCGGGTTCCTGGGACTCATCCTAGACTAGAAACACAAAGCAAACTTATGGTGTGTCAATGTACTAAGTATCACTGCCAACTATTAATCTTAGGCTAATTTTCCCCAGTGCCTTAATCCTAACTGCAAGAAACTACCCAGTGGTTTCTCTGGGCCCTCCTCAATCTAGCTTCTACTGCCTCAGATTGCTGCCTGAAATTTGGAATACACTGGTCCCCTGGGGCTGGCAGACTGCTGTCATTTTAGGGGTGATCTGGATGCCCAACCACAGGCCACCTGTGGCTGTACAACACTGGTTAAGAGGATGGGAAAGGCTAGACAGTAAATGCCTGTGATGGTTTATGAAGTCAAAGTGAGAATCTCCCTACATATACTTACCAACAGGCTGTTTTAGTGAGGTCAGTCCCCTGAAATACCACATGAGAATTCTTAAACTGGTGGAATTAGGATATGTGGGCTATTTTATTGGTCATCATAGATAAGTGAGAAAGATAAAGATGGGGAAATTACCAGTAACTAGCAGTTTTTCTTAAAAAAATAAACTCCATTCACATTTTAAAGTCTTGATGGTTTTATTTAGTGTATGTCATAAGGTCAAGTGATGGTAAATGCTGTTGTGAAGAGCTGTCTGGAATTTGGACATTGCTTTCTACTGTTAAATGGATGACAGTTTTACTATTAACAATTTGCAAACAGGTCTCAAGCAGAGAACAACAACCTGTAATTCCTAACTCAGGAGTGTACCTTATAATCAACTCTAGCATAAAGGGAAGAGCAGGACATCACAAATGGTTGATGAACAGAGCACAAGAGTCACAAGAGGCTGGGATTGTGTGCTTCTACTTTCATACTTTCTAGAATGTTTCTGGTCACCACTTCCACCATTTGTACATTGAGCATTTTCTTTCATCTGATTTTAATTTAGCCTCATTGTAAGAATGTAAGGGAAATCAAATTTCATGTGCTAAGCTATTTTGAAATCCACACTTAAGTATTGAAATGAATTTTCTTCAATCACTCATTTTCTTGCTTTTTGGTGAGTAGATAGTCTGTGCCAGTTATTGTGAAAAAGTCTTTATTTTAAGAAAAAAATTTAGTTAACAAAAAATTCAACAAGTTTTTCTTAGCAACACACCCAAAAGGAAATCACAGTACAAAGAAAGTTTTAAGTCAAGGCCTCACCAATTCCTACAGTATTAGTATTGTGTCTCAATTTTCAAAACTAACTTTTAAAAAGCTTAAAACTTAACCTAAAAGATTTTAAATGAAAATAAACTAGAATGAACAAACATGAGAAATGTTCCTCTTTGAATCAGGGATCTAGCACCTTGAGTTTTCCAAAAAAACAAACAAAAAAAACCAAAGCTCGTTCCCCCCAATGTGTTCTTGGTGATGTGGTGAAAAAGATCCACATTTAACATATTCAAAGCTACTTTAACTCAAGATAACATCACTCTGAAGTACACTACCAAAATGTTAATTGAGAAAAGCTGAAAAGTTTTAGTTTACTCAATATCACATGCTAGAAGAAAGTTTGCATGAGAAAACACTGAAGAGGTAATTTTTTAATCCAGATTTCACAAACTCATGGTGCAAAATGGGTCCCACAGCTTCCTCTAGAGTAATAACTGCTTTTCACTGCTTTGTTGGCTGCCTGTGAAAATTTGAAATAACTCAAAAGCTCCTACAAAACTAGTCATAGCCACCCATGCTGTTCTGGCCACTGTAGCCAGCCCCATAACAGCCACTCACAGATTGGCTCTCAAGGCCACTGTAAGTAGATTGGGTCGACACCCCCATGCCTTGCATCATCTGGCTGCTATATGCCCCATTGCTGGCCCCTGTTGTGGAATTCAAGAAGAGTTCTATGTATCTGTGTTGCATGTTGGCCCTGTCTTTGGACATAGCCGCCACGGCTTCTTCATGAGTGGCAAACTCAACATCAGCTTCACCCGTCACTCTTCCATCAGGGCCAATCTCAATATGAACTCTAACAGGGTTGAGTGGAGAGAAGAAGTTGTAAATGTCGTTCTCAGTGGCTTTGTATGGTAGCCCTCTCATGTGGACACAGTGTCCAGTGGTGCTCTGGACAGTAAACTCGCCATCTCCGTATCTGTGATCATACATCCCAGAGAGACAGTAACTGAGGTCTCTCCCAAACAGATCAGTGGTGAAGCCGTAGCCATCGCTGAGGCCGCTGTACTCCTCATAGCCCCCGTAGCCTGCACTGTAGGCACCAGATCTCATCCTATCCAGGCCTGCTTGTTTGACAATACCAATGTATCTCCTGGCTGTACCAGGCCGATCATAGGGCCCTGGCCGCTGCACGGACATGAACTTCAGAGGGGGATCTGAGTATGATCTAACTTCTTCCTGACTGCTCTTGAACACTTCAATATACCTGTGCCCTATTCTCTCCTTGTGCTTTCCCAGAGCCTTCTCAGCTAACTCCTGTGAAGCAAACTGCACAAAGGCTTCCCCTGTAATTTTGCCCTCGGGGTCCACAGGCAATGTGATCCCGTTTGGCACAATTTCCAACCCTGAAAAGAACTGGACAATTTCTTCCTTGGTGCATCCAAACGGGAGTCCTCGAAGCCGCACAAAGCCATCATTGGCGGTGTCGGCACTGTTTGGACCGCTGTGCTTCAACACCCAATCCATCTCGGTTCTGTGGGACTTGAACACCTCAATGTACCGGTGCCCCATGCTTTCCCTGTCTTTTTTCAGGGCCAATTTTACATCATCTTCTGATTCAAGTTCAACAAAAGCCTCACCACTCTGCCTGCCTTCTCTAGTGTAGATAAAATGAACGCCTGCGGCCCCATCATGAATCGTGCAGTCGGAGAGGAAATTCTGCACATCCTCAACAGAGCAGGACCAGGGCAGGCCACGGAGCTTGACCACAAAGCCTTCACCTCCCTCGGGGCCCAGCATCATGGACACTTGACAGGGCAGATGTCAAACAAGCTTGGGTGCAGATTTTTGTGGCTGAAAAAAAAGCAAAAACTACTTTACATAAGTTTTCATTTAATATGAATTAAAAGAATATGCAGTAAATATAGTTTTCCTCATTTTGCAGATGAGGAAGGATGGGTGAAATTTGAAAACTGACATTATTACTTGCAATCTAAAAGGAACAAAGTATAAGTTTCTTTAAAAAGTGAAATAGAATGGCAAAATTTGGAGAACAAAATAGTGATCTGGAAGTTTCAGTTAATAAGCAAAATCTAAATTCTTTTGGCTAATTGTAAGTTCCAGAGGGTAAGACAAGAGAATGAACTGAGATAGCATTCAGAAACAGAAAGACAGTGTGTTAGAATTGGTGAAAAATACAAGATGTATCACTGCATGGCTAAGTAAAAGGCAGGAGGATACAGTAACTGGGTGACTTGAACATAAAGATATCAAGTTAGGGCAAGGGCACACTGTCTTTTAAATTTTACTTAGTCCAGATATGTGTCATGATGACTTTTGGTAGTTTTTAATACAAGTGTTCCCTTCAGATGATTCTTAAACAAAAGCCAATTTGCATGGTTTTGGTAAGATACTATAGAAGTAAAATATCATTTTGTTCCTAACTGTCAATTCAAATATCAGTCAAGCATAAGGCCAAACTGGAGACATACCTAGACAAGTAGATAAATTCATCAGAAGAACATTAGTAATAAGCACTACAGACACAGAAATCAAACAAGATGCTTCTCCTGTTCACATATAAACAACAAAAGGATCAACATAAAACATATTCATCACAGTTTTGTTGAGGGACTGGAAGGGAAAGAACACCTCCAACTACAAGAGGGGTGAGAGGCACTCTTCTCGACAGGGTGTCATGAAATGTTGGTACCTTGCACCCCGAAGAATCCAAACTGAAAAGAGATAAGTAAAGGTCAAATCCATGTGGAAGGAGAGGCTTCAGAAAGAGCAGAAATGAGTCAGATAGCAATATATGCATTTGCGATATTACTAACAATGCAGTATAGTGCCAGATTTTTCCCCCATTGATCTGTGTAAGAGAAACCACTCAAAATGAGCACAAGTGTATGGAAAGTAAATGTTCCATAAAAGTTACCACTTCCCATCAAGTGCAATAGATGTAGTAGCCATAAAATCAGTTGGAAGAGATGCCTTTTCAAGAAATGTGGGGAGACACTTGGTTATCAAATAAGAAAATACAAGCTTACCTCAGATGAATTACAAAGATATCCGAGATGGAATGGGGGTGTATTTACATTATTAAAGGAACTAAGTATAGGCAGATAAAGAGCATCTAAAATATTTATTCCAAAAACAAAAACCCACATTTAACAAACAGAAACCAGGAAAAGCAAATTGGTAATGTGAAATTCTCAGTGAGTTACCATTTGTAGTCAAAATTTTAATAACTGACTTAAAATAATTTAAATATTTAAGGTAGTTATTATATTCAGTGCCTAGTAAATACTGCCAATGTGTAAAGAATAACTATTATGATTAATTTCAGTTCATCCCCACAATAAATGAAATTTGCATGCACTTGAGCCTTTATTGTATGTGCCCAGTAAAACAACTCTGGAAAATTCTAAGCATCTAACTAGTTCTAAAACTGTGCTGAGTGGTTCAATAGCACACAGCTAGGCAAAAAAGGTTCATTTTGGACCACATAGTTTATTGTTACAGGGTGTACACGTGCAACATTGGGGAGTATCTCTAGCCTCTATCTACTAAACACTAGTTAGCAACTCCACCCCAGTTGTGATAAACAGAACTGTCTTCAGCCATGCCCAAATATGTGTAAACTGCCTCTAGTTGGGAAACTATGCTATATTCACCAACCTTTTAAAGCAGGCCCTCAATACTGCCCACAATTATAAAACTCCTTCCAAAGTTCTTAGATATCTGTGGTAACTTTACATATTCTAATCTAAACTCACCTGATCGGGTTGATCATCTACTTCAAAGTGGAATGGGACCAACAAAGCAAACTGACAAAGTCTTAAGAATTTACAAATAAGAACAGCTTTTCCTGATAGCTGGTATCATTATACACAGCTCTGGCTCCAATATTCCCTGAAGACTGTTTTCTTTAGCAATTAATTTTGTACTTCTAACCATTTCCATAAATATGTATCTTCTCTGAAGCCAATTCTGCTTCTAGCTAATTTGTTGGCAGTTTTCACTTTCAGTAAAATCTCATCACAAGTTCCCTATCACCTGCACTACCCACCACTTAAAAAGGCTCTGCATCCACTCAGAAGGACCTCCATGGCAAAAAGAATGAGTCCTTTCCTATCTTCCTCCTTTTTCCAAAACAGGATTATACCGTCTGTAAATCCTTTCTCCCTTGACTTCTATGATGCAAATCTATCCTGGTTTTCCTCATTAATTCCTCAAGACACTCAGCCTTTTCCTGTTTGTCTCACAGTGTTTTTTATTCCTGAGTCCTTATACAATTCTATTCCAAAGTAATCCTTAACAACTTCTTCCAAACCCTCAAATCCAATGAATCAATCAAATCTCTGGATGATTCTATCTCCATCCTAAACCCTATTCAGTAAATCTTGAGTACTATATTACAGATTATGTCAGTAAATTATTTCCTTTATGATTTGAATAATCAAATTGTGATTTTCAGGCACCTCCCTGGTGCCTAGAGGTTAAATCTTAGCACTGTCACTGCTAAAACCTAAATTCAACCCCCAGCCAGGGAGCTAACCCTCTCCTCTCTCTTATGTTGCTCCCTTTAGCAGCATGGAGTGTATTTCAGTAAATCTGCCTGTTTTGCACCCCACTCTGCCTCTAGTTAATCCTCCCTCTCCTCCCCCAACACCTCTGGCTTACACCCATTATTCTACACAACAAAAATGTGGTTTTTTTTTTCCAATTCCTTTATATCTCTATTTCCCTTGTTATTTTCAAATTCAACTCCCAACAACAGTCCATTCCAATATACTCACATCTGATTTTTAAACTTCTCTAAGCACAACAGCTAGCCCTTATTACATACCACTCTGCAGGTCAAGTGTTCTTTTAGTGACTATGTCACTCTCCTGTTTCAAGTCCTTTGAGGATTCCACTAGCAATGGAACACAAACCAGTGTTAAGGGGATACTCAGGTCTTTTAAAAAAAACTTTCACCCGGAACACACTAGCTCCTATCAACTCCTTTTCATTTTAAAATCACCTTTTTAACCCCTTTATTCCTACACATCTCTGCTCTCCCCCGGATTTGACACAAGCTTAACTATCTCCAAATATATTCTACCCAACCTTCTAAGCTTAATCTCAGTAATCCTTAAAATCTGAGCTCAAATACTACAATCAAAAGAGTTTCCTTTCTACAAATTAAGCCAATGGTTCTATGCTCCCTTAATATCCTTACCCTGATTTGTTTATAAAACTTTCTTTAAAATGGCAGTAAGAGCCTACTACTTACTGGGAACAGTCTGCATCTGTTCTGGTTACTGTGGCCCCACCCCACCCTCAGCACAGGGCCAAGATTAGCAAGAGATTAACTGAGGGCCTTGTGAGGTCAACACCTCCCTCTAGAATATGGTCACCTAGATAGGCTAAAACACACTCAGGGAAGAATAAAAGAACATAAAAAAATATTTCATATCATGATTACTTAAAATGCCCACTGGTTATAAATGCTTGGTTTTGACATTTCAAAGATAAGATTACTTTTTTCTATGCAAAGAGCACTTTCCTCCTTTTCTTTGGAACATTTACTGCCTGACATACTTCAGAATTAGTTTCCTCTTCCATTTCAAATGATTCCCAAGACTTTTTAATTTCTTATTCTTCTCAACTTCCAATGGAACTCAAATTTAATTTTTGGTTAACAATGCAACATCCCTCAGAATCCTCTACATTTGGATAATCTGCAGAAACTGATGGTACTTAGGGGACGTTAAAACACAAAAGAAAGAAAAAACTCTGTAGGCTAAACTTTAGATTTAAGAAACAAATTCTATTAACACGCTTTAGAAAATTTCCAACTTGAATAAATCAAATACAAACTGACAAATTTTTCTTAAAATAGCTCACCTTAAAGCACAAGCAGGGATGCCCAACACGAAGACACTCCTGGCAGGCAACGGGAATTGTCCTAAAAAAGAGTGATATGGCAGTCTTGTCTCAGTGCCCCAGCACTCAGAGCACTGCAGGCAGTGGTTTCCCCCTGCCAGATTCTGAGAGCCCTCTCAGCAAAAGGCAGGGTATGTGCAAGGGGCGGGGTACTTTGATAGGCAAGGGACTGCCCTAATGAAAATACACACCCATTCTGCTCTCTCCAAATTAAAAGGTTTGTCTTTTCAAAGAGTAATAATCCCATTTGCCTGTATGAGAGACAGTATGAAATTTTAATCTTAAATGAGGGTAGGGAAAGGAAGGGCTCCAGTAGCAAGGTAGTTCACTAGAAACTGTTCAATGATAGAATTTACAAAATTTCAGAAGGGGAGATGCAAGGAAACTAACTTCCTCAGCTAGGTAATTAAAACTGTCCCCAAAAGACTAGGATGTGTGTTGAAGTCCAAAGAATGCATCTGAAACAAACACTGTTAGCTTTAGTAAGGGAGAAAAATTGGTAAAGTTAATTTATCTGAGTCTGTTGCCTTAAAGACAGTATCTACCTCCTTACTATTATATTGGGATCGTGAGACATAATCTGGAGAGAAAAACCTGTATAAAAGCATTATCGTTTAAGATTCTGAAATTCTCTGGAAGAGGGCTTTCAAAAGGCTTCAATTGCCCCTCCCCCTCTACCCACAGAAAAGAGTGGACTATAAAGGGTAAAAAACCCAATTATATTAATGATCACATCCCCTTCTGCTTTACTTTTTATCTGACTCCCACTGCTGGGATCCCTCTTCCAAAGCAGAGATAGCCAGGCCCAATGAAGTCAATTCCTGTAACACAACTAGGGCGCACATGCTGATTGCCAGACTCACCCAGGCAGCACCTTGAATCGTCACGGGAGTGATAAACAACACTGCACTTGGGTCCCGAGACTGGAAACCAATTTTAAATGTACCGGGTGCAGCCACGGATTTCCCACAACTACCCCAGGTGACTGGACTGTGACATGAGTGTGCGCGATCACCTAGGGATCTAGTTAACCTGCATATTATAAAACAGGATCCTGCATTTCTAACAAGGTCCCCAACTTCTGGTAGGCGTTCCAGAATGCACTCTTCATTACTACACTGGTCAGACAGGATTTACTTTGGAATCAGGTAGATCCAATCAAGACAAAACAGGGCGGGCCCACAAGCACCTAGACTGATTAGGCTTATCTATGGACTAACAGGGCAGTTTTACTCCCCCTCCCATTTCTTCTGTTCTGGCCCTGGTCTTGGTGGACTCTGGCTTCACTCTGCCTTTACATGTGTTCAGTGAGAGCTGAGGAGCATTTTCGCCAATATTTGTAAATGAATTTTAATCTAAAGCTGGTAGGTAGCACACACAAACCAGACTGTCCTATTCTACCCTTGGTCTACGGTTGACTTTCTTAAGCTTACCGCTGAGGGGAGCAAAGCTAAATTTCTATTTTAAGCAAGCAAATGTGATTTACAGACCCCAATTCCACCCAACGATTAAAGGGTTCCGGGGAGAGTCCAGATGCATCTCCTTTTGCTATCAACCCAAAATGAAACTCAACTGGCTGTGGGCGAACGCTTCCTCCGAGTTGAAACTACCGCCCCCAGCTCCCAGCCCCCAAGCCGCCAGGAGCAATTTCGGCGGGAAGCACATCTGCGGGCCCATAAACCGAGACCTGGGGCCGGGATATCGGGACTAGGTGAAGGGGATGGCTCGGGTTGCGCAAGGAGTCCTACTAACTTCGGGTGGTGACCGCAAAGCCCGAAGGTCCGACCCAGGTCGCCCCATCCCAAGGCCTGGGCGGGGTCAGGATCAGCTTCCGGGGCGGGACAAGCAAAGGGAGGGGTGGAGAAAAGTCCAGAGCTGGGGGGAGGGGAAGAGTAAGAGGTCACAGGGCGAAGGCTGCCGGGAGGCGAGAGGAGCGCCCAGATCGAGGGTGGGGGAGGGGAGTGGCTTACAAGGGTGGCCGGGGTAGGATTTCTCCGGCAGAAAGCTGCGGGGTGGGGGATAGTCAAAGAACTGAGAAAGAGTTCGCGGGCCCCGCTCCCCAACCCGCGGGGAAGCGGGCGGGGCTCCCGAGTAAGGGGAGCCAAGCAAGGAAAGTTCCCGGGCCCCGCGGGGGGTGGAAGGGTAGCTGTAGGCTTCCGCCAATGAGGGCGGAGCTGGGGGGGGGGCATTTACTGAAGCGGGCGAGGGGGGGAGTTCTCTCGGGGCGGGGTGGGGGAGCGAGATTTAGGGAGGAAGTGGGGCACTTCCCAAGTGCCACAGGGGGCAGAGGGAGGGCGGGGGTCGTCCGCCCGCGGCAGCTCACCCTACGGGTCCGAGGTCGGGCACTGGGGCCGCGAGTTGCGGAGTTCGGAAGACCGCGCGCGGGCTGCGTCCCGAAGGCTGAGGCCGCCGCGTGACTGGGAGGGCGGCGAGCCGGACGTGGGTCACGGGGTGTAAAGGAGGAAGTGCCACCGACCGGCCCGCCAAGATGTCACCAATGGAAACGCGTTTTGCAGGTGCGGCCCGCGCGGTCGGCTGAGGCAGGAAGTGGGAGGGGGTAAGAAAGCAACGAGGAAGAGCGACCGTTCCGAGTGAGTTCTCAGGAAGGTGCCAGGATGAAAAATGTCCAGAGTACATTGGGAGAGATGAAGTAGATGGGCACAGCTCGTGCAGGAAAAACGGTACAATTTTTAAAACGCCCTATCGAAGGTAATTGGAAGGGAAATCAATAGACAAAGGTTGAAACTGTCTATACATCGTACTTATTACGTTTTGTAGACTAGGCAATGGACTCCTAAACATTTTACGTAACATAAAAACTTAAATAGTCCTTAAACTTTATACTTAAAAAGCAATTAACTATATCCTGTGAGTCCTAACTCAGCATTCCAAATGTATAAAATCCTCACACTAAGACACCGAAATCGGAGCAGTCTTGAGAGCATTCAGATAGAAGGCTGTTTGTTCCCTCCTTCCTGCTCACATTTTGATCCCTTAATAAATTCACATTAACTTGTATGAAACCTAATTCAAATGCACTGGGAAACAATGTCAGCAGTCACTTTATTATTTGGTATGAAAGAATTATAAAACTTTCCTGCTGCTTTAATCGTTTAAGTCATTTAATTGGAGCCCTTGATGCGTTTACCTGTACCAGGAGAACCCTCTACACTATGCCTGATACTAGCCAAACTTCTCACTAAACGGCTTGGTGGTTTTCATATGGTGAATATGCAGTCAGCCTGTACTAATTACAGAATAAACACATTTTTTAATTAAAAAAAAAAAGTCTGAAAAAGTTTAGGGCCTCCCGGGTGGCTTCAGGGTTAAGTCTCAAGGCTGCAAATGGAGCAGACCTCTACTGTCTCCCCCACTGCCCCCCTTAGCAGTGTATAGTGTATTTCAGTCACTCTCCCTGTTGGCTCCCCACTCAGTTTCTGTTGAATCCTCTCACCATTACCCTCCTCGTACCTCTGGCCTACACCCCTAGTTGTATGCTGAAGAAAAAAAAAAAGTTTAGAATCTTCCTAGTAACATGAGTGGGAGATGTGGGGGAGTTCAAAGGAAATAACATAGGGCATGATTTAGTAATTATTGAAAGTGAATAATGGATACATGTTTCATTATAGTTTTTTGTATGTTTGACACATCTAGTTAAAAAAGTTATTTTTTTTAATTATCTTTTTTATGTGAGAAAACCACCACATCATATCTAAGAGGACCAAACTTGATTAGAATATGGTGAAGGGTAGGGAACCCACAAGGACAAATAGGTTAGCCCAAAAACTGTTCATATAAGGGAAAAGATCAAAGGACCACGTAAAAGAAACTTAAGAAAACCAATGATTCATAATGCATGGAACATTATTGAACTTTGAGTCAAACTGGTAAAAATTTTTGACTAGAAGATACAGTTGAACAATGACTAGAAAGTTATTAAAGCATCATTAGATAGAAAATTAGTTATGTTTAAGAATAAAGGAAATAATTTTGCGACATGTTTATAAATAAAAGCATAGTGGTGAGTTGGAATTTGCTCCAAAATTATCTATGAAGAGAAAAAATTCCAATGATGGCAATTACTAACACAGTAACAGGACTCGTAATTTAGCCATCTCACAGAAAGATATTTAAAAGCTCATAATCCAAGAGAAGCAAAACTGTATTCTCAAGAAAAGTAAAACCACAAAAAAACTGGTTTGTTTTTGGAATTTTTCTACAGAAATTGATGCTTCATAAGCACTTTACTTAAAATCCTCTTCACAAAATACTGTAATTCATATTAACTAGCTTTCTTTTTCTCATTTATTTGAATGTATTTGTTACAGCCAAGTAGTTTTTTATATACCTTCTTGGCTTGGTACTGGGGAGCAACTGTTAATAATTAATCAATCAGAATATGGTTTCTGCCCTGTGAAGAACAACAACAGGTACAAAGACAGAGGGAGCATGTTACATGTGCCGAGAAAGAAAGCACCTGAAAAAAACCTCCCAAGCCAGGGCTGAGATCAAGGAAAGAGCAGAGGAAGATGTCTGAAGGCCTTCTATATTTTGGACTTTAAGGTCACTGTTTCGAAATGGAATGTGGTGTAATTTGAGTTTTACTTTTCAACAGTCTACTTGCTCTATAAAAAACAATGGTGAAAACAGATGCAGGTACTGTGTGAGAACACAGTGGACTGGGAAATCAAATCTTCTTAGGAAGTGACACTTAGACTATCAAGCAAGAGAGGGCTGTGAGAATGTCAAACTCTGACCTTGGTAAATCAGTAAATTTATTTAAAAGTAGTTAGAAACCCATGTTAGTATTTTTTTCTCCTTTGTAGGCATTCCTCTGAATGCCTGTTCCAATCGTATTTTTTTTAAAGGCAGTCTTTTGTCAGTTTTGTGTAAATATTTTTATTTTGTGGCAAGTCCTTTTAAACTTTGTATTGTCTTCATTAAATCCATAGACAAGCTTAGGTATTATTCCTGTTGCTCATGTGTGTTTTCCTCCTGAGCACAGATATCTCCAGGGAAGCAAGTCCCTGTTGTGGGACAGTACGTGAGCAGAGCCCAGAAACTTACTATAGATGTTCCCTGGTCTACTGGAACTCAAAAATCTCTTCTAACCCAGCAACAACTTTCTAAAATCTCAATTTAGTGGCTTTTAAATATTCTTGCTATCAAGAACTAGATGTGGATATGGACAATTTCTTAAAAAAAAAGTACACTTCCATCCACCCCCATTTTCAAGGGCCTCATGAATCCTAAGTGTGAGAAATCTGACCTAATTTGTATAAAATGACAACTTCACACATAGCTACCGAAGAGCTATTAAGGAGAGAAAATGTAAAGGAATCATTAAATACATTAACTTTTAAAAAGTTTATTGCTATACTACATTTATCCACCTTAGGAGTTATGTCATGATATATAAGCAACAGGAAAGTTACTTCCCATTCTTTTCACTATTAGACCCTTTAGTATACTTAATGTGTTTTGAGTTTGAGGCCGTACTACACTGTTTTCCTCATGTTTCTCAAAAGCGATGTTTATTAAAAAAACAAGAATAGTATAATGTGATAGAAGATAAACTATATACTTGTATTGAATATTCAATGTTTGTACTGAAATTAACAAAGGATTTTTTACTCAACATAGAGCAACCTTTGCTCATTTATTGGTTGCATTTTTCAGGTGACTTAAGAATCAAGAGCTGAAGTTACAACAGAAATAGATACATGGTAAGATTTCCATAAATATTTCCCCCAAAAAAATATATATGGGGATATAGTAAGACTGCCATAAAAAGAAACACTACTCTTAGACTAAAGATAAAATCTGTTCTTGACAGAAGGGTCTGTTTTTGTCATGGTTAATTGGTAGTACATTCCCCATTATAGGGAGGGGGAGGGGGACCTACTAGTAAGATACCATTGCTAGGAAGAATTTCTCTAGCTCCTCCTATAGCCCACTCCCTAAGCACGTGGTCCCTGGGTAGACAAGTCAATCCCCAGGAGCTGAGCAGGCTTCAAGAGGCCTATGGGTTACACACTCAAGTTTTCTACGGACACCTCTGCAGTATAAGCCCACAGCCCCCTTCCTCAGAAAGGCATCTCTGAGGGGCTGAGAGGGAATGGGACTTTTTCCTGGGGACGGAGAGCTTACACTTTCTCAGGTTCCCTACAGATGCCACAGGAGCTGAGTCTGCCAAACAGCAAAGCTCCTTTGCTCAAAGGAGCCCAGCATACTTCCCCAAGGGAGTGGAGAACAGAGCCAAAAAATAAAGGAACTCCATGGTGTCTATGAGAGGGGCTCCAGTACCCACCCAGTGAGAATAATTATCGGGGAACAAGAAGTACTAGACAAAATGGTAAAGGTTTTAACAAAATACAACTTTCAGATAATCACAATAAACAACTGTTAGAAATCAATGTTACTTCAATTAAAAATATTTCTGGTAGTAAAATTAGTCTTAAGTTTATAAAGAGTAATGAAAGGATAATTACCTTAAGATCTGCCAAAGAAATCTCTCAAAAGGGGGGGGAGTAACAATAAGGAGGAAAGATACAAAATTTGGAAGACATAAGGCAGAAGAGATAACATGTGAATGATAGGAATTCCAGAAGAAGATATAAATGGAGGCAAGAAAACTGAATAGGAGAACATTTTCCTGGCTTAAGATAAATTTGGTTCTGTAGCTCCCAACAGTTATTTTTAAAAGACACAAATCAAGCATATGCTGATAAAACTAATTTGAAGTTTGGGGGGAAAAAAACAAGTTTGGTACAAAGGACAAACATGTGGCAGTCACTCATCACATGTAGCTACTGAGCACCAGATGGATTTGACTTACCTATTTCCAAGTTTTAGAATTAGTTATCAAACATCCAGGTTAATTTCACTGATAAACTCAGGTGAAAAATTCCTAAACAAATAGTTGCCTACCAAAATATCCAGCAATATACAAAAAGTATTATCTCACGATCTAGTCTAGTTGGCATTCCTGTATCAACTGTAGTTCATTTCAAACTCAACCATTGCGATTTGTCACAGTTACATATTAATGAGGGCCAAGTATGAGTTAACTAAGAATTTTTCATGGTTCTTTTTAAGAATTGCTAAGGTCCTAAATAATAGAAGGAAAGCAAAGTACGTGAATTCCTCCATAAACTGGGAGTAGAGAAAACTTATCTGACCATGACTCAAAATCCAGAATATGAAAAAATGCTGGGGAAAAACCGTGATTACATAAATAACACAAACCCCAAAGTTCTAATGCATAGCTTAAAACAGTATGTGAGGCAAAAATATTAATGATAATAGAAGATATTTGCACAATTTCTTCTATTAATATATTTATAAAAAACTCCTAAAAATAGACAAAAATCTAACACTCCAAAAGAAATGGGCTAGAGGCATGTGTATGAACCGTTAACAAAAAGGGGAAGCCCTCAAACATAAAAAGATGCTTAACAACATCCATTTAAGAGAAAATGTTAAATGAACATTTAAAGTACACGTTTGACAACATACTTCTTTGCAAGGCTGTAAAAATAAGCAGGCTCTCTTAAATGCTGTTTGTGGAAATATAAAATGGCTCAACCATATCACCAAAAAAAAGAAAAAAGAAAGTAAGATCTGCAAAGACTATCCACTGCAGCACCACTTCTAAGACAAGCAACCCAGTTCTCTATCACTAGGGGACCAGCTTAATAAACTTTGGTGGATGAAGTTAAACTTAATGAAGTGTCATTCCTTAAACCAGGAAAACCATCACAGACCACTCAGGTTGTGTCAAAAACCATCATAAGTCAATTTAAATGCTGCCTCTTGGCCAAAATTGGGTAATTTATCAAAAAAAAAAAAAAACTACGGTGGATTAAAATACATCATACAGGTCAAAATCCATGACCATAATGAGAGCAGAAAAATTGCTGGCTGGTTTTGGCAAATACATAATGAGATTCACATTCATTATAATGGATATTGGTAAACAAGAAACAGTAAAATAACAGCCTGCTTCTTATAAAGTACATCTTAAGAGTAATCAAAGGATTAATAAATTTACTCTCCCCAAAAGTATTCTCTGCTAATAAATTAGGATGAATTTTTAACTAAAATATCACTAATTTGGAAACGTTAATGAAACAATGAACCATCAATGGCTGTTAACATCACAAAAGGCAAAGGTCAACCAATAAATATTGACACATGCTTCTAGTAGAAGTAACAACCTACGAATGAAGTATTTTTTCCCCCCAAAAAATCTCAATAGAATCAGGACAGCCCTTAAAGCTAGCTACCATTTTACAGGAAATATACAGGGCAGAATGCAACCCACCACGGGAATGCAATCAGAAAAGTCCAAAGTGTGTGTGTCTTCTTGACACATACCTGATTTATTCAAAAAAGAAAAAAAAAATTTTTTTTAGTCTCTGTGTAAGATGGACACTTACCGCACTTTAAATGTAGCTGGTACAATTTGAGATGTGTTGTAAATATAAAGCACAAAATGGATTTTAAAAATTTAGTATGAAAAATATAATTGAAAATCACACGATGAAATTATATTTTGTTGAAAATATATTTTGGCTATGTATTAGGTCAAACTAAATTATCAAAATGAACTGTATACCCCATTGTAGCCTAGTCATGTGTGATTAGAAAACGTGCTAATCTAGTTCTGTGAACCCATTAAGGGTCAAAGTAGTTTCTGAGTCTGAGAACCAGTTCAGATGTTACCCAATACAAAAGACTAAAAATAAAGAGACCATAACATGAAAATGTATCTAATCAATTTACAGAAACATCCCTAAGGAAATGGGTGAAAAATTTTTTAATCAATAATATCCCTTCCAATATTCAAAGTAGGCTTCTAACTCAATTTAAAATCAAAGGAGCATGTCTAGAACTAGTACTATAAACATTTTTTCACTGAGAAATTCTAAAGTTTTTGTCTAACCGGAGAGAACCAACGTTATTTTCAGTCTAACTAGAAATTCAGGAGCAAATCGTTAACTTTTAAAAACACGACTGAAAATAACTGAAGATTAAGATCCGTAGGTTCCATGATGTTCTGCGTTAAGATTTACTTGCCGCTTTCAAAACTCTCCTGGCTTTACCGGATCCGAACACCCAAGGCCTACCCCTAACCTCTGAGGCCTAGGCCCTGGCACCCGGCCTTCCCCACCCGACCGGTTCCGGGAAGTTGCGGCGGCCGCACGATAACCCCCCTTCTCGCGCGGCCGCCGCGAGTTCTTTTCCCGCCACGCACCCGACCCACAGAAGCGGGCAGGCAGGTGCCCCCAGCATCCCACAAATAGTTGTGAAAACTACAGGGGGAAGCACATTCGTTAGTCCCAAGGCCTCCAGGGAAACCGCCGCGAGGGAGTTCACGTGGAAGGCCGACAGGGACTCAAAAGACGCCGAGGGAAGGAGGGGGAAAGAGAGGAGGATTCCCCAGGGTCTGAGGACTGTCGGGCGGGGATCTCTGAGAGCCCCATTACGGCCCAGACTAATAGGGAAGGGCCTGCAGCCTCCCAACCGCTCCTATAATGGAGGAGGTAGGAGCGGGGGAGGGGTGGAGGAGTTAAACGAGGGCCGGTGGGGTCCCTGAGACTCGCGCGGAGACACCCAGGCAGCCCCGCGCCACTTTCGGTGAACCACGCGCGTACACGGGTGTCAGCGGGCGCTGCACGAGCGCGGCGGCCTCCAGAACTTTCTTAGAGACAGTCAGCCATCAGCAAAAAATATACTCAAACACACAAAGAGGGAAGGACAAGGAAAAAGGAACGGCCGATGAAAGTCCGCTCAGCAGAAGGGTGGTATCAGGCAAAGGCAACTAAGAACCAAGAGTTCACCCAAAATGCAAGCACAATACCTCACGGGCCGGAGACAAACGCAGACAGGCGCGCAGGGCACACACACGCCGCGGCGGAGAGGAAGAAAAGGCCGCAAGGACCGAAACTGGAGGCTCGAAGAGCGGGAACGTGGGAGGGGGGAGGAGTCAGCTCCCGACCAGTCTTGTGCAACTCCCGGCCGCGTTCAGCCACGTGAAAGTAGTGCTTTCACTTTTAAATTAACCCCCTTTCAGACTTTCGCCCGGGTTCCCCACCCAGCTCCCAAGAGGGGCGCAGGGCCCGTTCCTCCAGGGGTCTACCTGAGGCACTCCTTCCTTCACCCGCCACCCCAAATCCCGGCCGCCCAGTCCAGACCCCGGGTGTGCGGCCCTTGACCTCAGGCCTACCTCCCTGACGCTGTACCTTAGTCCAGCGGCCCCCACTCCCAAAGGGGCCCAGTCCCGGGTCGGTCAGCGTGTGCGGCTTTTGACCGCAGACCTCGATTCCTTTGACACCCCCCGCCCCCCACTCGGCCCCGCGGTCCCCACCCCCAACAGGCCCAATCCCGGATATACGGGCCTCAAGCCCCACCGCCCCTCTCACTCGTCCCGCCCCTCACCTCGGCTCGGAGTCCTCACGCTCCCGCTCTTCTTCACATCCGGCACCTCGGCGGTCCCTCTGAGCACCTAAAGGAGGGTGGAACGCGGGGGACTTGGCAGTTGTAGCGGAGGCAGTTGAGGCTTGTTTACCATCACCATGGGAACCCCTGGCAGCGAGCCCTGGGCGGGGCCAGGCTCGCGGCAGGCCCAAGGCCACAACTCCCGCCCGTCGAGCGCACGCGGCGCTTCCGGAAGCCCTTTCGCTCACGGCGTGCCCACCCCCAGCTCGGTCCAGCACCCCAGCACTCAGGAACAGCAGCCCCGGGAGCCAGTGTCCCTTCCCCCCCACTTCCCGCCGCCGGCGTAACCGCGGGCCTGTCCCTGTACCGAACCCCACCTTCTTTTCTAGGAAGACGCCGCGCAGTTCTTCTTCCACGACGAAGCCGGAAGGACGCAAAGACCGTGGAGGGGCGGGGCCTCCGCGGCGACCGTCCGGGGGCGGGGCCTCTGAGGCGCCATTGTGTCGCACCCTGAGCGAAGCCGGGGATTGGCCAGCGGGGCGCGGGGTGGGCTGGGGCGGAGGCCGGCCTAGTGGGGCTGCTGGGAGGGGGAGCAGACCGGCGCTGCGTGCTCTCTAAATGCTGGGGGAGGGGCGGCGAAGGCGCGGGGGACGTGCTGGGCGCTCGGGAGCTGCTGGGCGCTGGCTGACGGAGACCCCTCGCAGCGAGGGCACAGGACGCCTGGCTTGAAGACCGAAATGAGAAAAATAAGGTTCATTTCCTGCCAAAGGAACCAAGAACACCAGAGACGGATAAAGACATTCCTAATGTTTAGGGAGGGCTAATTGACGAAGTTGCTCTTTAAGTTGCTATTATCTCGTGGACTAAGAAGCCTCTAGGTCTTTGGCTATGACTCTGAAGACCCAGGGGAAGTCCGGGTTTTCAGTCTCAGAGCACCTGAGCAGATACATGGAAATGGCTACTCCTGAGGCATTGAAGCAGATTTTCTTGTTCCAGGGTTAATAATTATAAACTTTTTTTTTTCCCCGAGGACCCATTTTAATTCCCCCAAGACCAGATACCATGATCAGTGCGCCAGAGCCCACTGAAATTATCCAAATTAGTCATTCGAAACCTGTTTGCCCTGTCTAACCCTTTACTTGCAGCAAAAACTCCATCACAGCTGCTTGCCCTCTGCTTTGAACAGACCCACTGCATTTCTTTTTTTTTTTTTTAAAGATTTATTTATTTATGCATACAAGCACTGGGGTACAGGCCAGAGGTGTAGGGGGGTGGGGTGAGAAGATTCACCACAGAGAGCAGGGAGCAGAACAGGCAGATCAACGGAAGTACACTGCTGAGGGGAGCAGCGGGCACAGCAGGAGAGGTCTGCTGCACCATGTGGGTGCCCCCGCCTGGCCGGCGGCAGGGATCGAACTCTTGCTGCAGTGGCTGCGGTTTGCTTCATAGTGCATTGCTTAACCCACTGCGCCACCAGGGAGGCCCCCACTGCATTTCTTGAGTGACCCTGGTTGGCATGCAGTGGCACCAGAGCGCTAGGAGAGGGAAGGAAATCCTAAGGAGGGGAATAAAAAAGATAATATAACTAGGTTTTTTTGCTCTGCATCTGAAGTGCCCTATCTCACTCAAGGCAATATGGTTAAAATAATTCCTCCCCACCATAGCTTCTATTTCAAAACCATATGGTTGGAGGAGTGCAAAGAAGCCAGATGACTTCTAGTCCCTAAGAGAGGGAAGCAGCCCCTCCTACCTCCAGTCCTTCACTGCAGAGCTCACTAAGGACAAGTAAGTGAGGCCAGAGTTGTCCAGGGGTTCCTGAACCTTCATGTGGCAAAAGAGGTGATAAGACAGAAGTGTGGGCCCAAGCTATGGAGCCACCAGTCTTCTTTGAATATATATATGTATATTTACTGAAGTTTTATATTTTTATCACCTGGGGTTTGTTAGCAGCAATGGGCCTTTTTAATAAATTTACATTTTGACCATTTTATGAAAAAAAAACTCCAAGTTTTATATTGGAAAATGGAACTTGACTTGAAGACTTGAGATCTTCATAATTACAGTTCTTAAGAATGTCTTATAAAGGGCCTCCCTGGTGGCCTAGGGGTTAAGTCTAGAGCTATCACCATTAGGGCCTGCATTGCAGCCCCAGCCAGGAGGGGACCCACATGGCACAGCAGACCTCTCCTGTCTCTCCTGCTGCTCACCTCAGCAGCATATTTCAGTAAATCTGCCTGCTCCGCTTCCCATTGTCTCTGGCCTACACCCCAGTTTGTCTGTGCACAAATAAATAAATAAAACCATGTTTATTTGTTTTTTAAATAATGTTGACTCTGAAAATCACAGGAGAAAAAAGGTTTTTAGGTTAAAGATGAATAAAGTGGTTTGGTATGTCTAACAATGAGAGAGAAGAAAGAGTAGGACTTGCTCCTCTACTGTAAAAGGAAGAAGCAGCCAAACTTTTCTGCATCATACAATGTCATCACTAAGACTTCTAACTCTTTCTTGTTGGGGCACCCCAAAAGGCTGGCTACATGGGCTGCTACAAAGAAACTAGGGATGCTAATTTCAAGCTGCTGCTATACCTAAACTTCATAGGGTATGATCCAGAATTCCCTATGTATTTCAGGCTTGGAGGGGGCTAAGAATGAGATTCTTGAGTGAGTTTTGGGGAGCAGTCCCTGACATTCCTTATTTTACTTGACGGGCAGTGCCTTGGCCCCAATTCCTTTAACTTCTCTGGGCTAAGTGTGTGTTTAGTTCTCTGAGAAAATCCTTGCACCAACCTCATCCCCACCCAACCCCACACACCCACCCACCCAATGAGGACTGAAGTAAAGTGGGTTTCATCTCGTGCTCTAACTTGTAAATTCCAACTTATCCATGCTGTCCCCCACTTCACATCCATCTTCCCCTTCACAAGAGAAACCATTTAACCAACTCCTGTAGTGACATAACATCAAGTCAATCCCCACTCACATTTACATGTCAAAAGTTTCTTGGAAATTCACTTTAAGGGACATGGTGTATAACAGAAAAGGTTTCATAACAGGCTGATTGATATAAATAAGAATTAAGTTCCTGTGGCCTATTTCTAAACACAAAAACATCAACAGACTTCTAAAGAAAGATCCAGACACTTCTGTTATTAAGCAATAATTTGCATTCCTTTATTTTCCAACCCATTTATTCCAGGTCAGGGCCTTAGAAGGAGGCAGCCTATCCAGGCAGCTCATGATGAATGTAGGAACCCACCTTAAATAGGACACCCTTCCATCACCCAGTACACTTACACCCCTTCTCTCAAATTGGAACAATTAAGACACTCCAGTGACCCTAACATGCACATTTTTGTGATGTGGAAGGAAGCCAGGATATCCAGAGAAAAATCCACCAAGACATGGGAAGAAGGTACAAACTCCACACAGTCAGTAGCCTCTGTTGGGAATCAGCATTATAACCAAGTGATATCATTCGAGGACCTGAGGTACACATTTCCTGGTATTTCTGTTTGCCCTTTGAACCTTGGCAAATACAGAAGGCCACTGTAAAGGTTAGTTGTACTTGTACAATAGATGGTGCTTCATGGCTGAGTTCTCACTGCCCTGCTTACCACATATGGGAAAGGTACATCACCTGATCTGACATTTAATTGTCACCTTCCTGGTATGTGGCAGTAGGGTTATTTTGTTTGTCTTTAAAAAGTGGTCCAGGGGCCTCCCTGGTGGCACAAGTGGAAGCATCCGCAGCCACTGCAGTATGAGATTTCCCCGGCCAGGGAGATGACCCACATGGCACAGCAAACCTCTCCTTACTCAACTGCTGCTCCCCTAAGCCCTGTACTTCAGTTAAACTGCCTGTTCTGGTCCCCATTCTGTCTATGGTGAATCTTCTCACCTCTCCCCCCACCCCATCTCTGGCCTATACCCCAATTCTTTTATACATAAATAAATAAATCTTTAAAAATAAATTTAAATAAAATAAAATAAAAAGTGGCCCAGAGTGTACAGTCATTCATAGAGTGATAAATCCTGGTATTGTCATTAAAATTTGCAATGTGTATCTAGGTACATTAAAAAAGTCTAGAAGGGGCCTCCCCTGGTGGCGCAGTGGGTTAAGCAACGCACTACGAAGCAAACCTCAGCCACTGCAGCACGAGTTCGATCCCTGCTGCCGGCCAGGGGGGGGACCCACATGGTGTGGCAGACCTCTCCTGCTGTGCCTGCTGCTCCCCTCGGCAGTGTACTTCTGTTGATCTGCCTGTTCTGCTCCCTGCTCTCTGTGGTGAATCCTCTCACCCCCTACACCTCTGGCCTGTACCCCAGCGCTTGTATGCATAAATAAATAAATCTTAAAAAAAAAAAAAGTCTAGAAGGATATACTTAAACAGTACTCAGATTCACAGAGACAGAAAGTAGAATAGTGATATTGCAAGGGGGAGGAACAGAAGGGAAACTGTAGAATTACTTAGGTGAGTAGAAGAATTTTAGGTTTTCAAGATGAAAAAAGTGATAATGCTGGAAATGAAATTGGCATTGGATATAAATGGAGTTATGGGAGACTGTTGACAATGACATTGTTTAAGATACTTAGACCTGCACCAGAGAACACTGTCAAAGAACTTAAGAACATAAGGGCCCTCCCTGGTGGTGCAGTGGGTTAAGCAACACACTATGAAGCAAACCGCAGTCACTGAAGCACAAGTTTAATCCCTGCCCCTGGCTAGGGAGAGGACCCACATGGCAAGACAGACCTCTCCTGCCAGGCCCACAGCTCCATTCAACAGTGTGTTTCAGTCTCTCTGCCTGTTCTGCTCCCTGCTCTTCTCTGGTGAATCCTCTCACCGCCCTGGACTCTGGCCTGTACCCCAGCTCTTGTATGTATAAATAAATAAATCTTTAAAAAAAACAAAAACACAAACATAAGTAAGGAAAGTGTTTGTGACCAAAAGGACGACGGTGTTCTAGAGGAAGTGTTGGCAAACAACACTAAAGGAATCTTGGAAATACTTCATGATTTTAAAAATGCATAGGATAAAATGTTGGAAGGTGACTCAGATTTATAAATGAGTATAAAAATTTGCTAGGGTACAGAATAGATGCTCGCTCTACTATAAGTCCTATGATGGAAAGAGGCAATGTTCTGACTACTGTTGGTAAGTTTTTACAAATAAAAACTTTTAATTTTCGGGGCCTCCCTGGTGGCGCAGTGGGTTAAGCAACGCACTATGAAGCAAACCACAGCCACTGCAGCACGAGTTCGATCCCTGCCACTGGCCAGGGAGGGGACCCACATGGCATAGCAGACCTCTCCTGCCTCGCCCGCTGCTCCCCTCAGCAGTGTACTTCAGTTGATCTGCTTGTTCTGCTCCCTGCTCTCTGGTGAATCCTCTCACCCCCCACACCTCTGGTCTGTACCCCAGTGCTTGTATGCATAAATAAATAAATATTTTTAAAAAAAACTTTTAATTTTCAATGTCTCTAATGTATTAAGTGACAGGATACCAAATAAATCCTAGTTTTAGTGTTGTTTTTATTTCCTATACACTTCCTTTTGTCAATTTGTTTTTAATGTTTCAGCAAAAAAAAAAAATAATCTAAAGGTCAGAGAACAATCAATTTTTCCCTTTGAGAATTGTTTGCTTTGCTGGGTCTAGGTTTGCATAGTCACTTGCATGCACAAGAGCCTCACACTCTTGTGCAAAGTAATCAGGAACACACACACACACACATGCATACATATGCAACAAAGATTAGACTGGATTTATGAGAAAGATCATTAGAATGAGGTCTAAGCACTATGGAGTTAGGGGCAACTTTTAATATTTGGGTGATTTGGGAAAAGTCAATTAAGTTTCCTGGGTTCATAGAAGATTTTTTTTTTTAGATTTATTTATTTATGCTGACAAGAACTGGGGTACAGGTCAGAGGTGTGAAAGGATTTACCAGAGACAAAGTTGGGAGCAGAACAGGCAGATTGACTGAGATACACTGCTGAGGGGAGCAGTGGGCGAGGCAGGAGAGGTCTGCTGCACAGCACAGCACCTTATAGATCCCCTCCCTGGCCAGGGATCAAACTCATACTGTAGGCTGCAGATAATTCATATTTGGTGTTTAACCCTTTATGCCACCAAAGAGGCCCCCATTGAGGAGATCTTAGCTTTGACTTTGTTCTCTTCTGTCTTTGCCAGTCTGGTAATAAACAACCTAAAAGGTACTGCTGGTCAGACCCTCCTTTTGCTCCCTAAATGAGAGAGCCATCCGGCTAGAATACAGTCATGAATATTGAACCTGTCAATAAAACTGTTGAAATCTGTAAATACCATGAAAAACAATGTGGTATTTCCTGAAAATGGGAACTATAAATTGTTTTTTTTGGGGTGTTGGCTGATCAGGTCATAAAGTTGGTCTTCCTTCATCTTGACCACACCTTACTGAGGCCCTGTTTTCATGGCTGAGTTCCTCTTTGTACATCTCCTCCAGACCTGAGTGCATTTGCTCAATTGTGCCTCTTAAATAAACTTCCTTTTGTGTTTAGAAAATCTGTGAGGGTGTCAAAAACCTCACTTTTGCTCAATTTTTTTTAACACAAAATATCTTCCTTCTAGGATAAGTGCAATTATCTATTTTAAAGCACTTAAAGTTACTAATATTACCACAGTTAACAATAAATAAATCAGGGACCTTCCTGGTGGCCCAAGAGTTTAAGTTGCAACACTATTAAGCTATCCCAGCCACTGCAGCATGAATTCAATCTCCGGCCAGGGAGGTGACCCACATGGCCCAGCAGACCTCTCCTGTCTCACCTACTGCTCCCCTCAGCAGTGTACTTTTTTTTAAAAAAGATTTATTTCTTTGTGCATACAAGAATTGGGGTGCAGGCCAGAAGTGGAGGAAGGGGTGAGAGGATTCACCAGAGACAGAGTGGGGAGCCTGCACTCTAGCTCTTGTATGCATAAAGAAATAAATCTTTATAAATAAATAAAAATAAAATATTAAAACAATAATAAAAATTTACAGCAACTCAGCATTTTAAAAATAAAGTCAGTCGTTTAAGTAGTTACTGTTCATTCATTAATTCAATGCTACTTGAGTCCTTCCTCCAGGCATGGCACCATGCCAGCTGCTTTGGATATAGCAGTCACTAAGCTAAACTTGGCTCTGCCCTCCACTGCTCTTGAGCAATAAAGACATTTAACCCTAAATGAATTAAATTAAATGATTTCATTTAAAACATGACTGAACACCTACAGAAAAAGTATTTCTAGCAATCAGCAAATATTTATTGAGCCTTGTGGCTTAATGGTATGGAAGATAAGTACAACTGAACTGTTAATGTCCTCTGTGTTTAAAAAGCATGCCACCAACTTGAGGGATATTTCTGAAAATATGTGACTAAAAAGTCATACATTTTGCATATGAGAATATCAAAATTCTCAGAAGCCATGTAACTAAAAAGACCTTCGAAGTAGAAAATTTGATTAAACTACATAGTAATAAAATTAAAAGTTTGCCATAAAAATGATACAACTCCAGGGCCTCCCTGGTGGCGTGAGGGGTTAAGTCTCAGTATTATCAAGCTATCACCAGCCACTGCAGCAAGAGTTAGATCCCAGGCCAGGAAACTGACCCTCATGGTGCAGCAGACCTCTCCTGTCTCTCCTGCCTCTCCCTCAGCAGTGTACTTCAGTAGATATGCCTGTTCTTCTCACCACTCTGTCTCTGGTGGATTCTCTCACCCCCCAGCACCTCTGGCCTATACCTCAGTTCTTGTATGCATAAATAAATCTTTTTTAAAAATAATAAAATTCCAATCAAACTGTGAAAAGCATCTATTGAGCACCTGTTAAGAACCCTGAATTGTACTAAGGATTAAGTAAAAGCCAAATGAGTTAAAGTCAATAGCAAACATAGCACAATGTCTCCCGTTCCTCCTTTTCTCTTCTAGTCCCAGAAATCTCAAATCTCTGTGCTACTCACAAATGAGACGACTTTGTAAAAACCAACTTTCTAGTCTTAGATGATAGATCACAGTGATTTCAGTGTGAAGAATCCATTTAGCATACCAATCTATAGTTTGACTAGCAAACAAAGAGTGTCCTAAGCGTTCCTCCCTTCTGAGAAATACATCAGAACCTTCCCTGCAGAAGGGAAACACCTTAAGGGAAACTGAAGTTTATTCTGAAGTAACTGGTAAGAGTAGTTACCATAAGAAAGACTTAGGTAACAGATTCTACCCCTGCAGGCAGAAAGAAGAAAAACTGGAGCCGGGGGCAGCCTTTTCCAGAGTGGCAGTTGAAGATCGCAGGATCTCAGTTCCTCCTTTCTCTTTGTCTAGCTAAAGCTGCGCCGTGTGATACGGGGCCATTTAGCCACCAAGGGCTGCTGAGCACTGAGGTTAGAAACGCGGTTAGTGAGGAGGACCTGCCGTTTTATTTTAACTTCGGTAAAATACACAGTATAAAATTGACCATCTTAATCATATCTAAGTTCAGCAGCGTTTTACAGTCACAGTGTTGAGCAACCAGCCTCCATAACTCTTTTCATCTTGTAAACCTAAAATTCCATACTCACATTCCCCCCTTCCACCTCTCCCCTCCCCCACCCCACGACATCATTATTCTACTTTCTGTTTCTAAGAATCTGAGTACTTCTGATCCTCATGTAAATGGAATCACGCAGTACTTGTCTTTTTGTGATTGGCTTATTTCACAAAGCACAATGCAGACAAGGTTCGTCCATGTTGTAGCATGTCTCAGAATTTCCTTCCTTTTTGAGACTGATAATTCGCTTATACCACATTTTGTTTATTGATTCATCTTTAAATAGACATTAGGATTGTGTTCATCTTTGGGCTACTGTAGATAATAATGTGAACTTTAGTATATACATATCTCTTTGAGACCTTACTTTCAGTTCTTGTAGGTATTGGAATTGTTGAATTACATGGGAATGCTTTTCAATTTTTAAAGAAATTGTCACACTGTTTCCTGTCTTGACTGTACCATTTTACATTTCCCCCAGCAAAATGTAAGGGTTCCCATTTCTGCACATTGTTGCCTTATTTAAAAACTGATTCTGCTTTTGGAAAACTTTTAAGTATGTTAAGAAGAACGTGCTTTCAAGTATAAATTTTATGAAATCCAAAATATTCTTGATAAAAATGTAGTCTGTATTGAGACGTATAAATGGAAAATGCACACCAGTTTTCAAACATATAGTACAGAAAAAAAGAATATAAAATATCTCATTATAATTTAATATGCTATAGGATATTTGAGGTCTATTGATTCAAATAAAAATACTAAAATTAATTATACCTGTTTCTTTTTGTACATGTGGCTGCTAGAAAAAAATTTCAATTATATATGTAGCTCACATATTTCTATTGCACAGAGGTAGCTTCCACTCTGACCATATAATAAGAGCTGCCAGGTTGTGGAAGAAAAAAACTCCACGCTGAATCCCTGTTGCAAGTTAAATAAACCCTCATCATCCTCTCATCTGCCTTTAATATTGATATTTACATCTACCTTTTTTGGGGGGAGGATTCCCTGAATGAAACCTATTACCCACTGTTATTGTAAAAATGGGAATTTCTGTTATATTTCATCCCTGGGTGACTATCTAGTGTTCAAGCTAGTGCCCAAAATAGTCTATCCTATTTTATGTTTTGTTGGTGTTTCAAAGACTGATGCCTGCCATTATAGTGATGGTTAACTCCTGTGCCCGTGGTTATGGCTGAGGGCTATATGCCAACTCCACCCCAGGAAAAGCTCAGGAGACATGTTATTTACAGAGCCAAAAGAAAAGGGGGGGTGGTAGTGTCACTTTTTTCCTTCCCTCCCCTTTGGACAGTGCTGTCTCCACACAACTTCTATATGTTTTTCCTACCCACTTACAGCTTGATTTATTTCCACCCTGAAAGCAAACAGGAACCTTGGCTTTATTTTTGTGTACGTGGTAACACAGTAGTTGGTGATGACTACATTTGAAGAGGGGTGGAAGAGTGTGTAGGTGCTTCCCTAGTGGCATAGAGGTTAAGTCTCAGCTCTATCAGCCCTGTGGCCTGAATTCAATCCCAGGCCAGGTTGCTGATCCACATGACACAGCAGACCTTTCCTGTCTCCCCCACTGCTCCCCTCAGCAGTGTATTTCAGTAGATCTGCCTGTTTTGCTCCCCACTCTGTCCCTCTGGGGAATCTTCTTACCCACTGCATCTCTGGCCTACACACCAGTTCTTGTATGCATTAATAAATAAAAAAAATTTATATATTTCAATTCAAAATAATAATTATTTATGCATACCAGAACTGGGGGGTAGGCCAGAGGTGGGGGAGGGGTGAATGAGAGGATTCACCATCTCATACACAGCTCATACACAGCTTTTATAATTCTTGGATATGTTCCATTTATTTTCATTTTTGGACAGTTTTTATCATAAATGGAAGAGATGTGAGTAGGTTAGGTATTAGATCTTTATAGGTTTGGTAGAAGTTACTGGTCCTGGGCTTTTGTTCTTGGGGAGGCTTTTTGTTACTCTTTCCATTTCAGCATTTGTGATTGGACTGTTTAAACTTTTTATTTCAACTTGGTTCGATTTTGGGAGTTTATATGAGTCAAAAACTCATGCTGCAGAAAAAGAAATTTGTCCATTTCTTCTATCTTGTCTAGTTTGTTTGCATAGAGACTTTTATAATAGGTTCTTATGATCCTGTATTTTTACAGTATGTTTTAATTTCATTTGTATTACAGTATCTGTTATCTCTTTCATTTCTGGTTCTATTAATTTCTTTTTTCTTTTAAGATTTATTCATTTATGCATACAAGAACTAGGGTACAGGCTGGAGGGGTGGTGGTGAGAGGATTCACCAGAGACAGAGTGGAAACAGAACAGGCAGAATGACTGAAATGCATTACTGAGGGGTGCAGCCAGAGAGACAGGAGAGGTCTGCTGCACCCTCCCTGGCTGGCAGCAAGGATTGAACTCATGCTGCAGTGGTGTTGCGGTCTGCTCCACAGTATGTTGCCTAACCCATTGCGCCCCAGGAAGGCCCACTGATTCTATTAATTTCTGATTCTATTAATTAATCGGGAGTTGAACTCATGCTGAGGTGACTGCTGATAGCTTTATAGTGCTGAGATTTAACACCCTGAGCCATGAGGGAGGCCTTATGATCTTTCTTTCTTTGTTAATTTTCTGTCAGGATCATCTATCCCTTTGTGTCAGTGGTGTGTTAATCTCTACACTTGATCTCAGCCAAAAGGCTGAGATGTGACTAGTGTGTTAATGACAAAAATTGTAATTTTGTTGATATGTTGTTTTAGGTCTGTTAATAGTTCCTTTATATAACTAGGTGCTCTCTTATTTGGAGTGTAAGTATTAATAGGAAATTTTCAAAATACATACACAATCCAACAACAAAGAAATAAATGATCCAATTAAGAAATGAGCAAAGGGGGCCTCCCTGGTGGCGCAGTGGGTTAAGCAACACACTATGAAGCAAACCTCAGCCGCTGCAGCATGAGTTCGATCCCTGCCGCCGGCCAGGAGGGGGACCCACATGGTGCAGCAGACCTCTCCTGCTGTGCCCGCTGCTCCCCTCAGCA
>JAGFMF010011418.1:12332738-12344215 GCA_019455555.1 Galemys pyrenaicus | reverse complement strand
TCCCCTCTCTGGCCGGCAGCAGGGATCGAACTCGTGCTGCAGCGGTTGTGGTTTGCTTCATAGTGCGTTGCTTAACCCACTGCGCCACCAGGGAGGCCCAGGCTTAGAAGTTCTAAGTACTCCTCTCCCTACCCTGTAACACAGGGAGTTCCAAGATTTAGGGTGCCCCTCAGCAGTGTATTTGAGTAGAACTGCGGACAGTCTGATCTGTCTGCAGATTTCAAACAATGTTTGAAAATCTGACTACTGGTTAGGCCACTAGTGAGACAAACCCCTTCTTTGAAACAATTCATTTTACCTGCTGACAGAAATAGGTGATTCAGGAAACTCTGCTGTACCCTGAAATCAGGGTGTGTGTGTGTGTGTGTGTGTGTAGGGTCAACTTCCCCCCTACCCACTCTTCTCTGGTGAATCCTCTCACACCTCTGGCCTGCACCCCATCTCTTGTATACATAAATAAATAAATCTTTAAAAAAAGTAAAAGAATGGGGATCTTCATGGTATGTTCATACTAAAATGATTTCCCCTGGGGCCTTCCTGGTGGCGCAAGGGGTTAACCGCACTATGAAGCATCTGCAGCCACTGCAGCAGGAATTCCATCCCTGGCTAGGGAGGGGACCCACTTGGCACAGCAGACCTCTCCTGCTGCTCCCCTCAGCAGTGTATTTCAATCTGCCTGTTCTGTTCCCCATTTTGTCTTTGGTGCATCCTCTCACACACACACATACACCCCACACTTCTGGCCTGTACCCCAGTTCTTGTATGCATAAATTGATAAATCTTAAAAAAAAAATTATTTTCCCAGTTCTGGTTCCCAGGAAAAAAGCAGCTGAGGAAGGGTAAAGAGGATAACCCTTCTGACAGGCGGCCTCCTCTTGGGGTTGCTGAAAAAAAGAGCCTACCCCAAAGTTATAAGACCTGTAGCAATGTGTGATCCTTGTGTTTTGCAAGCTACCCTTCAAACTGTGACATCCTCACCCGTGAGCCAGGTTTCAGGAGAAATGAGCTGGAGCTAAGACAAGGGGCATGTCTGCCATGGAAATAGCACTTCATTTGAAGGTTTGAGAGATCATGGTCTGGGGAAAATATATGCCACCTATTATAAAAAATTTTTTATTTCAGAATCAGCAGCTTCCCAAATCCTGAGGGAACTGCTCCTTACTACATGCATCACTGAGAGATGTGGCTGCTACTTTCACCCTGATTTCAGGGTACAGCAAAGAGCTTCCTGAATCACCTATTTCTGTCAGCAGATAAAATGAAAAGCCATTGTTTCATAGAAGGGGATTGTCTCAGTTGTTCATTCATTAATGGCCTAACCAGTAGTCAGATTTTCAGACATTGTTAAATCAAAACCAGTTTCCACTTGAAAGACTGAGAATCTTCACTGAAAGACTGAAATACCTTCACTGCCAAGGTAGTTAAGGACCAAAGGATGTTCTCCCAGAGGAGGACCTTTTTTCTAGTTAGTTAATGGAGTGTTAAAGGGGGAGAAATAAGTCCGATCACATGATCCATTCTTTCTTCTCCCTCAGCTACACCTCTACATGTTTCCTAGATCTGCAAAAAATGAACATATCTCAGTGAGTTGTCCCTTGTTTTTTCCCCTCTTTTGTTTACATTGTAGTATATGAGATTTAAGGGTTAGTAGGTTAGAATGGATATCTAGAAATAGGAGAAAATCCACTTCAGGGAAATTATACAGAAACATATCAATATCATAACAAAGCAGTGATAAGAAATACATAGGATCTAAATGGCCAACAAATACATGAAAAAATGTTCAACATCCCTCATAATCAGGGAAATGCAAATTAAAACCACAAAGAGATACCACCTTACACCAGTAAGAATGGCACATATTAAAAAAAAAAAAAAAAGAATGGCACATATTAAAAAAAATAGCAACAACAAATGTTGGTGAGAATGTGGTGAAAAAGGAACTCTCCTACACTGCTGGGGGGAATGCAAACTGGTCCAATCACTATGGAAAGCTGTGTGGAGACTGCTCAGACTACTAAAAATGGAGCTAGCATATGACTCAGCAATTCCACTTCTGGGGATCTACCCAGAGGAAACAGAAATATCAATTCAGAAGAATACCTGCATATTCTGTTTATTGAAGCATAGGTAAGACTTGGAATCAACCCAAATGCCCCAAAAATAGATGACTGGATCAAGAAGATGTGATACACATACATAATGTAATACTATTCAGCAATCAAAAAAGATAAACTAATGCCATTCGCAGCACTAGGCTAAATAAGGATATTTTCTGTACCAGAGTTCTTTCCAAGACTTAACTTGCCCACTCACTCAAAAAGTAGCCACTATCTGACCATCATTATAATATATTAGTTTTCTCTCATTTTAAGCTTCCTATAAATGGAATCATGCAGTGTATGTTCTTTTGTGTCTGACTTTCACTTCTGGATAGCTATCCAAAGAATATGAAGTCATCAACTAGAAGGGTTATAGGCACCACAATGTTTATTGCAACATTAGCTAAGGTATGGAAGCAACTTAAGTGTCCACGGATAACTGAATGAAGGAGATCTGGTATGTATAAATGTAATGCTATTCCACTATAGGGAAAAATGATATTGTGCTCTTTGTAGCTAAATGAAAGGAACTCAAAAGGAATACATAAGTGAAATTAGAAAGATAAAGACAGATGTTGGGATTTTACCTGTATGTGCAAAGTAGGGAAACAAAGTGGATCAGTAGACAAAAAGAATATAAAATAGTGGACATTAGTAATTGAATTAAAGTTATCAGAGGTGAATAAGTTGGGGATAGATGAGATCAGGATGAAGAGGGGATAATGGATGGTGGTTTATGTTTTATTTTTCACTTTTTTATTTAAAGAATAAATTTTATTTACTTTTAAAAAAGATTTTATTTATTTATGCATGTAAGAGCTAGGATGCAGGCCAGAGGGGTGTGTGTGTGTGTGTGGGGCAGGGGGTGAGAGGATTCACCAAAGACAGAGTGGGGAGCAGAATAGGCAGATCTACCTAAGTACAGTACAGCTGAGGAGAGCAGTGGGAGAGACAGGAGAGGTCTGCTGTGCCATCTGGGTCAGCTCCCTAGCCTATGATTGAACTCTTGCTGCAGTGGCTGCCAATAATTTCATAGTGCTGAGACTTAATCCCTTGCATCACCAGTGAGGCCCTAAAGAATAAAATTTAAAAGATGAGAAAGGACCCAGTGGTACAGAGGGACATGCTGTAATGAGCTTGGTACTTTCTTCGAAACCTGGTCTGTATTTTATATTGACACCACAACTCCATTTGACCTAAGCACATTTCCTTTGCTTACTAATACATGTGCTTTCCATATTAGTTAGCACAACTTTGTACTGTTGCATCTGAAATGCATATTTTGGCATGTTTACTGTTTATTTCACTTTTTCATTGACTGTTATTTGCACCTATGACTTCAAAAGTGGGACTGATTCTGGATCAGCAGCAGCATGAACATCACTTTGGAATTCGTTAAAATAAACAGATTATTCCTCTTGAATTCAGGGTATAATTTTAAGAGATTAATTTTGATATCACTATAGTTTACTTTTCTTGTCTGTTTTCTAGATCAGGGTTTAGCAATCTACAGCACACAGACCAAATATGGTCTACCATTTATTTTTTGGAACACAGACCAGCCCATGTGTTTACACGTTGCTATGGTTGCTTTCATATTATAATGACAGAATTGAGTAGTTGTGACAAAGACAGCCTGACTTTATACTATTTTGCCTTTATTTATTTATTTTAAAGATTTATTTTATTTATTTATGCATACAAGAACTGGGGTATAGGCCGGAGGTGCGGGGGTCGGGGTGGTGGTGAAAGAATTCACCAGAGACAGATTGGGGGAGCAGAACAGATGGATCTGCTGAAATACCCTGCTGAGGGGAGCAGCAGGCAAGACAGGAGAGGTCTGCTGCACCATGTGGGTCACCTCCCTGGCAGGGGATCAAAGTCAGGGATCAAAGTCATGCCACAGTGGCTGGTGATAACTTGAAAGTGCAGAGACTTATAGCTCTGAGGCTTTAATCCCTGAGCTACAAGGGAGGCCCCTATTTTGCTTTTATTTATTTATTTATTTATTTATTTATTTATTTATTTATTTATTTGTTTGTTTGTTTGTTTATTAAGATTTATTTATTTATGCACACAAGAGCTGGGGTACAGGCCAGAGTCCAGGGCGGTGAGAGGATTCACCAGAGACAGAGTGGGGAACAGAACAGGCAGATGGACTGAAACACACTGCTGAGGGGAGCAGCGGGCGAGGCAGGAGAGGTCTGCTGCACCATGTGGGTCCCCTCCCTGGCTGGCAGCAGGGATCGAACTCGTGCTGCAGTGGCTGCAGTTTGCGTCATAGTGCGTTGCTTAACCCGCTGCGCCACCAGGGAGGCCCCTATTTTGCTTTTAAAAAGAAGTTTTTCAACTCTTGCTTTAGATCTTGGTTTCCAAATTTTGATATCTATCAAAATACCTGGTGGACTTGTAAAAATAGTTTTCTAAGCCTCACCTATAAATTGTTTATGTAGATGTATTTGTCTAATGCTACTTAAGGTAACAACAAACGTGTAGCTTTACATGGTCACAGGTGTAAAAGTGGCATAGCAGGGTGATTCTAGTCGGGTTCATTTGTGGTGTGTTATTACACAGCCATTTGAAGTTTTGACAGGAATTGGAGGGTTTTCTTCCAGATGGCTCATCATGTAGCTGGCAAGTCAGTGCTGGTTTTTGACAGGAGATCGCATTTCCTCTCCATGTAGGTTTCTCCACAGGAGCTTGAGAGTCCTTGTGAAATAAATACCAACTGACTTTCCCCAGAGAAAGTGATCCAAGAAGAAATAAAGTGTAAGCAATAATATTCTTCTATGACTTGGCCTCAAAAGTCACACTGTCATTTCTGGACAACTTTTTAGTTACAAAGGTCAGTCCTATATAAAGTGGGAGAGTATTACATAATGGCATGAATACTAAGAGGCAAGACTTACTGGGGGCCAGCGTGGAAGTGGGCTACCTATCTGGGATGGGGCCTGAGAATTTACATTTCAAACAAGTTTCAAGTGATGCTGGTGTTTGATCTGTGTACCACACATAGTACTGTGTGGTACCATGTTTTTGAGAACATGGGCTCAGAGAGTTCCCAAGAAAAGCTATTGGAATGTGGGAAGGAAGAATTTGTATATCTATATATACAAATATTTGTATTTATGAAAATAAGAGTTCATGTATATATTAATGTATAAATAGTTATGCTGGGTGAGTGCTCATTAAGGTGAAATGATCCAATATTTTGGAACCTCTAGACTGTAGGAATCTGTACCCTGTTACTTATAATCTTTTTTTTTTTAAAAGATTTATTTATTTATGCATACAAGCACTGGGGTACATGCCAGAGGTGTGGGGGGTGAGAGGATTCACCAGAGACAGAGCGGGGAGCAGAACAGGCAGATCAACGGAAACACACTGCTGAGGGGAGCAGCGGGCACAGCAGGAGAGGTCTGCTGCACCATGTGGGTCCCCCACCTGGCCGGCAGCAGGGATCGAACTCGTGCTGCAGTGGTTGCGGTCTGCTTCATAGTGCGTTGCCCAACCCACTGCGCCACCAGGGAGGCCCTGTTACTTATAATCTTGTTCTTATGTCTGTGAAGCTTTAACTTAATACTTGGCAAAACTTATTCTTTTATTAGTTAAGTGCCATTAATTTGTCATCGTTTTTATATTTTATATAGTTAACCCATTTTTATAAAGAAAACATGATTTATATGTTGACTCAATTTTAGTCCTCGGTAAAGTACACTTAATCAAATATAAGGTGACTTCTTTCAATTTACCATCTACCTTTCAGAGACTTGCGTCTTTGTATCTGTAAAACTTATTAGATAATTTATATTTAATAAATTTAAATAGGTTTTCTGACCTGATTGTAAAATCCTTTTATTCATCTTTATGTTCCAGGTAATGGGATAGTGTCTGGCACCAAATATTTTTTCTGGTGATGAAAATGTTTATCAACTTTCAAATGTATGATACAGTATTAACTACAGCTACCATGTTATATATTACATCCCTTTACCTTTAAAAACTTTCCCCATGATTTTATAGCTGAGATTCTCTTCAGAATAGTGTTAAATATTGAGTCTTTCTGGGGCCTCCCTGGTGGTGCAGTGGGTTAAGCAACACCCTATGAAGCAAGCCGCAGCCACTGCAGCACAAGTTCAATCCCTGTTGCCAGCCAGGGAGGGGACCCACATGGTGCAGCAGACCTCTCCTGCCTCCTCTGCTGCTCCCCTCAGCAGTGTGTTTCAGTCAGTCTGCCTGTTCTGTTCCCCACTCTGTCTCTGGTGGATCCTCTCACCGCCCACACCTCTGGCCTGTACCCCAGCTCTTGTATGCACAAATAAATACATCTTAAAAAAAAAAAATTGAGTCTTTCTGGGAAAGTAATGGGAATCTAACCTAATCAAGTTTTTTTCAATATTACACACCACAAAGTGTCATTTTCCTTATAAGTTTTCTCTTTTTTTAAAATGATTTATTTATTTATGCATACAAGAGCTGTGGTACAGGCCAGAGTCCAGGAAGGTGAGAGAATTCGCCAGAGACAGAGCGCGGAGCAGAACAGGCAGACTGACTGAAACACACTGCGGAGGGGAGCAGCGGGCAAGGCTGGAGAGGTCTGCTGCGCCACGTGGGTCAGTGTGAATCATCCTAAACAAGTATTTCTTGTGGGTGTTTTGAGGGGAACCTCTTCAAAGAACATCCTTTTGTCCAGGAACCACAGGCAAGAGGGTTTTCAGGTTATAATGCTTTCCACTCGGCCCCCTCCCCCACCACCCGGCCAGTATGCCTCATAAAGTATTGATGTTTCTCTTTGCGTCGCTGAACGTGTCAGAGAACTGCGGGATCCGGAGCTGGTCTTGGAGTCAGACACCCTCAGCTTCTCTGTCACTCTGTAAAACAAGCACCCCGAGACTCACCTAGTGGTACTGTCGGGGTGCTGGGGGCGACGAAGGCTGCACACGAAGCCAAATGTCGTAATAAAGTACATGTCCAGGACAAACAGAGCTTGTTGGTCCAAGAACAGCCCTCCGTGCAGGCTGAGGGCATAGGGCATGGAGAGCCAGTCTCAAAGGGAACATGTGGGTCTGCTGACGTTTTAAAATGAACATTAATGCAACGGATATGAGAAATCAAGTGTGACCATCCTTACAAGTCAATAATGAAAAAGACCCAAAGAAAAAATCAGCCAAGGGCAGACAATTCACGAAAAAGAAATGTAAATGGTCAATACACATGAAAAGAGATCAAATTCGCTGCTAATTTAAAGGAAATCATAACATTAAGTAACTAAGTGATGCTATTTTGAGCCATGAAACGGCAAGGACTTTTTTTTTTTAAGGTTTATTTATTTATGCATACAAGCACTGGGGTACAGGCCAGAGGTGTGGGGGGTGAGAGGATTCACCACAGAGAGCAGGGAGCAGAACAGGCAGATCTACGGAAGAACACCGCTGAGGGGAGCAGCGGGCACAGCAAGAGAGGTCTGCTGCGCCATGTGGTTCCCTTCCCTGGCTGGCAGCAGGGATTGAACTTGTGCTGCAGTGACTGTGGTTTGCTTCATAGTGCGTTGCTTAACCCACTGCGCCACCAGGGAGGCCCGGCAAGGACTTTTTAAATGGAATACACAGCGCTGGGAAGGGCTGTGAAACGGCATCCTCGTATAGCGCTGTTTGAGAGACACTGCAGGACTTTTGGTGGCAGATTGAAAGTATGCACTGAGAACTTTTACAACGGGCTTTCCCTTCCTCTAGGAAATAACAGAGGTTGACACTGTCATAGCTGATTTGGAGACATCAACCAGATCGCTACAAACCTCGCCGCCCTCTCCCACCCCCTTTCACAGGGAAGACGGCGCTACAATGTCCCTCCCTCTGGCCACAGCCCACAGGACCCTGGCCCCTCACTTGAAGCCGGCGGGCAGGGCAGTGCTTGGGAGAGACGATGGGGAATGGGGGTGGCCGCTTCTTCACGTGGAGTCAGGAAGGCTGCCTTCCCAGAAAGGACAAAGCGACCAGAGAGGCCAAGGCAAGAGTGAGGGGCGTCAGCAGGTCCTCAGGCAGCAGGGGTTGGGTGGGGTTAGCTGTGCGGGAGTGACTTGGGGAAGCCACGCGAAGCATAAAGGAGGCGGCAAGAGAAGACCCCGCAGAAGAGACAGAGGAAGAGCCCACCCTGCCGGCTGGCTCTGGGGAGCCCTTGGCCAGATCGTGGGAGGCCGAGCAAGGCTGGTGATGCAGCACACTGCAGAGGGGCAGACGAAGCCCATCGTGGCTCTGGGACCCCTGCAGTGTCACTGTTGGCTGGGAGCAGCCAAGGGATGGGGTACTGGAGAGGGGAGCCCACAGGTGCTGGGTGCCAGTTCTCCTGCGAGGAGGTCCGCACAACCCCATGATGCCGAAGAGCGCTTCTAGGGCTCCCTGGACAGTTGCCCGACGCCCATTTCCCAGTGCCCTGCTACATGCCTACTAAGGGTCCTCTGAGCTATTTCTACTGGCGTTATTTTTTTACAACCCCCACCTTTTTTTAAAGATTTATTTATTTATACATACAAGAGCTGGGGTATAGGCCAGAGTCTAGGGCGGTGAAGGGATTCGCTAGAGACAGTGGGGAGCAGAACAAGCAGTCTGACTGAAACACACTGCTGAGGGGAACAGCCAGAGATCTGCTGCGCCATGTGGGTCCCCTCCCTGGCCCGCAGCAGGGATCCAACTCATGCCGTATTGGCTGCGGTTTGCTTCATAGTGCGTTGCTTAACCCACTGCGCCACCAGGGAGACCCCTCTAAGCTTTCATTTTAATTTAAATAAGTAGTTTATACTATTTTTGATGCTACTATAAATAGCACTTAATATTTTATGATTAGGAAGTTGGTCTATTTTATAAGAAAATGTTTTCTGCAGGGATAGTGATTAAAATGATGCACAAGGGCTCCCTGGTGGCGCAATGGCACTATGAAGCAAATCACAACCACTGCAGTAAGAGTTCTATGGCTGCCTCCGCTGGGGAGGAGACCCACATTGCGCAGCAGACCTCTCCTGCCTTGCCCACTGCTGTCCTCAGTGTATTTCAGTTGTTCCGCTCTCCACTCTGTCTCTGGTGGATCCTCTCATCTCCTGCACCTCTGGCCTGTATCCTACTGCAGTGTGTACATAAATAAAAAATCTTAAAAATAAAACAGGGGCCTCCCTGATGGCGCAATGGGTTAAGCAACGCACTATGAAGCAAACTGAAGCCACTGCAGCACGAGTTCGATCCTTGCTGCCAGCTGGGGAGGTGACCCATATGGCGCGGCAGACCTCTCCTGCCCCGCCTGCTGCTCCCCTCAGGAGTGTGTTTCGGTCGGTCTGCCTGTTCTGTTCCCCGCTCTGTCTGTGTGAGTCCTCTCACCCCCCACATCTCTGACCTGTACCCCAGTTCTTGTATGCATAAATAAATAAAAATAAATCTTTAAAAAAATTTAAAAAATAATTTAAAATTCTTTAGTTTAAAAAAAGATGCACGAGTGCATATCCGCAAACTAGCCAAAGTTTATACATTTAATAGTTAAGCACATAACTCAATGATTAAAGTATACAGTTCCTTTTTGCATTTTCTGATTATCCTACAGTATTCGTATATTACTGTGTAATTCTTGGAGGCTAGCCTCGTAAACAGTTTGCTAATGAAATATTTTCCCTTCCTGGGAAAAACCCTGCTCTTCGGGAGTATTTCACTCCAGGGTCTCTGCTTCCAGCGTTGCAGTCGACCCCCACGCCTCCCCGAGCAGCCCCGAGACCCCCAGCCGGGGTTCCCGGCTAGTGCGCAACTCTACGCGGACCGCTCGGGGTTGGGGCAGGGGCTCATAGCCTCGCGGGGGCCGATGGGAAGTGGCGCTGGTTGCGCATTTGCGCTCTGCGGGTCACGTCGCTGGCCGGCTGCGTCCAGTCGGTGATCACAGTTAGTAGTGGCCTCGCCGCCTAGCCGCGCACTCCGCTTGGCCGGGAGCAGCGAGGGTGCGTGGGCCTGCAGGCGATGGAGCGCCATGGTGGGTGGGCCCGGGACGGCCGCGGGCGTGGGTTGGAGCAGTCCACCCGCGTGGAGAGCGCCCTCTGTCGCCTACATGGGGCCCCACCGCCGGCTGCCTGGCCACGTCCTCCAGGCTTGCGGCCCTGGGCGAGAGCGGCTGAGCCTCCAGAGACCCCTCCGCTTTAGCACCTGAGGGAGGGTCACCTGGCTTTTCGACTGATTGATGTTTTCATTTGACTTGACTTTGAATTTTCAGGATCATCCGTTTTAGCATATGAAACAGGCTTGAAGAAATGATTTGTCCAAATTCACACAGCCAGCTAGCCAGGGTATCAAAAGAACAGCTTTACTTGTAGTTCAAAATCTTCAGTTGCTGCTGATTGACGCTCTGCTTGGAAGCCAGTGTTGGGTCCTTTACGCCTTCCCGGTGGCACAGCTTCCTTTCTGGCTGATTGTTCTTAGCAACTCAGGGTTCAGAAGACGTAATGGAGGTTATGGGTTGCTCCTGACCTTCCCAGCCTTTGTGCCCCGCAATCCTGTTCTGAGACTGGAGAGCAGACTTCCTCAGAGTCAGATCAGGGACTCTATGAAAATTGCAAATGATTTTGTCATGTCCTGACTGAGCAGCCTTCAGATGTCATCTGAAACCATTATTTTGTGAAGCTTTGTGAAGTTGGAAGGTCAGGACAGATTCCAGCAAAGACACGTTTCGTTAAGAGTGGTAATTCAGGGGTGGGCTGCATAGGTGATGCCACTTCTCTGTGGGTCCTTACCGAGGGCAAGGGATCGCCGCAGCCGAGGAATTTTTATCTAACAACCTACATTTCTTTTGTTCTTTGCTCAACATTTTGTATTGAGCTTGTATATGATGTAGACCCAAGTATTAGTATCTAGATATTATTCTCTTCTTAGAGTTATGTAATAGGAGTGTAGGAAGGGTTTACTAGTTTATCTGCTTCTGCCTCATTTGCAGGATAAAACGTGTGGTGCCTGAGGGTGTGAATTAATTGTATGAGTGAATCCTTTGTTACTGATTAAGTAGTTAGGGATCAGTTGTGACACATTTTAGCAGATTCCCTGTCAGGTTGTGCTGAATTAGTGTGTTCTCAACCTGTCTGAAAATATTCTCACCTATATTCTACACAGATTATTTATAGGAACTAATTCTCTAGGCAGTTCAAACTTAATTTTGATGTTCTGAGTAAACAACAATAGCTGAACAGTTTTGGTAATATCTTTTGACTTGGGTTTCTGATGTGATTCCAAAATTGTCTGTTAAAAATATTCATTTATAAGGGCCTCCCTGGTGGCGCAGTGGGTTGAGCAACGCACTATGAAGCAAACCGCAGCCACTGCAGCATGAGTTCGATCCCTGCTGCCGGCCAGGGAGGGG
>JAGFMF010011418.1:12309199-12328600 GCA_019455555.1 Galemys pyrenaicus | reverse complement strand
AGAAGGAAGCAGGATGGAGAGCAGCAAGGAGACCTGGAGGAGGCACATGGAGCAGAGGGACATGTGAAGAAACTGCGCTTGCTTTTTGGTCTTGGACTGATTGGAACAGATGTGGGTGAGAGACCCATGGGGAGCTTAACAATAGCAGCTTTCATCTTGATTTTGATTTTGCTCTTTTCCTCCCAGATTTGTCTGACTCTTTCTGACCCTTTTCTATGGGTCTCTACTAAAAGGTCTTTTTGACGTGTGGCAGGCTTTTGGGCCTTGCTTTGGGCCAGTCCTCTCTGACTGGGCTTTTACCATCAAGGAGATGGGTAACTCTGGATGCTTAACAGTAACTATGTTCTTTGTCCTTTCTGTATTGTACCCTAATGTATTGTACCCTAATGTATTAAAGTTCCTTTCCATTAAAGGTTTTATTGTTTGTCTTAATGCGGTGGATGGCAGAACCCATTCAGAGGGCAGGTTTCTGGGTTCTGGGGTGCTCCTCTCCCTGCCCTGTAACAGAGGCACATGGAGCAGAGACATGTGAAAAAATTGGACTTGCTTCTTTGTCCTGGACTTGTTCCCTTTTTTTGGGGACCACCCTGTTACAGCCTGGTCGAACAGACATGGGTGAGCGATCCGTGGGGAAGTTAACAATAGCAGCTTTTTTTAAAAAAAATATTTATTTACTTATGCACACAAGAGCTGGGGTACAGGCCAGAGTCATGGGAGGTGAGAGGATTCACCAGAGACAGAGCGGGGAGCAGAACAGGCAGACTGACTGAAACACACTGCTGAGGGGAGCAGCGGGCGAGGAGAGGTCTGCTACGGCATGTGTGGGTCCCCTCCCTGGCCAGAGGCAGGGATCGAACTCATGCTGCAGTGGCTGTGGTTTGCTTCATAGTGCGTTGCTTAACCTGCTGTGCCACCAGGGAGGCCCAACAATAGCAGCTTTTATCCTGATTTTGATTTTGCACTTTTCAGTCTGTTACAGGGCAGGGAGTTCAGAACCCCCAAACCTGCCTGCTCTAAATGGGTTCTGCCACCTGCCTCATCAAGACAAACATAGAATACCTTTAATGGAACAAACTTTAATACAATTAGTAAACAATACAGAAAAGACAAAATAGTTACTAATGTTAAGCTCCCCACGGGTCTCTCACCCACATCTGTTTCAGCCAGTCCATGACCAAGAAGCAAGCGCAGTTTCTTCACATGTCCCTCTGCTCCATGTGCCTCCTCCAGGTCTCCTTGCTGCTCTCCATCCTGCTTCCTTCCTCCTTTCCTTTCTTCCTTCTCTTCTTCTTATCCCAGACTTATCCCTACTTAGGGTGGGGCAGAGATCCTCCTGGAACTTAACTTTTTCCTGGGAACCACCCTGTTGCATTCCCAGACTTGTCTGACTGTTTATGACCCTTTTCCACGGTCCCAGTCAGAATGTCCTTTAGACTTGTGGCAGGTTTTCTGGTCTTGCTCTGGGCCTATCCTGTATGGCTGGACTTTTACCCATGAGGGGATGGGTAACTTTTGAGTGCTTGATTTGAAAACTATAGACTTTGTCTTTTCTGTATTGCACACTAATTATATTAAAGTTTCTTTTCAGGGCCTCTCTGGTGGTTCAGCAGGTTGAGCGCCGTACTGTGAAGCATTAGCTGCACAGCAGTGTGAGTTCGATCCCTGGCCAGGGAGTGACCCACATGGCGCAGCAGACCTCTCCTGCCTCACTCACTGCTCCCCTCAGCAGTGTATTTCAGTCAGTCTGCCTGTTCGGCTCCCTGCTCTGTCTCTGGTGACTCCTCTCACCCCCTGCGCCTCTGGCCTGTACCCCAGCTCTTGTGTGCATAAATAAATAAATCTTTAAAAAAAAAAAAGTTTCTTTCCACTAAAGGTCTCATGTGTTTTTGTTACAGGGCAACCCTAATATAAAGTGGGTTTTCCTGACTGGGTTTTTACCTGCGCGCTCAGAAGACTTTTATAATAAGTTTTAACTTTAGGGACACGTGACAAAAGTTATTAAAGGGTTTTATTTTACAAAAGAAGGGGAAAAAATAGATATATTACAAGGAGAAGAGAGGGATACAAATCTGTAAGTATTCTATCAGATCTTCTGAGTTGGAATGCAATGGTGTGTTGAGAGCTGGCTCTAAATTAAGTGAGATGGCTCCAAAGGAAGAGAGAGCCCAAGGGCCACCTTTCTGGTTTTATAGCCAGCCTGGCTGCTTAACTTCACTCTCAGGTTTTAGTGATTCACTCTTTGATAATTATATTATTGGATTTGTGGTTCTGGAACACTGGTGGTCTGGAGTGGGGGTTGGAGTCCATAAACCCATCTGTGTAATCCATTCAGGACTACCCTTCCCCCTAACATTTTGTTTTGATGCAGTGGACAACAGAACCTATTTAGAGTAGACAGGTTTGGGGGTTCTGAAGTGCCCCTCTCCCTGTCCTATAACATTTGCATCTAAAAATGGGTACAAGGCCCTCCCTGGTGGCACAGTGGGTTAAGCACCGCACTATGAAGCAAACTGCAGCCACTGCAGCACGAGTTTGATCCCTGCTGCCAGCCAGGGAGGGGACCCACATGGCGTGGCAGACCTCTCCTGCCTCACCCCGCTGCTCCCCTCAGCAGTGTGTTCAGTCAGTCTGCCTGTTCTGCTCCCTGCTCTGTCTCTGGTGGATCCTCTCACCCCCTGCACTTCTGGCCTGTACCCCAGCTCTTGTATGCATAAATAAATAAATCTTTAAAAAAAGTAAATAAAAATGGGTACAAGTAAACATATCTGGAAGGGTGGAGCTAACCTGTAAGTCAACGTTCATTTATACATTCTGTAAGAGTATCCCCCGCCTCCTAGCCAGAACGTAGAGCAGAGGGATGCAGATCTTACACTCACAGTTTCAGCTCTGCTCAGCTGCGGTCATATTCTGTGATCTCAAGGGGATCTTAGGCAACTCATTTCCCACCTCAGTACTTCCATCTGTCTCTAGATGGTGGTAGGGACCTAAGTGCCGGTGAGAAAAATTAAAAGAATAAAAATGGGAGGTGAGAACTGCCTCTTAAAGCATTCCACAGTAAGAAAGGTTAGTTTCATTCATTCATCTAAAATAGAAATATGCAGACAGGTAACTGGGTAACAGACATATCTTCTTTATGTCATTATTTTTAAAACTTCATGTACAGGGCCTCCTTGTTGGTGCAGCAGTTAAAGTCTCAGCACTATCAAACTGTCACCAGCCACCAGGGAGCTGACCCACATGGTGCAGCAGACCTCTCCTGTCACTCCCTGCTGCTGCCCTCAACAGTGTATTTCAGTCGATCTGCCTGCTCTGCTCCCCACTCTGTCTCACCCCCCACTTCCCTCTCCCACACCTCTGGCCTACACCCCATCTTTGAATCTTTAAAAAAAATTCTTTAAATCTTAAAAGAAAATTCACAGACACTACAAATGACAAATGTACAATACAGTAGTAAAATTTTCTGGGAATAAATGTGTTTATTGCTATGTGGTAATGGCACTTTAGCTAGTGAAGAACTTCTTAAGAATGAACTGTCTTGTCATTTCCTCTAGGACTTGGATTTGATTTGCCTTTTATTAAATATTCATTATTAAAATCCCATAAAAATGTCATCCAAGTGTTCATAGATGATGTAGAAGATTATTAATCCACCACCAGAGGGCTGAAAAGAAACTTTAAGTAACATCATGAGACATGATTCCATTGATTTATTGAGTAATGCTTAGAAGATATAAAGCAGCATTTAAAAAATATGCTGGAGTGGGTATCCTCATGGTTTTATTTAGTCCCTTGGGGAAAACTAGTATGTAATCATGTCATTAACAATTTTTTTAAACCTCTTTAGGATAATATCTCTGGTGCAGACTGTTCTGGATTGCTATTTGCATCTAGATTGCTTTGTATTGCTTGAATTTTTTCTTTGTTTTTTATACTTCAGTGGTTAGATTTTAGAACATGTGTATCATTAAAAAAATGAGATCATACCTTACATATTTGTGTGTAACTTGCATTTAAAATTTTATGATATGCTGTGCATTCTTCCATGTCTCTATTTTATCTCAACAATGTTGTTAATGGCCAAATAGTTTTCCCAGGTCTCATGTCCTATCTTTTGACCAACCTGTACACTGAAGGAAACTGGTAAAACTGAATAATTAACAAAATCTTCCTAAATGCATTAACTAATTAATTAGACAGTGGTTACTGTGATTGATATGGAGAAAACAGGAATTGCCAAGATGTAGGAAAAATATGAGGTTGCTGAATCTTGGAGACACAGGTTGATCTGAGAGACATGACAGGCAGAGGCTTCCTTTTAAGAATGGATGAGATTGGGACTCCCTGGTGGTGCAGGAGTTAAGTCTCAGTGCTATCACCTTTATGGCCTGAGCTGAAGCCCCTGCCAGAGAGCTGAACTGCATGGCTCAGCAGACCTCTCCTGTCTTGTCCGGTGCTCCCCTTCACAGTATACTTCAGTAGACCTGCTTGTTCTGCTCCCCACTCTGTCTCCAGTGAATCCTCTCATCACCACACTTCTGGCCTATACCCCAGTTCTTGTATGCATTAAAAAAAAAAAAAGAAAAAAGGAATGGATGAGATGGTCCGTGTTAAATATTCCTGCCTTGACTGAGTCCATAGACTATATTTGTACATATAGGGTGAACAGGAAGTAAACCGACCTTACCATAAGTTGTAGCTAGACTTTAAGATGTTTGGGAGTCTAGAACATTCTTAGACCCTGAATTGTAGTTACTTTCTTTTTTTTTTTAGATTTATTTATTTATGCATACAAGAGTTGGGGTACAGGTCAGAGTCCAGGGAGGTGAGAGGATCCACCATAGACAGAGTGGGGAGCAGAACAGGCAGACTGACTGAACACACTGCTGAAGGGAGCAGCGGGCACAGCAGGAGAGGTCTGCTGCGCCATGTGGGTCCCCTCGCTGGCCGGCAGCAGGGATCGAACTCGTGCTGCAGTGGCTGGGGTTTGCTTCATAGTGCATTGCTTATCCCACTGCGCCACCAGGGAGGCCCTGTAGTTACTTTCTTAATAGTGTGTTATGCAATGCAAAGTTTTAAATGTCAATGAAATTCAGTTTTTTCAATTTATTCTTCTACATATTATCCTTTTAGTATCCTCTCTAGGACTCTTTTATTAGGCCAAGTGCTGGAGATTTCCTTTTCTTTTCTTTTTTAAAGATTTTATTTATTTATACATGCAAGAGCTGGGGTACAGACCAGAGGAACCAGGGGTGGGGGGTGGAGAGAGGATTTGCTAGATAGATTGGGGAGCAGAACAGGCAGATTGACTGAAATACACTGCTGAGGGGAGCAGCGGGTGAGGCAGGAGAGGTCTGCTGCACCATGAGGGTCCCCTCTCTAACCAGGGATGGAACTCATGCAGTATTGGATGAGGAAGCACCAGAGTGCGTCTCTTAATCTTTTGCACTACCAGGGAGGCCTGAAGAATTTCTTTAGTGCTTTTCTGGGGACAAATTTTGCTTTTACATTGAAAATCATGATCCATTTGGAATTAATTTTTCTTTTCTTTTTTTTTTTTATAAAGATTTATTTATTTATGCATACAAGCGCTGGGGTACAGGCCAGAGGTGTCGGGGGTGAGAGGATTCACCACAGAGAGCGGGGAGCAGAACAGGCAGACCAACGGAAGTACACTGCTGAGGGGAGCAGCGGGCACAGCAGGAGAGGTCTGCTGCACCATGTGGGTGCCCCCGCCTGGCTGGGTGGGATCGAACTGGCTGGCAGCAGGGATCGAACTCGTGCTGCAGTGGCTGCAGTTTGCTTCATAGTGTGTTGCTTAACCCACTGCGCCACCAGGGAGGCCCTGGAATTAATTTTTCTAAAAAAATTTTATTTATTTATGCATACAAGAGCTGGGGTACAGACAAGAGTCGCAGGAGGTGAGAGGATTCACCAGAGACAGAGCAGGGAGCAGAACAGGCAGATCTACTGAAATACACTGCTGAGGGGAGCAGTGGGCAAGGCAGGAGAGGTCTGCTACACCATGTGGGTCCCCTCCCTGGCTGGGTGCTGCTGTGCCGCAGATGTTTCACAGTGCGGCACTCAACCCGCTGAGCCACTAGGGAGGCCCTGGAATTAATTTTTGTATAAAATGTGGGGTTTAGGCTCAAAGATGTTTTTTGCTTATTGATATCTGGTTGCTATATTTTCCTGGTAAATTGATCCCTTTGTCATTATGAAATGCCCCTTTTAAAAACATCTCTAGTAATTTTCTTTGCTCTGAGTCTATTTTATAGAATATTAATATAGTCATTCCTGCTTTTATGATTAACATTTGTATGGTATGTATCTTTCTCTATCCTTAACCTTTCAGCCTATGTTGGTGAACTTGAACCATGTTCCTTTCAAAAGTCTGGGTTGTGTTTTTAAAAACACTCTTACCAAAACAGGACCTCCCTGTTGGTGCAGCCGGTTGAGCTCCGCACTGTGGAGCATCCGTGGCACAGCACCGCTGATTTGATCCTCTGCCAGGGAGGGGACCCACATGGCGCAGACCTCTCCTGCTGTGCCCGCTGCTCCCCTCAGCAGTGTATTTCAGTCAGTCTGCCTGTTCTGCTCCCCACTCTGTCTTTGGTGAATCCTCTCACCTCTGGCCTGTGCCCTAGCTCTTGTATGCATAAATAAATAAATCTTGAAAAAAAAAAAGTTTCTTTCCATTAATTTTTTTTTTTTAAGGAAAACATGTGTGTGACAAATAGGAAAGCCAAAAGCAGCGGATGCTCAGGCTTACTCTTATGAGGGTATGAGGAAATGGGTAGCATTCATCTTCCAGATTGCTAAAACAGTCACACAAGTTGTGATATCTTACAGTACCTGAAGATGTGATGGTTAATATCCAGTGCACAGGACAGGTGCTCAGTCATCACCCCCTTTTTAGGGTTGGAGTCAGGAATTCAAGGACTGTCTTTTGAAGGAAAGCAAATATCTTGATCTGTTACCTTCTTTCTTCTTTTTTTTAAAAGGATTTATTTATTTATGCATACAAGAGCTGGGGCACAGGCCAGAGTTGCAGGAGGTGAGAGGATTCCCCAGAGACAGAGTGGGGAGCAGAACAGGCAGATGGACTGAAACACACTCCTGAGGGGGCAGCGGGCGAGGCAGGAGAGGTCTGCTGCGCCATGTGAGTCCCCTCCCTGGCCGGGGATCGAACTCAGGCTGTCGTGCAGTGGGTGCTTCACAGTAACCAGGGAGGCCCCTGTTACCTTCTTTCATTTCTTAGTAGAGATTAGCTATTTTCCCATGCATTAATGTACACCTCGTTGTTATCTCTGTCCAGTTATGTTTGGTCTGAACCTATCAAGTAAAATCCCACCTGAGAATAAACAAAGCATTCATATTATCCCTACTATCATATATGGATACTAGTCTTTGGGGAAGAATGAATATAAAAAACCGGGCAGCCTCCTGAGCAAAGCTGGAGAAATCGTTAACCCCTGTTGTGAAAATCTGGGCTGCAATCATGAGTTCATTATATAGTAACTTGTGATTTAGTTATGTATTTGCAATCAATTTTCTACTCTCAACTATTATACAAGCATTTTGTAATAACTCCTAGAGATTGCTGCCTAGCTCTGAAGGTGTCCTAGTTCCACACCGGTGCAACTTCACCCACACCTCAAGGGAATTACACATGACACAGTGCATATTTTGAGCCTGGTTATCCCAAACATACTAATTGTATGACTTAAAGAGTGCTCATATAGTCATTTTTAAGTGAAGTTCTCCAGACCAAATACAAAATAATAATTTTATGAGTTAGATGTCTATAGTGAAGTCTAAAGAGTCTGGGAATGCTACAGAAGCAAATGGTTTTGGGGGGTAAATAAACTATAGTAAAACAAGAGACAAGTTTGAAGAGAAAAGTATCAGGAACTTTCCTCTCTGGAGTCTTTTGTTTTTCTTAGTAGCGCTGGAAGAAACTAAATATATTCCAACTTCAATGTCATGTTTCAACAGTGCACATACATACCACATTTGCCTTTAATTTGGAGGGGTTTCTGAGAAGGTGAGATTCATAAGAACCCCAGACTAGCTACATTCGGGAAAAAGAACTGAAGTTGCTGTACAGTCAGTTGCTTTAGGGGGAGGCGAGAAAGGGGCACAATATCCCATAGAACGGTTTATGAGAAGAGCCTGTGTGGCCACAGACTGTTGTGTATTTTGGCAACAAACACAACTGATTTGTCCATTACATTGCCAACACCCAAAATGAACATACCGTACAGTCTTAGTTTAGAGAGGTCTATTCAGGGCTGGAAGGAAATATGAAAAACACAAGGCACATGATTTTAAGAGAAACCAGAGTTCCAACTTCTCAGAGAAGGTGAACAAAGGGAAACATGTTCTGCTTGGATAAATATAAAATCCTTGCAGTTAAAAATGCTGGGTGGGATATGTATTTCTTGTAACACTGACTAAACTACTAAGTACAGACATTTTTATTCTACCCATCTGCAAAACCAGAACAGTCAATTCATTGTGTAGTATAACAAAGTGCTTGGTACTTAAATACTTTATATGAATGAATGGATGATTTTCAGTGAGGGAATGTATCTGAATAACTTACTTTTTCCTTCATAGAATATAAAGGTAAAAGTGATATTAAAAATACTTAATGGTCTTTGGAGTAAAAGCACTTTGATTGAAGATATTACTTCACGGGGTCTTTCCTGTGAACCCGCTGGTGGATATGGAGGTTGGAGCTCTGGCTGAAGCTCTTCCCACACTTGCTGCACTCATAGGGCTTCTCTCCAGTGTGTACTCTCTGGTGGATGAGGAGTTTAGAGCTCTGGCTAAATCCCTTCCCACACTTGCCACAGTGATAAGGCTTCTCTCCAGTGTGGACTCTGAGATGGATGCGTAGGTCTGAGCTCTGGCTGAATCCTTTCCCACACTCATAGCACTGGTATGGCTTCTCCCCTGTGTGTATGCACCGGTGAATGTGGAGGTTCGAACTTTGACTGAAGCCCTTCCCACACTCTCCACATTTATAGGGCCTCTCCCCAGTGTGGACTCGCTGATGGATGTGCAGGTTGGAGCGCTGACTGAAGCTCATTCCACACTCTCCACACTCGTAGGGCTTCTCCCCAGTGTGCACCCGCTGGTGGATGTGCAGTTTGGAGCTCTGACTAAAGCCCTTCCCACACTTGTCACACTTGTAAGGTTTCTCACCTGTGTGGACTGCGTGATGAATAAGCAGACTTGAACTCCTCGTGAAGCCCTTCTCACATTTGTCACACTTGTAAGGCTTCTCATCCGTGTGGACGGCTCGATGGATGAGGAGACTTGAGCTCCTGGTAAAACCCTTCCCACACTGCTCGCATTTGTAGGGCTTTTCCTCCTTGTGGTCTCTCTGATGAAGCTGTAGTGCTGAGCGCTCACTGAAGGCCTTACCACACTGATCACCCCTGTGAGGAATGTCCCAGTCCTCACAGGGCTGGCCCTCTAAGCTGGTGTTATGTGTTGTCCCACAGTCATGAAGGCTGCACGCATTCTCCTGGGTAGGAGCTCTCTGAGTGACTGCCTTTGATTTCCGATCACAGATGTCACTGTCTGAACCATCTGGGGGATTCAAGGATTCTTTCAACTGGCCATTTTGGTGAACTGCCTCACTACTGAACAAGGATGAGACTAGTTCTGGTACAACCGACACAAGTTGAGTTCGAAGATTCTCTGAACAATTGTCCATGGGAGAACTTCTCCGCTCTATCACATTCTTGTCAGTACACTCTTGAGTTAAAAGGGGACTTTGGCTTTCTTGCGGATCTTGGGGCTCATTCTTACAGAATGTCCCAGAGGAGTCTTGTGTAGACATTTGGCTTGTGGTTTTCAAAGACAAATATTCCTTACTTTCCATGTTTTTAAAGTCATCACTTTGAGGAGTCACCACACTGTTCTTTTTTCTGGAAATAGGAGAAGATGCTTCTCCCCACTTTGGACAAGAAGAAAGATCTAGTTCAGGATTCCCATACACTTCCCCATGAAGATTCACAGTGTAATCCTGACTCCCAGTTACTGTACTAGTCATCCAACATAAGCCAGCAGGAAAGCTCTTCATGTAACAGAATCTCAGTCCTTTCTCTTGAAGAGTTTCCTCAGAAACTAAGGAACAGAGAAAATGCAGTGATAAGAACAAAGGGTAGATGTCAAGATTTCAGAACTGGAGTAACTCATCAAGGCCTGAAGACGTAGAAGCTAGCAGAAAGTTCTTTTGTCCTGTCCCACATGTCCTGTGGGTTAATGTCAGTAAGAGAGAAGGCCTGGGTGAAGAAAACCAAAATTCTGTCTCTCAAGCATTGTCAATTAAAGTATTATTCCCTGAACCTTGCAGAAGCCTATAAATCCCACATCCTTGCCACAAGTAACATTGTATTTTACTTTGTTTTATTTTAATTAAATTTGCACTTAGTTGGCAATTTATTAGGTGTTGGGGATATGATTAAGAAAACAGAATTCAGGCCTCCCTGGTGGTGCAAAGGGTTGAGCACCGCACTGTGGTTACTTCTTTTTTTTTTTTTTTTTAAAGATTTATTTATTTATGCATACAAGCACTGGGGGACAGGCCAGAGGTGTGTGTGGGGGGGATGAGAGGATTCACCACAGAAAGTGGGGAGCAGAACAGGCAGATCAACCGAAGTACACTGCTGAGGGGAGCAGTGGGCACAGCAGGAGAGGTCTGCTGAGCCATGTGAGTCCCCTCGCTGGCCGGCAGCAGGGATCGAACTCGTGCTGCAGTGGCTGCGGTTTGTCTCATAGTGCATTGCTTAACCCACTGCGCCACCAGGGAGGCCCCACTGTGGGTACTTCTGTACCAGTTCAATTGTACCAGTTCAATCCCTGGCTAGGGAAGGGACCCACATGGTGCAGCAGACCTCTCCTGCCTCGCCCACTGCGCCCCTCAGCAGTGTGTTTCAGTTGAGCTGCACGTTCTGTTTCCCTCTCTGTCCCTGGTGAATCCTCTCACTTGCCTACCTCTGGCCTGTACCCCAGCTCTTGTATGCATAAATAAATAAAATCTTAAAAAAAAAAGAAAACAGAAGTCCTTCTTAACATATCAGAATATACTGGGCAGTAAGACAAATATCAGTGCCAACACTGTGGAAGTTGTGGAAAGAGCAGATGGATGAGAAGAAAACAGAAAACAAAACACACAACTCAAATCATGCACAGAGAAGCTTTCTGAAGGATCTAGGAGATCTTCTCAAGAAGTCCTAGATTCAAATTTCATCTTAGAATCACCAGTTAAAAGGTAAGAGGTTTATCCTGGACACATAGGTCTGGTAATTCATGTCAAGCGTTTCTAGTGGCATTTCTAGTTATTACCACCGCTTACCTAACCCCTCACTTTCCCCCCCAAATAAAATATTTGGAGATGAATGGCAGCAACTCCAGATAAAGCCTTAAGGACAGAATTAATGATCTGCCAAAGACCCCTCCTGGTATTATTTGGCTGAAGAGAGAAGCAGAAGTTGGGGTAATGCTAAAACTGCACAATGGCATGAAAATGAAGCAATTAAACCCATACGTGCCCAGGATAAAACCTTAAGGTCACCCCTGAAGTGTGGTTCCAACAAGACTGATAGCCCAGAGCTAGAGATTGATTCTCAGGGCATAACCCAGAAAACTTAAAAAAAACCAAAAAAGATTTATTTATTTACTTTTAAAGATTTATTTATTTATGTATACAAACACTGGGGTACAGGCCACAGGTATGGGGGTGAGAGGACTCACCACAGAGAGCGGGGAGCAGAACAGGCAGATCAACCGAAGTACACTGCTGAGGGGAGCAGCGGGCACAGCAGGAGAGGTCTGCCGCACCATGTGGGTCCCCTCCCTGGCTGGCTTCAGGGATTGAACTCATGCTGCAGTGGCTGTGGTTTGCTTCATAGTGCGTTGCTTAACCCACTGCGCCACCAGGGAGGTCCAGATTTATTTATTTATGCATACAAGAACTGGGGTGTAGGCAAGAGGTGCAGGGTGTGAGAGGACTCACCAGAGACAGAGTGGGGAGCAGAGCAGGCAGATCTACTGAAATACACTGCTGAGGGGAGCAGTGGGGGAGAGGTCTGCTGTGCCATATGTGGGTTAGCCTCCTGGCCGGGGATCAAACTCTGGCCACAGTGACTGTGATAGCTTGATAAGAGTTGAAACTTTAACCCCTGTGCCACTAGGGAGGTCCAAACCCAGACAACTTATTGACCTGAAAAGTTGCCTTAAAAACGTGTCTGTTACGCCGCCCATCACTGGGATTCTTGTTACATGTTTCCCAAGTCCAGTAGGCAGAACGATCATACATGCTCCAAAGAGGGGCGAGCATTAGCAGAGGATATACTCTCAGGTATCACACTATGGACATAAGACTTTTGGGGGTAGGGAGGAGGGGAGAAAGAGAGAGACAGACTGAAAAAAAAAGCAGACCGAGAAATGAAAAATTGAAAATTAATATCAACCAAGACAGGCACCAACTCAAGAAACAGTGAACAGAGGCACTAGAATTTGAAAGGTGCATAAGTAAAGCCCCAGAGAAATTGGAAAGGATATTATATCTAATTAGAAGGATTCTGATTGATTTTCATAGCAATTATTTACATTTTATTAGAACGTATTGTTTGGCCCAGAGAATACTACAAATGGTATTTTAAATTTTTTTTCAAGGGAAAAAAAATTCCAGACAACACTGAATGCATCTAGACAGAAAAGCCAGGTTATGTGCAAATAAATCAGAATTATACTGACACTGACTACTAATCAGCAATACTGGACACCTGAATACAAAGAAAGGACTCAAACAATTACTGAAACAATTACTGAGGACTGTAGTAAAATTAAAAAAAAAATTAAGATGATACATGAAAGAGCAATACCAGAGACAAATACATCAACCAGATAAAAGCTGAATTAACTGTTGATATATAAAACAGTAATCAACCATAACACTATAACACAAAATGGAGGGCCTCCCTGGTGGCGCAAGGGGTTAAGTCGCAGCATTATGAAGCATCCACAATCACTGCAATGTGAGTTTGATCCCCAGCCAGTGATCTAACCCACATGGCGCAGCAGACCTCTCCTGTCATGCCTGCTGCTCCCCTCAGCAGTGTATTTCAGTCAGTCTGCCTGTTCTACTCCCCACTCTGCATCTGGTGAATCCTCTCTCGTCCTATACCTCTGGCCTATACCCCACCTCTTGTATGCATAAATAAATTTTTAAAAATATATATAAAAAATTAAACAAGACAGTTTGGGATGAAAGAATTGGAATAATGAAAAGGGTCCTGGTATCACTCAAGCTAATGAGTCGTGCTGAGGTAGAATTCACGCTCACTCTGGGGAAATGGACTTAGGATCCTGAAGACCAATAAAAACAGAAGATCACAGGATCAGTTTCCTATTCCCACTCCACAAATGTCAAACTTCTCAAAACTGCATCCATCATGTGGCTTTCCAGAGCTCATCCTTGCCAGATCCAACAGTTTACTCAAGAAACAGTGCTCTGCCAGCATCCACAACTATTACCTATAGTTGTTCAAACACCATACTCTAGGCCAAGTAGCCCTTTACACATTGCCTCTGCCCTGACTCATTTCTCCCATCTGTTCTGGAACTCATTTCAGTTTCAGGACAATCAAAAACCTCCTTTCTGAAGCAAGAGGATGGGATAGTGCCCTCCTCCAAGTTCTCATATTGTCTTTTACATATCCCTGCTCTCACTATTAAATGTGCCTCCAATATTGGCTATAGGGTTCTAAAGGACAGTGACCAGGCTCAATTTGTCTCTAAATCCTCAGCAACTGAAACTAACGTGGAATTTAAATAAAAAAGTATTTGTAAATTCATCTTCAATTTAAAGGAATAATGAAATAAGTAAAAGAGAATCCCAAGATCATTCAACTCAACACTCTGCTTTTACAGTTGAGAAAACCAAGGTTCATAACAGTGACATGACTTACCCAAGGTCACAGAAGGAGGGAAGGTTAAACTTTGAGTAGATTCAAAGACAAAGTGTGGCATGTAGAAAACACTCAATAAAAATCGATGGAATGAAGTCCTGTCTTTAAAAAAAGTTATTAGGGGCCTCCCTGGTGGCGCAGTGGGTTAAGCAACACACTATGAAGCAAAACCGCAGTCACTGCAGCACGAGTTCAATCCCTGCTGCTGGCCAGGGAGGGGACCCACATGGTGCAGCAGACCTCTCCTGCTGTACCCGCTGCTCCCCTCAGCAGTGTACTTCCGTTGATCTGCCTGTTCTGTTCCCTGCTCTCTGTGGTGAATCCTCTCACCCCCCCACACCTCTGGCCTTTACCCCAGTGCTTGTATGCATAAATAAATAAATCTTTTAAAAAAAAAAAAGTTATTAACCTATGTTAGAATCTCAAAATTTATATTGCGATCTCCAACTTCATGAGCAGTGAATAAATAATCTTCATCAGAGAGTAGATAGAAGAGTAGGAAAATATACTAAGCACTGGGTCTTGACAAATAACTTAATCTACCTCAAAGTCTTTAGTTACTCTTCAAGGCCCAGATGTGGCATGATCTTAGTACCTGGGGTGAAGCAGCTACTGTACCCTAAACAAGCAGATATTTTAAGAGCTCATGGTCTCTTACTATGTGTATATTCACTAAGAAAAATATGTTCTTAAGATCCAATTATTTTTTCCTTAAAATCCACTTGACAGTTAATTCAAATGTGCAATGTTCAGATAAGGCAAAAGAACAGACTGGGGTTACAAAACAGTGGGTTTTCTTCTAGCTCTTCTGCTCTCTGTAACAAAGCACATGGTGCTCCCCTCCAGCTCCTGTGGAAAGAGTTGCTCTGTTAGCACCAAGCTAGAGTAGCTGACTGGCCCTTCCATTTCAAACATTCTATGATTCTAAGCACCAATTTGGAATTAACTTTCTAGAAATGGTTCTATAGAGATAAATGAAATTTTTATTTTTTATATGCTACTCGGTCATTTAACTATTCTAATTAAATATGTAAAGGTGGGGCCTCTCTGGTGGCACAAGAGATTGAGCCCCACACTGCGGGGCATCTGCAGCCACTGCAGTGCTGGTTCGTTCCCTCGCCAGGGAGAGGACCCACATGGTGCAGTAGACCTCTCCTGCCTCGCCTGCTGCTCCCCTCAGCAGTGTATTTCTGTTGATATGCCTGTTCTGCTCCCCACTCTGTCTTTGGTGAATATTCTCAACCCCACCCCGCAACTCTGGCCTATACCCCAGTTCTTCTATGCATAAATAAATCTTTTTTAAAAAATTAAACAAACAAACAAACATGTAAATATGTTGTTAAAGGGAACAAAGCAACCAGAACATGAGAGGAATAACCCACTTCACAGATACCCACATCAAGTATGTAGTAAAATATTTCATAATAAATGCACCAAACCTTTGGCTGCACAAAGATCAATGGGATAAGAAAGTAGTGAAATTCTCCTTTTAGAAGGTATGGGGCTGGGGCTGGGAGTCTAGGAACCCTATTTCTTAAAAAACACCAGATTATTCTGAGACACGGACTAGTTGAGAAAAATGATCTGGCAACTACTGTGTTGCTATTTAACAAACTTCTTCACATATTTAATGCTTTTAAACATAGTTTAATAAATGATTACTGTTAAAGTGCATACTCTTTCCGTGTACAATACCTGCTCATGAAAAGTACTGTATTTTATAACTGTTTATTTTCCTGAGACCACTTAGAATGTACTATTTGAACGACTCGAATGACCTTCATTGAGTGGAATGTCTGGCAGCCAAATGTGAGCTTTAAAAGAGCCAGGACAGACAAAGAGGCTGTGGGGTGTCTTTCAATAAAGATGCAGCCCAGTGCTCCTTGGAGGGGTCCAAGTTCATGGAGCCAGGGTGGTTCAGGGAAAATTGATATGGAATTTAAAGTCAGCAGATATCTGTGCAGACCCTGCTGCCACCAGCTGATAGTTGAATACCCTTTGTATTTTTCATATTCACGTGTAGATCGCACACTTATGTCTTACAACACAGAGATAAACAACGCAGAGAACAAAGACAGGATCTGCCATCACACAGCCACTCAGTTAATGCTGATGTCCTTTCTTTATCCCAAGCAGGTTGTGTTCATTTTCAGAGATGGTGTATTTGGAGGGAAGAAACTTCAACTCACCTGGAACCTGGCCATTTCTTTCTCTCAGGCAAGAGTCCTGGAAAGGTAGGGTTAGGGAAAGAGAAAAAAAAATCATGAAAGTCAGCGCTATCTTACAGGACACGACTAGTCAGTCCAGCAAGACTACACAACAGTTCCTCAGCTCCTCCACTAGCACCTTGGCACAACCCTCTCGCACATGGGTCTCCCCATGTTTCACCCCCCTCACCTCTCTCCATAGTACTTTGCGGCAAACAGGCTCTCTTTCCCCAACCAACCCATGAGGGTAAGCAAATTCGCTGTGCCCAACAGCTCTAGGATAACTCTCTTTCCTCAGGCTTTCTGATTTCTACCCTGAAGTGCCTAGGGCAGTAGGTGCTCTCCATTTGGATGGATTTCGAATGCCTGAGAATTCTTCAGCGATCTTACTCGTTCCTCGGGTACAAAGGCTCAAATGCAACCCTTTTTTTTTTTAAGCGAGAAAGTGCTATAGGGGCTCACAAGGAGTCCGTTTCGGTTGCCTAAAGTTCACTGAAAACCTCTTTGGGATGAGACTAGTCACCGGCATGGGAAGGGCCGATGTGGCCACCTCTGTGATGTTCCCAGGCCGCTAAGGCCAGAGCTCAGCCAAGGGAGGAGGCCTTTCAGAGCAGCGGCAGCTGCAGAGCTACCGACTGCCTAGTCGGCGGGAGCCGCCCCCGGGTCCGGTGACCACAGGGCTGGCCTTGGCGCCGGGACGCACGCGTGGCCCGAGGTCGCATCTCCGCCAGGTCGCGCTCCCTCCCGGGGCAGCCCTACCAGCCTCATGGGTCTCAGCAGCCTAGCGCCTTCCCGCGCCACTTCCACATCCCCATGGCGGGATGCCTCTCTGCCAACCGCGCCGGCAGACGCATCTCACCTCACACGTGGAAACCAATACCTGGAACTGCAGGATTCCAGATACAGAACCACAACCGCACTGAGGGGCCCGGACTACAACTCCCAGAAAGCTACGGGCGGGGCGCCACGCCCACTTCCGGTGCATAATTCCGGAGTCAGCGACTCGGCCGCCAGAGTGGGTGGGGGTGTCTGGGTGATGTTACTTAGAGGCCATGTATTGTAGACTTGTTTAACATGCCTTTTTTTTTTTTTTTTTTTAGATTTATTTATGCTTACAAGAGCTGGGGTACATGCCAGNGGGTGATGGTACTTAGAGGCCATGTATTGTAGACTTGTTTAACATGCCTTTTTTTTTTTTTTTTTTTAGATTTATTTATGCTTACAAGAGCTGGGGTACATGCCAGAGTCGCAGGGGGTGAGAGGACTCACCAGACAGAGTGGGGAGCAGAACAGGCAGATGGACTGAAACACACTGCTGAAGGGAGCAGCAGATGAGGCAGGAGAGGTCTGCTGTGCCATGTGGGTCCCCTCCCTGGCTGGTGCAGGGATGGAACTCGTGCTGCAGTGGCTGAGGCTTGCTTCATAGTGCATTGCTTAACCCACTGCGCCACCAGAGAGGCCCTAACATGCCTTTTAATTTCCCAAATTTTTTTGAAGTTTTCCCCTTGAATTTATTCATTTATTTATTTATTTTTAAAGATTTATTTATTTATGCATACAAGCACTGGGGTACAGGCCAGAGGTGTGGGGAGGGGGATGGTGAGAGGATTCACCACAGAGAGCAGGGAGCAGTACAGGCAGATCAACAGAAGTACACTGCTGAGGTTTCCCCTTGAATTTAATAGTATTAGCGTCTCTTGAATACTATTGAAGACAAAACTGTAAAGAGAACTCAGTATCTTTTCCCTTAGGTTTATTAGGGAAAAAGGACAGAAGAATAAAGGACACTTGCATAGACACATGCGTGCAGAAAGAGCTGCTCTTTTTCATTTTTAAATATACAGTTCTTGACTTTCTTTATCTTTTAGATATTAGATATTAATCATCATCATTTTTCTTCTCCCTTCTCACATTTAGAACTGATTCCTTTCATTGGCTCCACTGTCAAACCATTTCTCATCTTGGAATTCTTAACTTCCTACTAAGTCCATCAACATATCATTTTCATGTTGGTAGGGAATTCTCTCCAGAACTTTTATCTGCAGGATCTTAGCAAAATAATAACTGTTCAGTCTATCAGTGGAAAGATGATAAAGCTTGTATTTTAAAAAATTGGTAAGGAGTTTCTGTGGTGTAGATCGAAATGAGGGCCTCATGTAGCACAATGGTAATGGAAAGAGGCCAACTGGAGGGATAGTTAGGAGGATTAACAGACTCTGATGTGTACTGAATAAAGCTGAGGTAGGCAAGGATCTTTTTTTAGTGATGGTCTTAGACAATCCAGAAGGGAAAAAGGGTTTGATCTAGCATCCTACATCTATTATATTTGTCTTAATGCAAAGATTACTACTACAATAAAAATTTGAAATTACAAGATACGTTAAATTTTTACCCTTTCCTATTTCAATGCTGTCATTTTTGTATTCATCGCACTTATTGATACATTTTTATTGTACTAACATTGATTATGACATGTTTCAAATGCACATTTGCTGGCATTGTGCCCTTTGTCTTTTTCTGCCTTCTTTTTGTACTAATTATGGGACAGGCCCAGGTAACGCCTAAGACCCTACTCCTGAACCACATCCCTGAGATCTGCGCCAAGGCTCACAATTATGGCATGGAAGTAAACAAAAGATAAGTTTGATAACTTCTGCTCTGCAGAATGGCCTACTTTTTTTTTTTTAAGATTTATTTATTTATGCATACAAGAGCTGGGGGACAGGCTAGAGGTGCTGGGGGTGGGGGTGGGTGGGTGGGGTGGGTGTGTGTGTGAGAGAATCCACCAGAGTGGGGAACAGCACAGGCAGATCAACCGAAATACACTGCTGAGGGGAACAGCGGGCGAGGCAGGAGAGGTCTACCATGCCATGTGGGTCCCCTCCCTGGCCGGCAGCAGGGATCAAACTCATGCTGCAGAAGTTTCGATTTACTTTATAGTGCGTTGCTTAACCCACTGTGTCACCAGGGAGGGCCCCAGAATGGCCTACTTTTAATGTGGGCTGGCCACCCCAGGGGACCTTTTCCCTGGACATTATTAAGAAGGTCCAAGATGTAATCAACTGGCCCATATTACAGGGCCACCAGGACCAGTATCCCTATATTTTGATGTGGCAGGCTTTGGTAGAAAGTCCTCCCTTCTGGCTGAAACCATGTGTCCCGGAGAAGCTGGAGGATCCTCCCAGGGTACTGGCCGTCCCTTGGCC
>JAGFMF010011418.1:12269447-12302346 GCA_019455555.1 Galemys pyrenaicus | reverse complement strand
CCCTCCCTGGCCGGCAGCAGGGATCGAACTCGTGCTGCAGTGACTGCGGTTTGCTTCATAGTGCGTTGCTTAACCCACTGCGCCACCAGGGAGGCCCAAGAGGTGATCATTTTAAGTATTAAAACTTATTTATTTACAAAAGGCTTGACAACAAAACTCCTTGACTAATAATATCCCCTCGGGCATGTAAAATTTGTTACACTTTTAAGATAGAGTTTTGAATACTATTTATAATAGATGTTCAGTGTTACCAAAAATCTGTCAGCTACTTCATCAACTGAAATTAACTCTTGCATTATAAGGCTTTAATAAAATGCTCTTTAAAATTGTTTTCATATAACCAATGACCTCAAGAATCTTTCCTTATATAGGCCAATCATTACCTGTATCTTCTTTAGTCTTTTACCAGACTTTTATTGGTAAAGTTCTCATAAAGTTTAAGTTTCTTACATATATAGGGCCTTCTCTGGTGTCTTAGAGGTTAAGTTTCAGCATTATCACCATTATAGCCTAAGTTCCATCCCTGGCTACGGAGCTAACACACATGATGCTGTAGACCTCTCCTGTCTCAACTGCTGCTCCCCTTAGCAGTGTATTTCAGTAAATCTGCCTGTTCTAGTCCCTACTCTGTCTCTGGTGAATGTTTTTACTGCCCCCACACCTCTGGCCTTCACCCCAGTTATTGTATGCATAAGAAGTTTCTTGTATAAATTCTTTGTCCGATTTATGTATTACAGTATTTCCTCCCAGTCAGCAGCTTATATGAAGTGTTTTTATCAGGATTTTCAACATTTTACTTTCACGATTTTTTGTTTATTGATTTTCAGTAGTTATGGGTCACTTAACAGGGATATGTTCTGAAAAAATTGCTAATTTTGTCATTATGCAAATATCATATGGTTAAATATCAGACTTAGAGGGCATATTCTATTGGGACCAGCATTGTAAATATGATCAATTTATTGGCCAAACTGTCTTAAGGAACTCATGACTGTAGTTTGAATATTATTATATATTTGTGTTGATTTTAATTGGTATTTAGAATTTCAGTTAATGTTTCTTCATAAGATTTGTAAGGTCTTATGAAGGCCATTACTTTTTCAAGTATTTTTTTCTGCCCTGTTTTCATGTTTTTATCTTTCCAGATCCCCACTGCATGTGTTAGGCTGTTTGGTGTTGTTCCATAGGACCTTGAGACTGTTCTTCCAAACCTCTTTTCTCATTACATTGGTTGATTTGATGTTTTCAAGTTCAGTGCACTTTTTTTCTCTGACACTTCTAAGTGCAGTCAAATACAAATTTCTCATTTGTTATTTTCTGTTCTAACAATCCTGATCTCCTTTATATTTCCCATTTCTCTGTGGAGATGCCCTATAACTTCACCCATTAAGATAACATTTCCTTAAATCCTCAAAGCAGCACTAATAGCTGCTTTTAAGTTTTTGCAAAATTCAACACCTGGGCTATGTGAAGTTTTTCTTTACTGGTTTATTTTTTCTTTACTTACTTTCCTGTTTCTTAGCTTATGCATAAATTTTTTTGCTATACCACCACATTATAAAAGAATCTGCATTTTGGGCCTCCCTGATGGCAGTGAGTTAAGCAAGGCACTGTGAGGCAAACCGCAGCCACTGCATGAGTTCGATCCCTGCCGCCGGCCAGGGAGAGGACCCACATGGCATGAGAGACCTTGCCTGCCTCGCCAGCTGTTCCCCTCTGCTCACCTCAGCAGTGTGTTTCGGTCAGTCTGCCTGTTCTGTTCCCCGCTTTGTCTCTGGTGAATCCTCTCACCTCCCTGGACTCTGGCCTGTACCCCAGCTCTTGTATGCATAAATAAAATCCTTAAAAAGAAAAAAAAGAGAATCTGCATTTTATCTTCCTCTGAATAGAGTTTTGTTCCAGTAGACATTTTGATTACTGGCTTATTAAACTTCTATGATTTAACTAGGTTTGGTTTTATGTTTTGTTAGAATAATCGATGGAAAGCCCAAGGTGTTTTCTCAATTTCTTCTAACCTGGTAAACGGTCTCCCTTGTGGATCTTGTTGGACTTTACTTCGGTCTATATTCTAGTCTATATCCTAGTCTCCCATTAGCTGAAACATGCATGTTGGGTAATTTAAATTTTTTAACCTGCACATGTCTGAGAAGGACCATGAAAGTGCAAAAAGTACGGACTTTGGAGTTATAAATAAACTTCAGCAAGTAAGCAAATCTGCAAACATGAACTCCATGAATAATGAAGATCAACTCTATATAGTTTGGATAATGAAACCAGGTTGCAGAGTAACATTTTAGTGCTTAGAGAGGCTGTTTTAATTAACTATTTTGAAATTTTCCCTAAATACTTTTCCTAAACAAGATAACTTATCTTCCCAAATCAGCACATTATTAAAATAATGTTAAAAGCCAATGACACCTTTAAGGCTTTATATAAACGTATCCTCTTAGGTTAGAAGTCCCAGTTGTTATTCTTGAAGTTCTGCTTGTTTTTTTTTTTGCATCTCAGAGGTTTTCTTTTTCTTTTTTTTTTTTTCTTTTTTTTTTTTTTAAAGATTTATTTTATTTATGCATACAAGCACTGGGGTACAGGCCAGAGGTGTAGGGGCGGTGAAAGGATTCACCACAGAGAGCGGGGAGCAGAACAGGCAGATCAACTGAAGTACACTGCTGAGGGGAGCAGCGGGCACAGCAGGAGAGGTCTGCTGCGCCATGTGGGCCCCCCCCTGGCCGGCGGCAGGGATCGAACTCGTGCTGCAGCGGCTGTGGTTTGCTTCATAGTGCGTTGCTTAACCCACTGCGCCACCAGGGAGGCCCTTCTTTTTCTTTTTAGTAGCTTAATATACTCTAGCTGTAAGATCTCGAGAAATTCAGTAAACTTGATGAGTCTCAGCTTTCTCACTTATAAAATGAACAAAATGCATTTCTAAAGTCCCTCCAAATCCAAAAGTCTATCTTTTTTGGTTGCCAGTGTTTTGGCCTCTATATTCAATCTCCTTTTCTTAACTTTCTCTTTGTGATCTTGTGTGTCCTGGAGAAACCAAGAAACCAGCTCTTATCAGGCTAGTTGTATTTTCTAACAAATGTAGTGACAATTCACAAGATACTGTTAAACTAAATATCTCGTCAATGACATCTGTGTGTAGAAAAGCAAAAATAAAAGTGTGTTTCCTAGGTCTTCATATGCTTGGGAGAACAGAAAATATATACAGTTTGAAAAGAAGTTATTAAAAAGCCAACAAGTATATTTAGGTTTATTTTCTTTATTGAATTAAAATTATACTATTTATAAAATAGTCATGTGTATACAAAGGGATTTAAGACATCATGTATATATACACAATTATCTTTTAAAAAGTCAAGATACAAGTTACAGTGATTATGAATATATAATGTGTATTACAATACTCTCCATAAGTAATTTATTTGGCTGTTTTAGTTCGAAGCCTTCGTTTGAGAATCTGATGATCACTTTCCTTTACTTTCTGGTCAATCACAATCTGAAATTAACACAATTTATAAAAATTATATATGAAATAAAATGAAGTTTTTTTAATATCAATATATGTTTATGTGCTTAATAATTGAATAAAAAACAACTGTATTATAAGACTTTATGTCCTCTAGACTGCAGGTATAGTATTTTCTATATAAAAGCATGCCTTTAGTAAGTATTCTTTCAAACTAGCTAATTCTACAACAAATAGTCCACACTCTATATTGAATTAAGGACATGTATAGCTTGGAGATATTTGGAGATAAGAAGATATTAAATGACCTTCTGTACCTAGCTTTTCCTTTAATTCTTTTCTATCTTTATTTTGACCTACTAGTAAGTCAGAATGTAAGACTGTAATGCAAGAATAACAGGAAATTAAAACTTTCTCTGTAAGAACATAGTTTATTTTGAATGAGGAGAATAAGTCATAAGAGGCAGGGTGACAAACTACAGTATTTTTTTAATAGAACCTGGAAGGTTTAGAGGAAAGGTAAGAGGAAACAGCTGAATGCCTACATTTTCACCAGATACACTGAGGCCCAGATTTCCATAATTCTTGTAATAACAATATAAATGGGTATTAGAAATACATACATATCTAAACAGTGTAATTCTATTGATGGACTCAAAATTCCTCTGATGAATTCACAAATGTTAAGCACATATAACACTTTTATACATTAATGCATTTATATTTAATCATTATAAATTTAACACATCTGGTGTCAAAAGTATAGCACTGATGTTTTAAGAGATTTGATCTAAAGAATAAAAATTCAAAATATTACAAAATTCAAACTGATATGAATACTTCAGAATTAAAAACAAGGACATTTTTATATTTAAGGAAACTGAAATTGTAGCTTACCACTTGGCCAGATATATCAATAGGAGAAGAAATTTCATTTGTGTATAATTTCCGTTTGGTCCGTTTTGGCCGAGACACATTTTCTTTACTTAGTTCTGCATTTGAGGGCTTTGAAGAGCTCATAGTTTCAATGATTTTCTTTGCTAGTAAAATAAAAAACACTAGTTAATCCCTAATTAATTTTCTAACTGCAAAGATTTGAAATCCTTAAGAAATAACATCATGTCAAATCAAAAATAAAAGTATTACATTATGGAAGTAGTGAGAGAACATGAATAGACAATTCACAAAGAAAAAACTTTAATGCCTGATAAATAGAAATGATGTTCAACAGCAAAAACAAAAAAGCAAATAAATATCATTTGATTAATGTTAAATACAGTGAAAATTTTTGGTAAATTACAGTGCAATCAGTAAAATTCAGGCATCTTTTGAGCTGGAAGATGTTTATGCTACGTTAAACAAAAGGTATACATAAAGTGGAAATAATGTGAATCTAGAGTTCTCTTTAGAGATCTAGTTCAGTACTCACATGTATAGATGTTCACAATGAATATTAAGTGAAAGTAGTTTGTAATTCTAACTTTAAGTCCTTTACCTATCAAAAGAATTCACATACACAGAAACCAAACTGTTAACAGTAGATTGCTTCTGTAAAGTGGAGTAGGAAATTTAAAAATTTTTTACTTTGTACATTGGTTTTATCTTTTTCATGGACACGTTGATTTTAATAGAAAACGTATTTCCCTCTGGGATGACTCCTGAATAGGAAGTACATATACAAACGATAACTATACTATGTAACTGTATATTTGAAAAAGTAAAAAAAATCTTTTTTTTATTTAAGGAAATACATGTCAAGTAGAGGTTTTACTTGTGAAAGGTTGAACTCAGTGTTGAAAGAGGCAAGTTGCCTGATGTTAGGGTAGCTAATTAAGTAAAAATGAAATAAAAAAAATAAAAAATAAATATAAAATAAAAATAAACATAAAAATAAAATAAAAAAAATAAACAGTCAAACTTTAACCACTTACAGCAATATGATAAACAAACTAAATTTATGACCCTCACTCCCTTGCTTATTCCCTCATGCAATGGTGCATGGTATATAGGTCAGGAGGACCCACAAATGGGGAATCCTCTCCTTGCAGAGGAAGTCCAGGACAAAAGACTCTTGCATGTAGCTTTAGGGACCTCAGGGCTGGAGACTAGGGGAATGGGGAATGGAAGGGCTTGGAATGAAAAAGTAAAGTCAGTTTAGAATTAGTCTCAAGGTTCCCTTCACATCCCCCTTAGAAGGCCTTTGGTAGAGGTGCATGCCTGATACAGTTGGCTGCTCCTGACGTAACCCCCAATAAAGAAGCTCTGCATAAAGGCAGTTGGGTCAAGAACACAGATGTATTTAAGAGTATGGCTGGTCAGGGGTCTGGAATTCACTGGCTGTGTACTATGTCTGGTTGTCAAGGTGGCAGCTTGCCCCCATGAAGTCTTAACAGGTGATGACTTTGCTTTTTTTTTTTTTAATTTATGCTTACAAGAGCACGGGTACAGGAGAGAGGTATGGGAGGTGAGAGGATTCACCAGAGACAGAGTGGGGAGCAGAACAGGCAGATGGACTGAAATACACTGCTAAGGGGAGCAGCGGGCGAGGCAGGAGAGGTCCCCTCCCTGGCCGGGGATCGAACTCACGCTGCGATGCCACGAATGCTTAACAGTGCGGTGCTCAACCCGCTGCGCCAACAGGGAGGCCCTTAACAGGTAAAGACTTTGTAATTGCCTATGGTGGGGCTAAAGCAAGACTATACACAGCATTTTGACCTGGAATCACCAACTCCTCACTACTATGCACCAGCCACCATACTAAGAGCAGAGGATATGAACTAACATATGTATTACATTTGAAGAACTTATATTTTAGTGAAAAAGATAATGGCAAAAACAAAAACAAAACAAAACATTTAAATAAGCCAGTTTACTCTTTGAAAAGATCACACGGGCTGCTATGTACTGACTGGACAGTAGATAAACAAGAGAAAAGAGAGAGAAGAGGGAGAAGAGATACTGAAGATTGAATTAATAATGGTTACCAGAGCAGCAGAATCTTCACTAATTTCTATATTCTTATCTCTTTATTTCTGAGGGATCAATAACAACAGACATGTATTGTAATTATAATCCAAAATAGGGCTAGCTTACATGCCTAGACATTAATGTCGGCTGTACCAGTAAGAAAACTGTTAAGGAGTTGAGTGAACCAAGTTAAGGGAGGTATTACAGTATGAGTACCTCCTTTTCCTTGAAAATGTGTTTTCTTTTAATATAGATGTAATAGATATATTTGTAATAATTAAAATACATGACTTTAAAATCCTAAGTTTTTCCTCATCAAATTTAGACATTACTAGTCTGCTCTCTGTCCCTCTAGATATTTATTACATTTCACAAACTATATATTAAAAAATGTTAATAGAGTCTCCCTGGTGGCACAAGGGGTTAAGTAAGCACTGCACAATGAAGCATCTGCAGCCACTGCAGCATGAGTTTGATCCTTGGTCAAGAAGCTGACCCACATGACACAGCAGACCTTTTGTCTTACCAGCTGCTCCCCTCAGCAGTGTATTTCAGTAGATCTGCCTGTACTGCTCCCCACTCCATCTCTGGTGAATCCTCTCACCCCCACACCTCTGGCCTGTACCCCAGTTCTTATATGCATAAATAAAATCTTTTAAAAAAAAGTTAATAATTAAAAATATATACACAGATGGGTCTGATAGTTGTGAAATCCCCAAACTCTGCACTAAGATCTGCCACAGCAAGTTCACAGGAGCACCTTGAGGCATTTTACATTTTTGAGGAAGAAGGTGAAACTTGAGAGCTCAAGGAGTTGTGCTGAAATAATATGCATTCATTACATTCCTTTTGTTGACATTTCTTTGCAACCTCAGCTGAATTTTTAGTGGTTGTTTGGCCTTAAGTAACAGAGAATACTTTTTAGGTGTTTCTTTGTGTGCAAGGACACAATGAAACCAATCACTGAATATTAAAGGTACTGTAAGCCAAGAAAAACTTTTGGGTAACTTATTACAGAATTTTTATACAACCTATTTGACTTAATACAAATGTCTCTGCTTTCAGTCCCTCTTCCTTCTCGTTTTTCCCACCTCTGGTCTTTAATATATTCTGCTGCTATAAACTCAGGCAATCTCATAAAAACCCACTGTTCCACCTGCCCTCCACCCCCAAATAATACCTTCGAATTCCACATGTCAGATGCATATTGCTACTTTAACTGACCAAACATCCCTTACACTTTCCTGATCCTCTATCTGTGCTAAAACTATTCGCTCTGGGGTGTGTGTGTACATATATATGTGTATATGTACATCTCTACATAGTATATATCAACATATTAATACATGGTACTAATGTCTACAAAGAAAAAAAGTACTAAGCATACTATTTTTGTGACCAAGTTCAACAGATATTTATAATATATTTTTCACATAAATGAATAAGTAATATTTATTTATGCATAGAGAAAAACACTGAAATAACATATACCATAATACCAACAGTGATTATCTCTAGGAGATATATTCTTACCAACATTTAGAACCCAGGTTAAGACCTACCTTTTCTGGAAATTCTCCTTAAGGTCCCATAATCAGCATGTCCCTCTTCTCCCCAACACTACCATAGCACTTTGATGTATGTGCTATTATATTAAGCAGTCTGCTCTGGATCAGTTACTTAAATGAAGGTTTTTATCCTTCACTCCAAAGTGAACACCTCGGCATAGTGATCCTTTCATCTTTCTTCCCAAAGTATCTATTATAGGGCAATGCCTGTGTGAAGTGTAGTAACCAGTTGTTGAATTTATATATTCATAAAATAATAGAAAACACCCTGCACCTAACATAAAATATCATTTAATTAATCTGCAAACCTTTTGACTGAAGAATTGTTGGAGAATTTTGTAAGAAGTCTCCAAATTTCTGTAGCGTTCCTTCTTTTTTCTTAGTTGCAATGTTGATACTAATTGTGGAAGCCTGACTCCGTAAAGAATATGTTTTCTTAGAAGATGGACGTGTGAAAACCTGATAAACAAACATATTTTTGTTACTGTGGATAAGTTAAAGAAGCCTGAGACAGGTTGTGAGTTCTCAGGCAGGGAAAGTGTGATTAAGCATGTGAGAAAGGGATGAAGAGGCCAGAAAATGGCAAAATGAGTGTGACAGGTGGAGTCCTGTCAGTTGCCAGCTGTGAACACACCAGTAAGTGTCTGCTACTGGCCAAATCTAAAGGTTTTATTTCATCAAGCTGAATTAGATAACTAGGAAATGGAAAATAAAAAAAGTTATAATTGGACAGAACTAGATTTCTGGATAATTACTAATCATATTTGATATCTTTATTTCATCTTCAATTTTTAAATACAAGTCAAGAAAAAGATCAATTTTAGTCAAATTAAAAGACAAACCTTTTGTTCCTTTTTGACAGAAAAATTTCCATGCTCAGTAATAGGGGATTTCAAATTACTTCTGGGTGTAGCATTCTTCTTATTTTCACATTTCACTAAATCCTAAAAGTAATGAATTTTAACGATGGTTAATTTCTTGACAGCATTTTTTTCCCTCTAGACTTAAAACAATGATTCTTAGTTGGGATGACTTTAACCCCAGGGAACAGTGCCTGGTGGTAGTTTTGGTTGTTGTTGCTGGGTGGAAAAGAGGTGTTATCCAACTGATGGGCAAAGGCCAGGAATGCTGCTAAATACCCCTAACAGTGCTTAGGAGAGCCCTCCAAAACAAAGTATCTGACCCAAAAAGTTCAACTGTGCTGAAGCTGAGAAACCGTAACTGAAGATATAAATTCTATCCCTCCTCAGTTTTATTGAGATGTTACTGACATGTAACATACGTAAAGCTTAAGGTATACAACATAATGATTTAATACACATATATAGTGAAATGACTGAAGGTTTTTTTCACATATCATAAGTAATGACATTACATGAGCTAGATGAAAAACTGACGGGATAATATCTGTTACTTGACTCCTATCTTTAAAATACAGTGCAGTCATCTATCTACCTATACTGCTACCTAACTATAGAATTGAGGCTACCAGAGGAGAAATGCAGTGAGCGAAGGGAGCAGTGCAACTCAGTAGAACATGGGTGCTTGGTTGGTGCGTGTGATGTGGTAACACACACCTGAAGAGGTGTAAATCTGTATCTATATTTTATACACAATGTTGTAAGACAAGGCTAACTCAAAAAGTAATAATTCTTCAGTATAAGCATAGATAAAATGTGAGCTTTAAGAAATATAATCTTACTTCCCAACTAACTAGGCATATAGCGTTTTTCTTCCCCCTCATAACCTCACTCAGCACAAAATATTTTGTAGTTTTTTAGGTATATCCATTGGAATGAACTAGTGAAAATCCTAGTTGTACCAAAGATTAAAAGTATGAAAGAAGAAAAAAGGCAAGAAGAGAAGAAAAGAAAAGATCATAGCTGTACCTCAAGTTACAAAGTACGTTATAAGGGTCTTGAGCAGATTTTCTAGAAGGGGAAAGAAAGATGGTAATCATGGGAAGCAAATGAAGAAAGACTATAACACTCTCATACTTGTAGTAAGGGACTCTTTAAAGTCGTCAGTGATTAGCATACAGCACCATATAAATGAAATTTATAAAACCTTTATAACACTCAGTTTATTATAGCAGTGAAGAGCTAGCAAAATCAGTAAAAATATTATAAAATTTTAAGTTTCTATATGATTTATTTACAACATATTCTGAAGTATACCCAGGGAGTATATATACCAAGAGCAAATTTATATTTTAAAACAGAATACACAACCAATTTTTCCTTTTCCCTTCAAAAAATGAATCAAGGTAAAGTCAACATCATAGATGATGAGATTAAAATGCTTAAAATTCTAACAACATCTAATTATATTTCAATACAATTAAAATATAGAAGAAAAGGTAACTAATAATCTCTAAAGCTATTCTATGTGGGGTAGGCAATATACTAAATAATATTCATTCAGCAAATTTATTATCTGACAGAGAGTCTCAGGTGTATGGTTAATATTATTTTTGCTCTTCCACCAGCTTGAAAATATACTACTCTTTAAAGGAGTAAGAGAAAGAAAAGTTGGAGAAAAGTCATCATAATAGAGATTTATAATCAGTTTTAAACTTTAAAATCAGTTACTTTTAAGAAAAATATTCCCATATATTATCTATCTACCACATACAAAGAAAAAGCTAGGTATTTAGAAAGTTTTGTGACTACATGGGTTAGATATGATAGAAGGTTTGGTGGATCTATAGTTAGAAAGCTGAAGAAAGAAATGAATAGTGTTTAGTCTACCACTATACACAGGCCCCAGTTTCAATACTGGCTGACAGAAAAGGAATTTTTCTTTCAAAATCTGCTACAACCACAAAGACCTAAGTTAAATGACAAAAATTTATACTCAACCAAAGTTAGTCATTTCAGTTTCTCTAATTTCTTTATCATTCCTTATTTCTCCTGTTGGTGGGAAAGGGACTGAGTTTGAATAGGACTGCTGCACTAACATAGATAATTCAATAAAATTCACCACCCTTTAACCTATCACAACTTCAATGAAATAAGGGATAAACTATTTATTTTAATATACACAAGCTGGTTTTTTTTTTTGAGTCAATCACGCTAGAAAGTATAAAATATGCCATGAATTAGGATTTTGGTTTCAACATGTAGCCGAGTCTAACCACATCTTTTTTTTTTTTTTTTAAAGATTTATTTATTTATGCATACAAGCACTGGGGGACAGGCCAGAGGTGTGGGGGATGAGAGGATTCACCACAGACAGAGCGGGAGCAGAACAGGCAGATCAATGGAAGTACACTGCTGAGGGGAGCAGCGGGCACAGCAGGAGAGGTCTGCTGCGCCATGTGGGTCCCCTCTCTGGCCGGCAGCAGGGATCAAACTCGTCCTGCAGTGGTTGCGGTTTGCTTCATAGTGAAGTTGCTTAACCCACTGTGGCCCTCTAACCACATCTTAAACTGAATTTAATAATAATAAAGTATGTTCATCAAATTCACTCCTCACTTAAGTACTTACCTCCTCCATTTCACTACTCTTTCTCTTCCGGGTCTTGGAAATCTTAACTGTCACTGGTGAGGTACAACCAAGATGTTTCACTGCCATTTTGTTTGGCCTTAAAGGTGTAAACTGAATCTCTAATTCAGGTTTTGGAAATCGAGAAGTTTGATTATTTTCTGTTGATACTTCACAAGAGTCAAGGACTACAGATCCATCCTATAACAGAATTAAAAAAATAACTGCAGAATTGATTTATTGTGAAGAATTTATAAATTGCAAAGAACTAACTTTCTAAAATACCTATTAAAGACAACTAATTGCAAAGGATAAAGTGTGCTAGATAAAATTCTCTAATACAAGCACAGAAAGTCTTATCATTTACCTTTTCCAGGTATATACATGATATGTTAACACTGGAGGATTTCCTAAATTTGTATGAATATAAAGAATTATCTAGAGAATACATTTAGAAGGTTCTTAGACCCTAACACAATCCTATTAAACCAGAAATCTCTAAGGGAAAAGTCTAGAATTTTTAATAAGCACCCTACCTATGGTAAGTTAAAGTCTGCTGTAAATTATTTGCTACTCATCCCTGCTGTTGAGACAGAGTCTTATTTCCCTTTCCCTGAATCTGGGCTACCCTTAATGACATCTGAGACCAATAGGATATTTCTTCTGAGGCTTAAAAAGCCTTGTAACTTATACCTTGTTCTTTTGGAAAGCTAAATTTCAGGACATTCCTCCTCAAAATTCCCTACTTCAGAATCCAACCGCTGTAGTGTGAAAAGCCTAGGTCACTGGGAGAGGCCACATATACGTACAGCTAAACTCCCAGAACTATCAGTTATGTGAATGAATCATTTCAGCCCTGTGGAGCACAATGAGTTCATGAAGGTAATAAAATATATATAAAACAGCGTAACAATAGGATTCCCCAAAGGTGTGGAATATTAATAATTTTTAGAAAAGATTTATGTATTTATGCATACAGGAACTGGGGTATAGACTAGAGGTGCAGGGGGTGAGAGAGAGTGTGAAACAGAACAGGCAGATCGATGGGAAAAACACCGCTGAGGAGAGCAGGGGATGAGACAGGAGAGGTCTGCTGTGCCATGTGGGTCCCCTCCCTGGCCGGGGATTGAACACCCGCCGCTGTGCTTAAGATGCTTTACGTTGTGGCACTCAACCCGCTGTGCCACCAGGGAGGCCCCAACTGCTGGTATTCTTTTTTTTTTTTTTTAAAGATTTATTTATTTATGCACACAAGAACTGGGGTACAGGCCAGAGGTGTGGGGGCAGTGAGCGGATTCACCAGAGATAGAGCCGGGAACAGAACAGGCAGATCAACAGAAATGACACTGCCGAAGGCAGCAGCGGGCAAGGCAGGAGAGGTCTGCCGCGCCATGTGGGTCACTTCCTTGGCCTGCAGCAGGGATCGAACTCGTGCTGCAGTAACTGTGGTCTGTTTCACAGTGCGTTGCTTAACCCACTGCACCACCAGGAAGGTCCTGGAATTCTTAATAAGAAATTGGACAGGAGGTTTTAGGACAGCATATATAAATTTATAATAGAAAAAATGACTATATAGGATTAATCTTGCTTAAATATTAACTTCAAATTGTCCTACAAGTGATATTTCTATTAGTCCCTAAGATAAATGTGAATTATTTGAAATACTATCAAGGAAAGGCCAAGAGAAAAGAAATGGCTCCTATTATTCCCCCAGATTAAAATGCCCTTCTCTTCTGCTTGGTAAATGTCTGTTCATCTTCGAGACCGATGCTGCCTTCTTCAATTTATGTCTACGACCACTCAAGCAAAACTCATTATATATTCTCCTTGGTCAGTATTCCTTGGAGCACTCTTTTCATAATACTTAGCCAGTAAGGGAAGGTCAAAAAGGCAGTCACTTACATATCTAGTTTATTAGCTTTCTTACTCCTTGAGGATGATGATCATATGTGATTTTTGTTTTCATCCTCAGTGATAAGCAAAGTTCTCAACATGAATGCTCCCAATAAATGTGGTAAAAAATGCACTTAACATAGAATTTTTATCTACTGCAAATGAAATCTGAGAAGCTCTACATTATTTAAAGTGATTCGCAGAAATCAAAGCTACTGCAAATTAAGGAAACTCAATGACTTACTGAGATTTGGTGACAAAGTTATCAAATGTGTAAACAATTTCAAAAAGTATTAATAGAATATTAAAGCAAATATGACAGCAAATAATTAACTATATTTTATCTTTGGTCAGATTTCCTATTTCTGACCACTAATTATGTTTATATTAACAGATTTGTTGTCTAAAATTAGTATCATTAGGAGAGGATATTAATATCACTTGAAGATGTAATCTCCCCAAAGAATTTCAGCTCACCTCAGATGCTCTGAGCTTTCTTTCCTACAGCCAAGAACATATAGACAACTGCATAGCAACGTACCTACAACAATCTACAAATTATACTTGAAAATGTTATTTAGTAACAATCATTATAAAGAAGGTTCAAAAGTGGACTATATTACAAAATACTCACCACTACTTCACTTCTGGAAATTTCAAAACTTGTTGATTGAGGTTCAATTTCAACTCTATCAGAATCAACTGAACTCATATGTCTGGGCTTGGAATCCATGGTTTGTGTCTCCTAAAGTAAAGAAATATTAAAACAAGTTATTGTAGCCTGAAAATATATTAGAACACTTTACTTAAAGAACATAAAACCAGTATTTGGATGGATTAAAATAGTGGGAATAACTAAAAACTTCTTCAGTCACCACCTAACTTTCCTTTCTTCCCAGAAATTCAGGAAAGGCCAGGCAACTTCCCAGCTTCTTTTGAGTGTGATTTATGAGAAAAGTTGAATTACTTTTAAACCCCCAAGATGTTTTACGTATATCCTTTCATTTTCACTGCAACTCTCTGAGTTAGATGAGGAAATAGGGACCTATAGTGTTAAATGACAATGCCAAAGTCTACAATGTATTGTAGCTTGAACTTTTCAGTTACAGAGTATGCTCTATTCCTAAATCTTACTGATGGCTAAGGGATTTAGAAAGAAAGTTTGTATTACATTTTTAAACCTGATGAATTAAAACCTGGACCTTTCTTATCACTATCATCAAAATCAAAAGTAAAATACAACTTTCATGACACCTATCCATTATTATGAAATAGGTAGAATTCATTATGGGGAAAAGGAACTATTGTGTACTAATTTCCCGGTGGCAAAAGCTGTGCTTATTGTTTTATAAATGCTTTAATTTTCACAGTTCTATTAGGAAGACATTATATGTTTTAAAGATTTAATTTATTTATGATATAAGAACTGGGGTATAGGCCAGAGTTGTGGGCGTCTGGGGTGGTGAGAGGATTCACCAGAGACAGAGTGGGAAGAACAGGTGGATCTACTTCCACTACTGAGGGGAGCAGCAGGCAAGACAGGAGAGGTCTGCTGCACCATGTGGGTCCCCTCCTTGGCCAGGGATCAAACTCATGCTGCAGTGGCTGGCTATAGCTTGAGAGCGCTGACACTTTAACCCCTGTGCCACTAGGGAGGTCCATAGGAAGACATTATATGTTTTAAACAAAATTCAGAAATGTTAGTTTCCCCAAAAGTCCCAAAATCAAAATGACAGCACAACATAACCTTTATAAATTTGCAGTCTGTGCCCTCTTTATACCACATGCTGTTACAACTTTTTTGAGCAGACATAATTTCTCTTAATCATGAAATCTTTTGACTTTGGACACACAATTTATTTTCCTGTTCCCTAAGTCTTAAGATCAGTAGATTTAAAAGTCCAGATCAACTATTCTGGAAAGACTAGCTTTAGATGTACTCTGATTCAATTTACCTGGGAAGTAGCTATCTGTGAAATGTAAGCCTCTTCATCCAGGATCCATAGCCTAAATATTACAAAAGTAATTCCTAAATGACACACTAGGCCTCATCATTGTTTATTTTCAAAATAATTTGTATTGTTACACAGAAAACTAGAGGTGTACATAGATTTAATTATCACCGAGAGTTGATGCTGAAACATATTTCCACATTCCCAGATTAGGGGTTAAATTACAAACACTTTATTTTCTAATTACCCTACCCTACTTTCTAATAGGGAGATATAATCAAAATATTGGTCAAAGTGCTATTTCTTAGTCAGTGACAAATCAATACTAGTTAATAAACTTAAAAAACTCAAATTCATGAGAAATATCCAAAAATGATTTCAAACTCCAGTTTCTCTCTGGTATACCAAAGTATATATATTTTTTTAATCTTTAAGAGTTAATTAAATCATTTTGAAAAGTCTCTACATTCAGTAAAGAAAGGTATAGAAAGAATAAAATTCTACTGACTATTTTAGAATCCTCCAATGTAATCTTCTTCAATTGCTCAATTTCATTGTCTTTCTGTTTGTTACTGGAGATCAGAGTTTTCAACTGTATTTCTAAGGCTGCAACCAGTTGATCCCGTTCTTCTCGCCATTTTTGAAGGCTACTATCTTTTTCTTTCAACTGTGCTGTAAGTATTTCCTAATCAAAAAGTAGAGGAAACTGTTAAAGTAAACCTTGAAACATGAATCTAAGGATTTTTGATTTTATTATAGATAATATCATAAATATAACCCATGAACAAGATACAACAAATTACAAAATCAAGTCTAGATAAAATAATTCCTTACAAAGTAAAATATGACTAGGTGCTATATTTCCCACATTCTTCCAAAACAGTTTATTGATCACTTCTTTTAATACATAATTATAGCTTTTACACAATGGAGATTCTTTAGGCTACTAAAAATGAAGCTACCATATGACCCAGCAATTCCATTCCTAGAGATCTACCCAAAGGTCACAAAAACATTAATCAAAAGGCTATCTGCACCCCTATGTTTATTGCAGCACTATTTATAATAGGTAAGACTTGGAATCAACCCAAATGCCCAAAAATAGATGACTTGTTAAAGAATATGTGGTACATACACACAATGGAATAATATTCAGCAATCAGAAAAGATAAACTAATGACATTCACAGCAACATGGATGGATCCATCCAACATGGATAGATGCTCAGTGAAATAACCCGGAAGGAAAAAGAAAAATATTGGGTGGTTTTACTTATAGGAGGAATATAGGGAAATCAGACAAGGAAAACAATAAAACAATAAAAACAATAACACAACACAACAAAACAAAAATAAACAGAAAACTATAAATCAGAGACATTTGGCAGGTGAGGGGGAGGGAGAGGGGTCAAAATGAGGTCAGGAAGAGCACAAGGGACTATGGTGATGGTGCATGGATGAACTGGTATGGAAACTTTACAACAAAAGAAAGCAAACATTGTAAAAAAAATGAACAATGATGTAAAAAAATATATAAATATATAATTAGAAAAATAATTATAGCTTTTAAACTAATACTAGGATTTCCCCTAATACTTGGGAAATGAGAGGGCAACCTTAAAACTAACAATACATAGAGAAATAAAAATTAAAAATACAATTTTCACTGGGTTAAAAAATCATGAAGTACTTAGTGGTACATTACAGAAATATGCCCAAAACCTAAACATGAAAAACCAAAACACCATAGAAAGAAATTAAAAAATAAATAAATGAAGAGGAATATGTGTTCAAATATCAAACATATCAATAATATTAATGGTAGTTTCCAAACTGATTTATAGTCAAGGCAATTTTAATCATAATGTATGCAGACTTGTGTGTGCAAAAATGAAAGAGCTGACTCTAAAGATTATTTGGAAATGAAAATGATCAAGAATAGTAAAAGTTACTCTGAAAATGGAGAACAAAGTAGGAGGAATCACACTATATGATTTCAGGTCTACTACAGAGGTCAAGGCAATGTGACAGTGGTGAAAGGGTAGGATAGACATAGATAAGCAAAAAAGAAGAGAAGACTCATAGTGGATGGTCAATCGATATTCTACAGAAATGCCAGAAATTTAATGGAGAATAAGACAGTCTTTAAACAAATGGTGCTAGAACAGTTGAATAGCTGAATTTTAAAACAGCTATAACCCTACCCTAATATCTTATCATGTATATAAATTAACCCTTGGTCAATTTAATTATGACAAAAGTGACAGAGCATTGAGAAAGAAAATACTTTTTTCAATAAATACTATGGGGCAATTGGTAATTCACATTTGAAAAAAAGTTTTGACCAGGGCCTCCCTGCTGGCGCAGTGGGTTAAGCAACACACTATGAAGCAAACCGCAGTCACTGCAGCACGAGTTCGATCTCTGCTGCCGGCCAGGGAGGGAACCCACATGGTGCAGCAGACCTCTCCTGCTTCACCCACTGCTCCCCTCAGCAGTGTGTTTCAGTCAGTCTGCCTGTTCTGCTCCCCTCTCTGTCTCTGGTGACTCCTCTCGCCTCCCTAGACTCTGGCCTGTACCCCAGCTCTTGTATGCATAAATAAACAAACAAACAAACAAACAAAAAGAAGAGTCTGGACTTTTACTATCTCATTCCAACATAAAAATCAATTCTAGGATCTCAATATGAAAGTTAAATCACAAACCTTTAGGAAATTAATAAAGAAAAACATCCTTATGTCTTTGGAGTTCATAAAGTATCAGACTGGGAAATGAACTAAAATAAGATTTTCTACTCAAAGTGGCAATGAGAGTGAAAAAAGTAAACTAAAGATCAAAAGAATGACTTGGAATACTAAAGTAATTCTGAAGAGAAAGGGTTTCTACCAAAAGAAAAAGTATAAGGAACACTTACATATCAACAGAAAACTGATGTATAGTCTGATAAGAATTAAGTAAGGGGCATATATAGGCAGAACCAACAAATGAAACCATCTTCAACCTCATTAATAATCAAGGAAAAGAACGTTAAAACCATAAAAAATGATTGCCATTACTGTACGTTTATGAGAAAAAACAGCAACTATAATACTAGTTGTAGTAGTGGGTACAACTACTTTGAAAATCACTCTGGTATTGTACCAGAGTCCTACATATGCAATTCTGTGACTGGCTATGTGTACAACATCAATGCAAATGTGCACAAAGAAAAATGTATGCAAATGTGAGTATTTACTCAAAACAGGAAACAATCCAAATATCTTCAATATTAAAATAAATTGACTATATGTTCATATAACATTGAACAATGAATATGGACTAACTCAGGTATATGCACCAACATGAATGATTCTCACGAACATAATGTTGAGTGAAAGAGGCCAAGTACAGAAATATGCATACTGTATATTTCCATTTATGTAAAATTAAAAACCAGGCAAGACTGAAATTTAACATTAATGACAGAATAGTTACTACCCTTAGGAAAGAACAAGAGGGGGTCTCCAGGGTGCTGTAACTAAGTGTATCAGTTATAATAATTTACTGAATTACACATTTGCTTAATTACTGTGTTTCAGGTTATAATTTGAAAAGCTTAAAAAAAATCAACAAATTATTTCTTACGTATGGCAGACCAATATCTTGGGTATGATTGTAAAGAAACACATGGGAGATAGGAGCTTTCTTCAGGATTAAAATCTCAAAATAGGTTTACTTGTAGGCATTGCTTTCAGAGGGACTGGGAAAGGAAAATAACCTGTTCTAGGTATAGAATTGGATTGACTGTGACAACCAACAGTACTGATTTTACTTCTTTCTTTTTTATTTATTTATTATTTTATTTTTTAAAATGATTTATTTATTTATACATACAAGAGCTGGGGTACAGGCCAGAGTCATGGGAGGTGAGAGGATTCACCAGACAGTGTGGGGAGCAGAACAAGCAGACTGACTAAAACACACTGCTGAGAGGTGCAGCGGGCCAGGCAGGAGAGGTCCGTTTAAGCCATGTGGGTCCCCTCCCTGGCCAGTGGCAGGGATCGAACTTGCTGCAGTGGCTTGGGCTTGCTTCTTAGTGCATTGCTTAACCCACTGTGCCACCAGGGAGGCCCTTCTTTCTTTTTTAAATTGTATTTTTTTTTGTGGAAATAATATTAGTTTACAACATAGCATATAATTTAGGTTCATACCTCTTATGAACCTAAATTTCATAAGTATGTTACCATACCACACCCACCACCAAAGCACTGATAATTTTCTGTCATAGTGCTAGAGTTCACTTTTTTTTTTAAAATTTATTTATTTATGCACACAAGAACTAGGGTACAGGCCAGAGTCTAGGGAGGTGAGAGGAGTCACCAGAGACAGAGCGCGGAGCAGAACAGGCAGACTGACTGAAACACACTGCTGAGGAGAGTAGCGGGCAAGGTAGGAAAGGTCTGCTGCGCCATGTGGGTCCTCTCCCTGACTGGGATCTAACTCGCGCTGCTGTGCCACAGATACTTCACAGTGCAGCGCTCAACCTGCTGCGCCACCAGGGAGGCCCTAGATTTCATTTATAGCCCCTTATTACTGCCCCAGAAAATTTGATGGGCTGTGGAACAGGATCAGGGAACCAGCTGCAACCTTTTCTATTAAGAAAGATGCAACTTCAGTATTCTTTTCAACCCAATACCTCTTGATGATATATCCTATTCACTTAGAATTGAGACATGAAATGAAAGATATTGTCCTCTTGGAATTGTAGTAGTGACAAGTATTAGTCTCATATGATTTGGCACATGAAAGAAGAGTCAAAGCTTAACAAAATAATCATATACAATGCCAGGATCCTGGAATGTAAAAGATATTAGTGAGGAGGGGGCCTCCTTGGTGGCGCAGTGGGTTAAGCAATGCACTATGAAGCAAACCGCATCCACTGCAGCACGAGTTCGATCCCTGCTGCCGTCCAGGGAGGGGACCCACATGGCGAGGCAGACCTCTCCTGCCTTGCCCACTGCTCCCCTCAGCAGTGTACTTCCATTGATCTGCCTGGTCTGCTCCCCACTCTGTCTCTGGTGAATCCTCTCACCCCCCACACCTCTGGCCTGTACCCCAGTGCTTGTATGCATAAATAAATAATCTTTAAAAAAAAAAGATATTAGTGAGGAAACCGGTGAAATTCTAATATGGTCTATAATTAGCTAACAATACTACAATAATATTAACTTGGTTTTGATCACCATACTATTATGTAAGATGCTAATATATAGGAATTCTACTAGTTCTGAATTTAGAACTTTTCTGAAATTAGAAAAGGCTAAAATATATTTAAAAATCAGTGGGAAAATCATCCTTAACTTACTGAAAATTAACACATCTGTTTTTAATAGGAAATTTTATCTGTTATTAGCAAAGTTCTGTCATAAACATAAGAAATGACAACAGATGACAATGTGATAGTGCCGAACTATTAGTGAAAACATAATGACTCCACTCTAGGAAAGAATCACTTTAAGAGCTACAGTTAGTCAATATAAAACTAAAGGTTATGTCTAGCTGTAATCTAGAAACTATTTAGTTGACTTAAGAAAACAAATCCTAGGGAGGGGCAGAGGGAAAAAAATTCCTAATAACATCACCTTATGAGGTAAAATACACACCATGTTATTAGAATCTATAGTTCAAGATATGAAGTTTTACTAATGTAATAGTAATATGGCAGTCAAAAGGAAAACATTTTTAAGTTCTGTACCTAGACCCTGAGATATGTAATTATTTTCCAATTTGCTAAATGAATGAAAAAAGTTAAAATAAGAACATAAGTGAACTTCAAGATAAATTGGCACAGAAAAGTCCATCTTACAAATAAACAGATTACTTTAAAAAAGTTTTCTTTTCTCAACCACGTAAAGACAAGGAATTTCAAGGGTAACTTGAATAAACCAAAAAAGGAGGCAAAATACATAAAAAATGAAGTGTAACTGTTACCAACCACTTCATTTTGCTGCTTCAAACAACGTTCTCTGTCTTCTACATATTTTTTCATCTCTTTGTTTCGCAGATTCTCAGCTTCTTTTGCTTGAGTGATAAGCATCATTTTTTCTTCTAACCACTTCTTTCTATCAGCTTTATATATCTGTTCAGATTCCTGTATGTATAAATAGTACAATTATCACATGCTTAAGAATATTTTTAACATTTTCATACAACCCATCACTTTTCACCTTTTAAAAAACCTGTTTTTCGGGCCTCCCTGGTGGCGCAGTGGGTTAAGCAACGCACTGTGAGGCAGACCGCAGCCACTGCAGCACGAGTTCGATCCCTGCTGCCGGCCAGGAGGGGACCCACATGGTGCGGCGACCTCTCCTGCTGTGCCCGCTGCTCCCCTCAGCAGTGTACTTCCGTTGATCTGCCTGTTCTGCTCCCTGCTCTCTGTGGTGAATCCTCTCACCCCCCCACACCTCTGGCCTGTACCCCAGTGCTTGTATGCATAAATAAATCTTAAAAAAAAAAAACAAACCTGTTTTTCTTTATATAAGCTGTTTATATATATAACCTGCTTATATATATAACCTGTTTTTATATAATGACAAGATTTCATATTATAAAAGGAACATTTATTATTTGCTTTCCTAAACGGTATATCCTTTATAAATTTAATTTTGCCCTTAAGCTCATTTATGGACTTTCCTTCATCAGTGAATTTTGTTAAGAAATAAAATTTGTAAAAGAGTTAAAGAGAACCAAGTCTTCCTAAATGCCACGAAAAAGTAACTTGGTTTATGGTGGTCATTTCTAATTATATAGTTCCAAAAATAAAATATTTCTGGGTATACAAGATGTCAAATATAGAATAACTTGTACAACAGGACGAATATTTATTAAAGAACATAGGGAACAGCTGAACAGAATAGTTATCTCCCACTGTTTAAAATAGTTCTAAAACCACTGTACTGTTTAAACTACAGCAGTCCATTCCAGGATCACAAAATATATGACCTAAGATATGTGACTATATCATTTTAGAGTAATGCAGAGCATACTAATACTCCTTAATATGAACATTTCAACAGAGCTCATTTGTTAACATAATTAATAGAGTATTTAATATCTTCTAGAGACTTTTAGGTTTTCACGATGGAAAATAAATCCTAGAATATATAATAGTTACAGAAGAAAATAACTAAATTTTTAGTATATTTAATTTCTGATTACATGCAATCTAAATTTTAGAAAATAATTTAGATGCAGTCAATTTTCCACAAAATCATTATTACATTTTCTTCAATTTCAAAATTAAGAGTTATAAACGCAACTTAATAAAAGGCAAAAAACTTTAATTATTTGGTAAGTCCCATTAAAAAAATTTCCCTCATATGTTGTCTTCTATACATAGTATGTTAGAGCTGAACTTGAAAAAATTATAAACATAAAACAGTATCTCCAATATAGTATGATTTCAATTATATGCTAGTGTTCAGACATATAACTCAATTCTTTTCCAACTTAAACTTTGAAAATAATTAATTTTATAATAATCAAGTTAATTTTCTTCATATTGATATTCTCCTCAGCAATAATTGATAAGGAGTTTAAGGAACAGAAAGTAGATATAAATATATAAGCAAAAATGACCATATGATTAAATATAAAATTGAAGACTCAACCACAGCATTTTTGGGGCAGCTGATAGTTTGTAGGGAATTCCCTTCTCATATCATTTCAATGTGTACTGAAAAATTATATCTATATATTAATATATCTGCAATACTATTTCACCCATATCTAAATTAATTATAAATCGGAAATAGAATGTATATATACATACATTCATAGATAAAATCATACCTGTAATTCATCTTGAAGCTTACTGAGCTTTCTTGTAAGGACATCTTTGTTATCCTCAAGTTCTTTATTTGACCTTTGATTACTTTTGGTTTCCAGATCTTTGCATTTTTCCTTCCATTTTTCCAATTCTGATTTAAAAACAAAATTATTTTTAAAGGCAAATGCAAAAGTTATACTATGTAGAGCACATGGCCTAGGGTACAGACAAAAATCAATAAAGCCCAGAAGAATGAAGACCAAGATATAAATGAGATTATTCTAAAAACTGTAATCATTTTAAGATTCTTACCAAATTTTGGGGCCTCCCTGGTGGTATAACTGGTAAAGCAACGCCCTATGAAGCAACACGCGGCCACTGCAGCACAAGTTTGACTCTTGCCCCCAGCTGGGGAGGTGACCCACATGGCACAGCAGACCTCTCCTACAGTTAATCTGCCTGTTCTGTTTCCTACTCTGTCTCTGGTGGATCCTCTCACCCCCCCCACACCTCTGGCCTGTACCCCAGTGCTTGTATGCAGAAATAAATCTTTAAAAAAAAAATTCTTACCAAATTTTTACAGAAGAGGAAACTCTAAGGACCCTTCAAGAAAACCCACTGAATAGTATTTAGAGTACGCTATATAAATGCATATCAATCTTTAAATTATAAAGGAAACTTCATGTAATTCTCAAAAAAACCCATAGCGAAACAAAAAACCCTGATAAGTATTCTGAAGGATGGAATCAGAGTACTTATTTAGATAAACATACAAGATAGTACTAAGAGTTGGACAGAGGTGAAACTCAATCGGAAGCTCATCCTTTGTGTCTGGGGAACACCACAAGTTTTCATCCAGTTATTACAACAGAGTCCTTATTCCTTCTTTATGAAATATGGCTTTACCTTTTGGGGCTGTCCAGAAGGTAAAACTGTCATCACACTGAAAGATGACAAGTGATAGAACACCCTCCAAACACACCAAATAACTTTTTATTATAAATTATAATACTAAAGTACTTTTAAAAATAAAAGAAAATGAGACTAGGTCTTGAGACACTTAAGTCTCATTTTACCTATGGCCAGACTTTCGGCTTCCTTTAATTTAGCCTCGAGCACTTGATCTTGTTCTGCCTGGGTCTGTTCTTGTTCTTCCAATGTCATTCGCATGTCTTCAATTATTTTCTCTTTAGCACTTAGATCTGAAAATTAAGGAAGAACATTTTAGAAAATCCTAACATTCATATTCCAATTTTTGAGTTATTCTAAAACTAAGATACACTTTTATTAACCATAATAGGAGTTCCATATAGGCAGAAATCTGGTCTTGTTCACTACTGTTACCCTCCATTTCTACTTAGAGCAGTACTTAAAACATCTGATGTATCAAGTAATTATTTGATGCACACAATGATGCTTGGACAAATGCAAGAATGAATGGATGTATGGAAAAGCAATCTGTTCAGATAAAATTATGTATTTTTAAAACAATTATAGAAGACCTAAATAAATGAGGAGATATTCCATAATTAATATTGTTAAACTGGCAGTTTTCTTAAATGGATTATCAGATTTAACATGATTCCTATTAAAATTCCTGCTGACTTTTTTTTGGTAGAAATTGACAAAATGACCATAAAATTCATGTAGAGATGCAAGGAACCTAAAAGAGTCAGAACAAACTTTCGAAAGAAGGACAGAAATGGGTAAAATCATCCACCTGAGTCTTAAAACTAAAACCTTTGTTAACTATTATAGTGTAGTGGCACAAGAAAATCAATCAGAAGTAAGAGTTCAGAAACAAGCCTTTACATTAATGGTCAGCTGATTTTCAAGAAAGGCATTAGAGACAACAAAATGAGGGAAAAGGCAGTCTTTTTAACAAATGGTGCAGGGACAACTAGATCCCCCTACACAAAAGAGTTAAGTTCACAATATATGAAATTATACTCAAATGGATGAGCTCAAAATGGATCAAGGCCCTAAACATGTGAGCTAAAGTCACAAGACACTTAGAAGAAAATCTAGATGACTCTGGATTAGGTAATAGTTTCTTAGCCATCACACCTAAAGCACAAGTAATCAAAACAAAATATGGAAGCTGACTTCGTCAAAAAGAAAAACTTTTATGCATCAAAGGGCAAAATAAAAGAAGTGCAGATGACCTACAAATGGAAAGAACACTGCAAATCATTTATCTGATAAATGTCCAGAATATATAAAGAACACTTAGAACTCCATAATAAAAAGACAACCCAACTGAAAAGTGCTTAAAGAACTTGAATAGATATTTTTCCAGAAAAGATATACAAATGCTCATCAGCATAAGTCAAGATGTTCGATAACAGTCATTAGGGCAATGCAAATCAAAACCACAATGACACAACGTTAAAGGCCTGGATAAGGACAGGCCCTACATCTAATATGAATGATGTCCTTAAAAGAAGGAAATTTGGGAGGGGAGGAGGAAGAAAAGGGGGAGGAATGAAAAGAAGGGGTCACAGAGGACTATGGGTGCTTCTGTTGTGGGAGAGCTATGGTGACCATACCTGAGGGGAAAAAATCCTGTATTCTCAAAAAATTAATTAGCATGTAAAATAATGGTATTTAATAAAAATAAAAAACATTAAAAAGAAAAAAAAGGAAATTTGGACAGAGACACATAGGGCTAAGCAATTGTAAGGACACAACGAGAGAGAAGGCCATGTCAAGACAGTCAGACTGTAGTTACATTGCTGTGCAATACAAAGAACTGCCATCAACCACTAGACGGTAAAACAGACAAGAGAAGATTCTTCTCTGGAGTCTTCAGAGGGAACATGGCCCTATCAACACTGTTATATCAGGCATCTAGCTTTCAGAAAGAGCAGTAACAGAATAAATTTTGGTTATTTTAATCCACATAGTTTGTGATACTTTGCTTTTATTACAGCAGCCCAAAGAAACTAAAATATCAATAGATGGCTATTAATTTTAAAAATGAAAAATAACAAGAGTTGACAAAAGTTTGGAAAAATTGCAGTCCTCATTCATGTAGGGAAATAAAATGGTATAGACCCTATGGAGAAGCTCTAAGAGTTAAACACAGTTAACTACTATGTGATTATCTAGTAGGTTCACTCCTAATTATACATCCTCAGGAGAATTAAAAACATGTTCACCCAAAAAGTTTTACACAAATATTCTTAAAAGTAAAAAAGCAAACATAATCCAATGACTATCAAATCATGCATAAATAAAATGTGATAATTACATATTTGGCCATAAAAAAGGTACATGATACATGCTACAATATGGATAAAACTTGAAAACACTATGCCAAGTAAATGCAGTTAGACACCGAAGACCATAAATTGCAGGAATTCACTTATACAAAATATCTAAAATAGACAAATCCACATAAACAAAGCAGGGACAGGGACTGGAAAGTGATTGCTAATGGATATAGGTTTTCTTTTTGGTGTGATGAAATACTCTGGAATTAGACAGTGATAGGGATGGTACAACCATATGAATATACTAAAATCTACAAGTTATATAACTTTAAAGGATAAATTAAAAAACACATATTCTATATCTTGATTTAAAAAATTAATAAAATAAGTGATATATTTTCAATCCAAGTTATTAAACCAAGTCAATACCATAAATCTAAATAAATAATAATTGGTTGTCTCATCCCACTTTTTTTTTTAAAAGATTTATTTATTTATGGATACAAGCACTGGGGTACAGGCCAGAGGTGTGGGGGGTGAGAGGATTCACCACAGACAGAGTGGGGAGCATAACAGGCAGATCAACAGAAGTACACTGCTGAGGGGAGCAGCGGGTGAGGCAGGAGAGGTCTGCTGCACCATGTGGGTCCCCTCCCTGGCCGGGAGCAGGGATCGAACTTGTGCTGCAGTGGGTGATGTTTGCTTCATAGTGCGTTGCTTACCCTCATCCCATTTTCTAATATGTTAACTGACAAAGAAGTTAAGGCATTAAGTGATGGGGAGGAGCGAAATCTGTATAAACAGATATATGTATATATCAGCTAAGAAGAAAATTTTATATTTTAATCTAAAAAATTAAATAAAATTTTAGTACAAAAATAATTTTGCACGACTTGAATCTTAAGTATTAAATGGTCTTAAAAAACTTAAGTTTTTAAATTTTAAATATATTTTATTAGAAGTATATTCATTATAAGTTGGTCTAGAAATGTTCACTGTGACCTATGTAACAATGACTAACTTTATTTTTCACAAAATACTGGCCATTTCCTACAGTCTGATTAAAAATTTCTTAATGCTTTATTTTTCCAAGAATAAACTTTATGTTAAGCTACTCATTAAGAATCATGTTTTAAAAAAGACAACTACAAATCAGAGATATTCTGCAGGTAAGAGTGAGGGATTGGGATCAAGGCAGAGATGGGAAGAGCACGAGGGACTATGGTGAGGGCGCATGGATGAATTAGTGGAGGAAATTCTATGGGAACTACACCTAGGAAAGAAAGCAAACACTGTAAGAAAAAAATATTAAAAAAAATTACAGACTCATTTGGGAAAGTAAAAAACAATCAAAAAAGAATCAATGTTTTTCTTTTTTTATAAAATTACATCTTATATTGCCCCCACATTACTGTAGAATTTTCAAAGGAAAATGTTTCTGACCTTTACATACTCGCTCATACTGTTGTATGGCTTCTTCCATTTTCTGGTTATTTAACTGTTCCTGAAAAATCAAAAAATATGAATTAAATGCAGATTTGTAATGTAAACATACAACAGTATTAAATAGAGATCTGACAACGGGGTTCAATATGAAATCTGAAGTCTGTTCCCTTCAAGGATGACTACCAGTTTTATGCTTCCAAGTTTCTAGTTTCTTTCACCTTGTAGGAAAGGAAGGTAAGTTGCCTAGTTATTTTGCTTACTCAACCAGCCACTGTGGCATGAGTTCAATCTCCCACCAGGGAGCTAACCCAGATGTAGCTCAGCAGACCTCTCCTGTCTCCCCTGCTGCTCCTCAGTGTATTTCAGTAGACCCGTGTGTTCTGCTTCCCACTCTGTCTCTGGGGAATCCTCTCACCCTCCCCACCCCCTGTACCTCTGGCCTACACTCCAGTTCTTATATGCATAAAAAAATTTAAAAAATCTAAAAAAAAGTAAGGCCAACTGCTAAATGGAAAATTGTTTATCATCACCTTTTATAAAAATTACATCATTTTTCAGTTAGTTTACAATACTGTGTATGATTTAGGGGCATAGGTTTACATCTATACAGATGCATATTCATCACTGCTTTTAATAGGGGAGATGCAGATCAAAACCAAAGACACCACACTTGTGAGAGTCACATGTAAAAACAAATCCCCATAGCAACTGAGAGAAAGGAACCCTGTACACTGTTGGTGGGAATGTGCTGGTGCAGTCATTTTGGAAAGCAATCTGAACTTACCTTAAAAAACTAAAAATGGAAATATATGACCTAGCAGTCCCACTTCTGGGCATCTATCCAAGGAACAAAAAGCCACCAACTAAAAAAATTATATGCTCTGTTTACTTGTAGTATAGTTTATAATAGCTAGGACATGAAAACAACCTGAGTGCCCATTGACAAAGGATTAACTAAGAATTTATACTGTATCTACACAATAAAATAATATTCGCCAACAAGGAAAGATGAAATGTTACCATTTATAGCTAAATAGAATTTAAAGGAATTATATGTAGTAAATCAAGTCAAACAAACATTGGTCATTTGCATAGCAGATGACTTGTTAAAGCAAAATATTTACAAAAACTAGCTGATATTAATAAACAAAAGTGACGTTTCTGAAGTTAAGGAGCAGGTAGGGCCTCCCTGGCATAGTGGTTAAAGTTTCAGCATTATCAAGCCACGACTTGAGTTCCATGGCCAGCCAGGGACATAAACCACATGTGGTGCAGCAGACCACTCCTGTCTTGCCTGCTGCTCCCCTTAGTAGTGTATTTCAGTAGACCTATGTGTTCTGCTCACTCTGGCTCTGGTGAATCCTTTCATCATTTCTGCCCCATTCCCACTCCTCTGGCCTACTTCCCAGTTCTTATATGCATAAATAATAATAATAGAAAGGAGTGGGTAGGGAGAAAAGCCATTGGGGTATATGAGATAGTGGTGGGAAAAAAAATAGTACTACTACGTGGGTTAAAATAGAAGTAAAGTGGGCCTCCCTAGTGGTGCAATGGGTTAAGCAATGCACTATGAAGCAGACTGCAGCCACTGCAGCATGAGTTCAATCCCTGACCAGGGAGGTGACTCACATGATGCTGCAGACCTCTCCTGCCTCACCTGCTATTCCCCTCAGCAGTGTATCTCAGTTGATCTGCCTGTTCTGTTCCCCATTCTGTCTCTGATGAATCCTCTCACCCCCCACACCTCTGGCCTGTACCTCAGTTCTTCTATACATAAATAAATAAATCTTTTAAAATAGAAGTAAAGTGAAAGGATAGGGATTGGGATATGTCAACAATGGAATGAAATTGAATAAGACATGTATTTAAATAAACAGGAAAGAAAAGACACACAAGTAAACTTGCAAGGACTATAACAAATACATTTTAAAATTATTGCCTTATCCATTTAGTTGATGTTAGGCAATATATATATATATATTTATTTATAAAAGGATTTTGCTTAAGTGTCCTTTTAAAAAATAGTATTTCGTAAGACCAGAATATTTTCTTATTTTGAAATGATTAGGTTTATAAGAGAGCTGAAAAGACAGCAGAGACTTCATATGTAATTTATTCACTCTGCTTCCCTTAATGTTAGTATCTTATATTACCATGGTACATTTATTAAAAATCTAAATCACAAAAATATGAGCAGTTGAGTTTTGAAGCTGTTATTTAGAACACAGAAATAATCATCTTTATATGGAAAAAAGAAGTTAACATTGGTAATAACACTATTGATAACACTAAAAACTTCTGGATTTCAACAGTTTCTCCACCATTGTCTTTTTTCTGTTGATCCCAGATAGGATCAGATACTACATTTACTCATCTTCTCTCCTTCAGTTTGTGACAGTTCTTCAGAAACATTTTTCTTAATTATCTTGAGAATATTGGTCAGGTATTTGTCTGATGTTTTTCTCACAATCTGACTTGAGGAAAAACATCACAGAAAATATGGGTCCTTTTGGTCACATTAAATCAGGAAGTAGCTGGTATCAATATGATTTATTACCATTGATACTATTCTTAAATACTGGCTTATGTGGTCAGCACTTTAAAATTACTATCTTTTCCTTTCCATACTGTAATTACTAGAAGCTATAACTATGCATTTGTTTAATTTTATCTTTTTTAGATTCCAGAAAAGAAACAAAATTCTTATAAAGACCAATAAATTAAATTAGATATTAAATACACCTACCAGATCAACTTAAACCATCTTTAAAAACAAAACTATTGGACCCTCTCTGGTGGCGCAGTGGGTTAAGCAATGCACTATGAAGCAAACTGCAGCCACTACAGCATGAGTTTGATCCCTGCCGCTGGCTGGGGAGGTGACCCACATGGCACAGGCAGACCTCTCCTGCCTGGCCCGATGCTCCCCTCAGCAGTGGATTTCAGTCCATCTGCCTGTTCTGCCCCCTGCTCTGTCTGGTGGATTCTCTCACCGCCCCGCACCTCTGGCTTGTGTGCATAAATAAATAAATCTTTAAAAAAAACCCAAAACTATTACCTTGAGTTGCTGAATGGTTCGCTGTTTCATATCAATTTCCTGAGAACACTGATTTTTCTTTTTCTCTAGTTCATTGATTTTAATCCTTAGTAATTTCTCTTCATCACGCATGACAGATACCTACAAAGCAAACATTGCTTTGTATATATAAGCAATACACACACACACATATATTTAAAAAGACAAGTTAAATGTTTAAAAAACACTAGCTGCTTTTCGTTGTTAAAAATCCACGGCCATTTAGGAAAATTACAGATTCTAAGTTATTACATGACAGATTAAAATATCAGAAAATTTCTTAATACTGTAAAGGAAAATGTATATATCTTCTTCTCTTAGGAAGAAATCTCAAACTCTGTAAGTACTCTTTAGAAAGACTTAATCTAGGGCCCGCCCTGGTGGCGCAGTGGGTTAAGCAACGCACTATGAAGCAGACCACAGCCACTGCAGCACGAGTTCGATCCCTGCCTCCGGCCAGGGAGGTGACCCACATGGCATGGCAGACCTTTCCTGCCTCTACTGCTGCTCCCCTCGGCAGTGTGTTTCTGTCGATCTGCCTGTTCTGTGTCCTGCTCTGTCTGGTGGATTCTCTCACCATCCCCACATCTCTGGCCTGTACCCCAGTGCTTGTATGCATAAATAAATAAATCTTTAAAAAAAAAAAAAAGAAAGACTTAATCTAGGGCATTGCTGCAACAGCAACATCATTATCATGGAAAAATCAATAGAGACACTCTTTCTTAAGAGAGAATACTGACTTGGATTTCCAAGATTATTGAACAATGCGATCCAGTAATACAAAAAATACTTTCAAAGCTAGTAATATCATATCGAGGATAAAAACAGAAGCACAAGATCAAAAGGCACCCTTGCAAGTAAAAGGTCAATTATTTATGGTGTTACTTGTAACCTATCTTGTTGAGGAATCAAAAGTGCTATGAACTACATAGTATGCAAATTCTCTCTCTCTCTCTCTCTCTCTCTCTCACACACACACACACACAATCCGCATACATTTTTAAGCCTGTTTTCATCATACCATGTCTATAGAATTAAAAAAAAGATGGAAATTTAACAAACTTCCCTCTCACAGAAAGCCTGGAGATGTCATAAATAATAACAGCTCTGAGTGATTTGGTTTCAGGGAATTTTTACACTCCTATACGCTTCTTTATGGTTCATATATATAACAATATGTACATATTTCTTTTATAACTATATACTAATAGTTTTTTTTTGCTTATTTGGTTTAAAAATATGGACTTACAGTAATAAACACCATCTTCATTGACTTAACAGATATAAACTACCAACCAATAATAGACTGTGTACCAAGATGCACATGAGGACTGTCACAGTTTCCATCCTGGTTCCACTATATAGTAGCTAAGTGAGCTTTATCTCTCAATGCCTGTTTCTTAACTCACAGACGGTAAATATAAAATAGTGCCCATCTCTAATATTTGTATGAGAATTGAATGAGATCATGTAAATTCAGAATAACTGATCCAGAGTAATCTGCTGCTGTTACTACTACAATTTCTATTATAAAATAACACGGTGTGGCACTATACAGTTTAGTTTGAGACACAGAAAGTACTCAATACATACCTTTATAATAATGTTAGTGATCTATACAATAAAACAATACTTAAGAAATACCTCTATTAATACTGGTATTAAAAAAAACCTTAAAAACAGAACTGAAAAGCAGTATGTATAATTGATCCCACTTATAAAAATAAAAACATACAAGTTAGATTAGAGCAATTATTTATGAACATTATGTAAAAAGCATAAAAGAGATCTAGAAGGAAATCCGACTACAGAATTGAGGGTATAAGAGGGAGAGTGTCAGGGGAGGAAATTCAGCGGTTTATGGTAGGGGATTTATTTATTTTTTTTGGTGCTGGGCATGGTAACATACATCTGAAGAAGTGTATGTTATACCACTCAAGTGATATACAGTGTTGTAAACTCATGCTACACCTCAATAAAAAAGGAAAAAAAAAGAGGAAAAAAAAGAGGAAAAAAAAAAGA
>JAGFMF010011418.1:12235675-12262158 GCA_019455555.1 Galemys pyrenaicus | reverse complement strand
CCCTGGCCGGCAGCAGGGATCGAACTCGTGCTGCAGTGGCTGCGGTTTGCTTCATAGTGTGTTGCTTAACCCACTGCGCCACCGGGGAGGCCCTTGAAGCATTCTCTTTTAAAAAAAAATTCCAAACACATTTATTTATTTATGCATACTGGGGTATAGGCCAGAGGTCTGAGGATGAGATGATTTACCAGAGACAGAGTGGGGGTCAGTACAGGCAGATTAACTGACATACACTGCTGAGGGGAGCAGTGGGCGAGATAGGAGAGGTTTGTTGTGCTATATGTGGGTTAACTCCCTGGCCAGGGATCGAACTTAGGCTGTAGGGGTAATAGCACTGAGACTTAACCCCTTAACAGGGAAGACCCCCGAAAAAACTTTTGTGGCCATCACTGAAAAGAGGTATGAGGGTACAGACACTTAGGTTTTTCAGTTTTTTAAAATCACATTCATTCATCAGTTTCTCTTTAATTATTTAGAAAATACATGACACAGGCCTCCCTGGTGGCACAATTAAGCAACGCACTATGAAGCAAACTGTAGCTACTGCAGCACAAGTTCGATCCTTGCCACTGGTCAGGGAGGGGACCCCACATGGCGCAGCAGACCTCTCCTGCTGCGCCCGCTGCTGCCCTCGGCAGTGTGTTTCTCTCAGTCTGCCTGTTCTGCTCCCCGCTCTGTCTGGTGAATCCTCTCACCTCCCGCGATTCTGGCCTGTACCCCAGCTCTTGTATGCATAAATAAATAAATTAAAAAAAATAAAAAAGAAAATACATGACCCTTTAATACTTACTAAGTCCCTTGTCAAGATAAAATAAAGCTTAAAATAATTACCTTATTAGATTTCTCAAGCTCTTCAGTCAATGAATTTAAGTTAATTTCTGAATCTGAAAAAGAATATTGAAATTCCTGATACTAAGCATTCAATAAAATTTATCAATTAATAATCATGAAAGAAATCCACTTTCAAAAATGTAGTGGCATAGTAACCTGCTACTTCCCACCATCTTGTTTAACACAGAAAGGGGCAGCATATTTCATCTAACTGTACACACCCACACTCACACCCCTCCTCCACACACATACACAGAGAATTATAAGGAAGCATTAATCTAACAGAGTTCGTAAGACCATTCTAGAGCAGTCACTGGCTCCCAAACTTGCAAACCTTGAGCAGGTTACCTACTAAAGCAAAAATCCCATACCAGGAGAGTTTGTAAATAATCTAGAACAAAAAAATAATATAGAACAAAATCATAAATCAAAGCTTTATGATTTTCCATGAGATTTTAAAATTTGTTGATAAAAACTAGTAGTGGTTTTCTTTTTTGAGAAACCCATCTTCTAATATTAGTTTAAAAGCAAATTAAAGAAAAAATTCTTATAACAGAAAATTACTACATAGGAATTGTACAATATTCAATTCGTTAGTTACAAAGAATTTTCTGGTCTCATAAGCTGCATGGATCTGATACTCACCGACTATTTTAATGCATTTGTAATAGCTGAATACAGGTAAAATTATGTACTTACCATTTTCTCTCTTTTTTAACTTTTCCTGGGCTTTGATTAATTCCTCTTTGGTTTTAGTTAATTCAGCTTTAACATGATTATACTTTAGTTCTAAATAAGCAATAGCTTCCTGGGGGTCAGCAAGAGATGCAATATATAAGTGAGCAATTTCAGCCTGTTTCTTAATATCAGTGACATCATCTTGAAGAGAATCAATAATATCTTCAATTCCTACATAATTATGTGTTTCCTAAAAATAGCAAAAACCACATGCCTAATGTTAACAGTGGCTTTCACTACTTCAGTTTGGTACCATATGATTTATAGACATTTTTAAAAATACATAGCAAAATAATTCATAATTTGAAAACGTCTAAATCTATTAAGAAAAAGATATTTGCTTTATATTTTTCCCTACAAAAACAATGTCATAAATGGTGTTATGTGATTATCAAACAATTATGATTCTCTAATTCAGGGACACTTTATTATATAATGCGTCTTAAAAGATTTTGATGGGATAACCAAAGAAACAAACCTCCATTTTAAATTCAGTACAAGACCCAAACTTGTCAGGCACACAATGATGGACACAACAAGAGTCTGGGCATCACCATTCCAAGCTCTTGCAGAGTAATTATAAAACAAAACAAAAATAACAAACATCCACCCCTAAAAGACATGATGTTTTAACTTCAGTGAGGTAACAAAAAAGGATAAAGAGTTCTCAACAATATGGAATGATCAACTGACCAGCAAGAGCAACTCATTTCATATAAATATTTTGCATTAATGAGAGTATTAATTGCTTGTCAGGTTCCTTATACTTTTAAAATTCTTTAAGACAAATCTGAGAAGGGTATCCCACAATCAAACAGGAACCTAGTTACCTATAATCAAAATAGTGACTCAAGCAACACCAAAATGAGATAGAAATATAATAAATATAAATTTTTCCAAGTCTAACAGCTATATTAAAACTACTTAAAACAAACAAACAAAAAAACTACTTAAATTTCATTCCTAAAAAGCATGCTTAATTATAATAAAACTACATGTCTTTTATCAACGTTGTGACAAACTAACTCCTGGTAAAAAATGCTGGATTGGTTTTTAATGCCTGAGTTAACATACTTTGGTTTCAACTTTCATGGCATGATCTTCATTGGATGGTTCTTCTTGAATGTCAGATTTACTAACCAAATCCTTGAAAATAGCCAGACGACATTCAGCGCTTTCTTCTAACATCTCTCGTTCCTGAAGGAGAGTTTCCCTTCATAACATAAAATTAATTCCATTAAGAAACAGAAAAAGTACGGTTTGTATTTGCTTTAAATGATTATACTTAAGTACATTCTAAATTACACTTGATGTCAGCCAAAAGTCTGTGAAGCAATTACATTATAAATTAAAAGCAGGTTTAAGTAGTCATTCAGATATAATTCAGAATCACCATAGGAGTTAGCAACAGTTATTTTCAGGTATGCAAAATTAAGAGATCACAAATTAAGATACACAAACTAATGTAATAACAAATGTAAATAAGCCAAAAAATATTTAAACAAGTGAAACGAAAATTTCAAACTTTGCCTCAAAAGAATCACTTACTTGAAGTCAGCTTCTCGTTGAGCCAAATATTGAGTAAACTCCTCTGTAAGTTCTTCACGAATTTTAAATTCTAATGTTAACTTTTCTTTTCTTTCATTTATTAACTTTTTTTTCAAGTCTTCTACTAAATCCAGCAGTTTCTATAACATATACATATGAAAATTTTAATAAAAGAGCAAAGATAACAGTATTTGCACTGAAAAATTTGAATTTGTAGACATTCACTAATCTGAAAAATCAGGTGAGTCACTCTCAATTTTTGAAGTAGATGTAATCCATGAAGAACAAAAAAGAAAATTTGAGCATCTATTACCCACCAGGAATTACTTTGAGATGTTCATATTTAACTTCATTTGATTTGCGTAACATTCTGTGAGGTTAGTTACTAGCACATCCAAATTTAGAGGTCAGGAAGGTAAGGATGAGATCCTTTATTATGGCTGGGTGTAAGACAAATTAAGATCTAGTTTTCTCATAAAACTTCCAAACTATTGAGAAAGAGGGACTGCTCCTGAACCTATTCTAAGAGGCCAATGCCACTGTGATGACAAAACTATATATCATAAAGAAAGAAAATTACACACCAACATCCCTGATAAACACAGATGCAAAAATCCTCAACAAGATCTTAGTAAAGTGAATTAAACAACATATCAAAAAGACCATACATCTTGACCACATAGGAGTTATTATAGGGACACATAGATGGTTCAAGATCAGAAAACAATCAATGCAATTCACATTAACAAAAGAAAAGAAAATTGTATGGGAAGATCAACAGATGCAGAGAAAGATTTTGATACGAATCAATATCATTTTACGATTTAAAAAACCCTAAAATCTGAGGATAGATGAAACATACTTCTACATAATAAAAGCCATATATGACGAACATTCAGCTAACATTATATTCAATGGTGAAAGTCTGAAAGCCTTTTCTCTAAGATGTGGCATAATGATGATCACTTTTATCACTACTATTCAACATAATACTGTAAGTAATCAGGAGACGGGAAAGATATAAAAGGAATTCCAATTGTGAAAAAGTAAAACTATCACTATTACAAATGACTTGACAATATAGATAGAAAACCTAAAGAATTCTCTAAAATAAAAATTAAAATAATAAATCAACACGGTAAAGTGTCAGGTTAAAAAATTTACAAAAGCCACTTGTGTTTCTCCATGCAAACAAGATAGAAAAGAAAAATCAAGAAAACAAGCTCAGGGGCCTCCCTGGTGGCACAGAGGGTTAAGCAACACACTATGAAGCAAGCCGCAGCCACTGCAGCACTAATTCAATCCCTGTTGCGGCAGGGGAGGTGACCCACATGGCACAGCAGACCTCTCCTGCCTTGCCCACTGATTCCCTCAGCAGTGTATTTCAGTAAATCCATCTGTTCTGCTCTCCACTCTGTCTCTGATGGATCCTCTCACCCCCCCCCACCCCACATCTCTGGCCTGTACCCCAGCTCTTGTATGCACAAACATAAATCTTTATTTTATTTTATTTTTAAATCCCAAAAGAGATTTGGGATATATTTGCTCTTTTAAAAAAAGTTTAATAATAATAAATATTGGTCATATTTATTATTAATATTTAAAATATATTAATAAATATTATTTTAAAAAGATTTATGCATACAAAAAGATTTTAATAATAAACATTAATATTTATTGTTTATTAATATTTAAACTATATAAATATTATTTTAAAAGATTTTTTATGCATACAAAAAAGATTTTTTAATAATAATAAATAAATGCATACAAAAACTGGGGTACAGACCAGAGATGTCGGGGGGATCCATCAGAGACAGAATAGGGAGCAGAACAGATGGATTTACTGAAATACACTGCCGAGGGCAGCAGTGGGCAAGGCAGGAGAGGTCTGCTGTGCCATGTGGGTCCCCTCCCTGGCCAGGGATTGAACTCGCACTGCTGTGTGGCAGATGCTTCCCAGTGCTGCGCTCAACCGGCTGCGCCACCAGGGAGGCCCATAAATAAATAAATCTTTTTTAAAAAATAAAAAAGAAAGAAAAAAGCTCATTTACAATTGCATAAAAAATAGTTAAATACCTAGGAGTAAGTACAGCAAATGAGGTAAAGAACATACACAATAAAAATTGTAAGACATTGTTAAAAGAAATGCAATAAAATGAAATATTTGTATATTATATATTTGACAAGGGGCTGATATGAAAGACCTACAAAGAACTCATACAGCTCAACAAAGATAACAAAAACTCAATTAAAAAAAATAAATACTTAGCCAAAGAACATACATAGATGGTTAACAGGAACATGAAAACTGCTCATTATCATTTATAATTGATGCAAGTCAAAACCTCAATGAGATACTATCTCACACATGTGAGAATGGTCCACATTAAAATGTCCCAAAATAGCAAATGTTGGAAAGCATGTGGAGAAAAAGGGAAACAAAACATTCCCACTGTTGGTGGGAATGTAAATTGGTACTGCCCTTATGGAAAATTGTATTATAGAGTGGTGGCTTCTCAAAACATTAAAAATAGGTCTATCATATGGGCTAGCAATTCCAATCCTGGGGCTATACAAGAAGAATGCAAAAACACTAATTAGAAAGGATATATGCACTTCTAGGTTCAATTAACACCATATATAGTAATCAAATTATGAAGATAATCTAAGAACCTAAGAACAGGTGAATGTATTAAGATCTGAATATATATGCAAAATAGGCTATTATTGAGCAATAAAAAAAGATGAACTGTTGCCATTTACAACAACATGGAAGGCACTAAAAGGACTAATGCTAAGAAAAATCAGAAGGAGAAAGACAAATATTGTGTGGTTTCACTGATATATGTGAAAGATAGAAAACAAAGGATTGATCAAAACTAATTCAAAAACAAACACTAGAAATCTGTCTGTTTAATTAAGATTACCAGAAGGTGAGGGTGTAGAGAGCAAAGTCTGGCCCAGTGGACTATGGTGGAGGGATAAGAGTACTCTGGTTGTAGATACAGTATGGTGACATGCATCTGAGGACATGTGATTCTATATCTCTGGCTCATATAGAGTGTTATAGACCAGTTACCTTAACAAAAATAACAAAATAAAATAACTGTTAAAATCTAAAGTCCAAGTGTTATACAGAATAGCTACTAAGAATTCCTAAACATTGTCCAAAATGGAGCAGAACTATGTTATCTTAAAGGACTTTTATTTTTATTTTTTTTTAAAGGGCTTTTAAATAACACTTGATATGCTCAGCATAGATTTGCAATAAAATAAGTTACAGCATTAAGAAAACAGCTTGATATTCCTTTTGAGGTATCGGTTTACAGAGCTGTTTGTGTTTTAAAGGTGTTGTTACTATACTGCACCCACCACCCCAGGATCTACAATCAATATTCTTTTAAAGGTTTCTATTAAGTTTCTCAATAAATTAATCAATTCTCAAAACTACAGGTCTCTCAGTGCTCAATATCATATCTGAAGTATTCTTATAGATATTGTGGCTTTAAAATTTAACTTCTAAGAATGATACTGGAAAGATAACTACATAAGAGGATACAGTTGTATCACTTCTGCATCATTTTTAAATGATACAGACCAAAAGAAAGTGTATTTACAGACCCAAAGAAAGAAAAGTAAATATGATAAAACTGGCAAATCCAGGTGAAGTGTAAATGGGTGTTTATTATATTAAATATAAAAATGAGAAATAAAACGCTTACTGTTGAAAAAAATGGAAGTTCTTAGAACTGTTAACCCTTATATCAGAAAAACATGTAAGTTCTTAATACATACTCTCTTTCCCTCATGGCTAATGAAAGACTTATCGTCCTCTAAGGTTTTATCCAGATCTTCATCATTAAGTTCTGTTTCCACATTTTGTTTTTTTTCAGTTTTTTCTAGATCTTCAACCAAATCTTCATCTTCTACCAGATCTTCTAGACTACTTTCCCATGAAATTGTGGATCTTTTAATATTTAATATTTTATTATCTGAATTGTTGTCCAGTGATACATCTTCAGACGATTTGGCAGGTCCAAATGATTTCTCTTGCGAGGTATTTAAAGTGTCTGGAACACATACCTGGAACACATAACACAATGTGACTTTTATATTTTTAACGATTTATTTATTTTATGCATACAAGAGTTGGGGTACAGGCCAGGGTCACGGGAGGTGAGAGGATTCACCAGACAGAGTGGGGAGCAGAACAGGCAGACTGACTGAAACACACTGCTGAGGGGAGCAGCGGGAGAGGCAGGAGAGGTCTGCTGTGCCATGTGGGTTCCCTCCCTGGCCAGCAGCAGGGATCAAACTCATGCTGCAATGGCTGTGGTTTGCCTCATAGAGCGTTGCTTAACCCACTGTGCCACCTGGGAGGCCCCCAATGTGACTTTTAAAATAGAAAAAAGCATGAACTGCCTATGAAATAAATCTTATAAATTTAAGTCAAATGATAACATGAGTGTTTTAAAAGAACCATACAAGCAAGAATTAGCATCCTTAAATAAGTATTCCTGTAAGAAAAAGTTAATTATTTATGCATTCCACAGGAAAATTTACTTTCCTGGGTTCAGTTCTTAGTGCTATTCCTAGTAGGGAGCTGCCCAATTAGACACTAAATGAACCAAATGGACGGTAGAGCTGATAATATATTGCAAGAATACTTATAATTTGTAAGTGGGATTTATTATTAACACTTTTAATTGAGGTAATCTTAATCCTAGCAGAAATGACTTTCAATCTTTTCTATACCCTCCCTCATTAAATACTGACCATTTCAAATTTCAATTATTTCCCCAAAAGTATAGTTCTATGTGAAAAATTTATTATCTCATACCTGTGAAAATGGCTTACATCAAAAGGACTGCTAACAAGGTGTTGGTGAGGATATGAAGAAAAGAGGACCCCTTCTATGCCATTGGTGAGTATATGTAAATTTGTACAGCTGCTTTTGAAAGTAGTATAGGTCTTTCTCAAAATATTAAAAATATAACTACCATATGATCCAGCAATCCCTCTTTTAGGTTATCAATCCAAAGAATAGGAGGCATCAACTCAGTGATATGCACCACAATGTTTATTGTAGCATGATTTACAATAGCCAAGATATGGAAGCAACCCACTGCTAGATGTTTGGATAAAGAAGTTATGGCATACATGTTGAGTTCTTAAATACTGAGCTATTACACAATGGAACACTATTCAACTATAAAAGAAAAAATGAACTTTTGCCATTTGCATCAAAATGGAAGGAACTTAAGGAGACTTATTATGCCAACTAATATAAGTCAGAAAAATACTGAATGACTTCATCTACATGTATAATATAAAAAAACTAGGCAGATGAAAGGATAAAACAAAGTAGTGGACATAAAAACCAAAATGAGGTAATCAAAGGTGAAGAGAGTAGGTGGGTTAAGGGGTAGATGGAGTTTAATGGGTAGTGCTTAAGGTTTTTGATTTTCTTAAAAAAAAAAAAACAAAACTAAATCTAGTTATTTATTCTGTGGGGGGGGTTAGGGATGGGGGAGGCAGAATCACTAATAATCTAATAAAGGCTTAATAAATACTATAGAAATTTGAATATATTTACTTTTTGTGCAATGGCTGAGAACTTCAACACATTGAGTGTTTCATCATAGGTAAAACAACATTGACTGATGTTGACAATCATACATATTTTTCCTTTACCGTTAAAAAAACTTTGAAAATAGTGGGTCAGTTTACTTTCCCGGAAAGGCACATGCTGTTGAAACCTACAGGAAAAAGTTTCAAAACACTAAGTCAAAACAAATCCCATGAAGTCAGAATGCTGATAAATGTTACAAAGAAATTATTACCCTAATCATCGTGAACTTAAATTCTAGATTAGTGACTAATTCAAACTAATCATTATTTTCCTTTTTTTATAAAGTACTTCTATTACTACTAAATACTACTACCACCACCACCACCACCACCATCACCAATAAATCCATTAGGCAAAATGTAAATAAAATCACATGAATAGGGTTGAATTCTCTAATACAGAGCTATTACATAAGTGAAGCCATGAAACACCATAACTACCAATGATAAAGGCTGATTTATAATTTATTCAGTCTAAAATACTAATTAAAGCAGCAACTGATCATACCTAGAAAAACATATGCATTAATAAGAATAAAGTGGTTTTACATGTTAAACCAGCTTCATGAGATGATTATTTAAAGAATCTATTGACATGTACTTGCAGTGGAACATGCTGGGTTCACCTGATCAGTCACTGGCATCCACTGACACTTTTATTTTTAAAAATTCAAGTTCTCTAAGCATTTTAATCATAATCCATGTACAGCTATTATACAAGAAATAGGTAAAACACAAAAAAGTATTATAATCCTTAATGCTAATAATGCTTTCAATTAGACTTACTTTGACTTTTCACTGTTCTTTAAAACATTAATACATTTTCCCAGAGTCAGTAAAGAAGTGTTGATATTCCCAGTCTCTCTTAACCTTTCACCTTCATTCTGTGTCTTCACACTTCGTTCTGAACCAGCCAGATCACATAAAGACAATCTGAATTAACAACAACAACAGAAACTTTAAAAGTTCTTCAAAATAAAACAATTCCAAATAATTACAATTTAAAGAATGCTCAACTTACTCACTGACTCGAATCACACGAGGCATTTCAGAATCTTCAATCTGTAATATTCTAACACTGAATATGCTGTGACTAAAAGAAACACATAAAGATCATTTCTTATTTTCATTTTTAATTTTGTCTTCTAAACAGAAGCAAACATAAAATTGACATCTATTCATATGCTAATATCACATGTATTTTAACCCAGTGTTCCAGTGCCACATACCCAATTGCTTAAAACCAAATCGTTCACTTAGCTCAAGTCCATCATACCTATGCCTTCCTCTTAATACTGCTTTTGCTAATGGAGCCATTTATAATAAAAACCCATTTTGCTTGCAAAATGATGGTTAAAGTGGTATTATATGTTGCTACTCTCCTTTGAATATACACCTAAAGCAAAGCACACATCTGCCTTAAATACAGTCTTATCTGGAGCATATATTATTCCCTCTACATGAGTATGAGGGGTCTTTCTCCCTTAAAATAAACCTGTTTAAAATACATTGTAGCTTAAATTTATTTCCTTTTGTCTCTTATCCACAATCCTTTCCATCAGCAACATCATCCTTCTTTAACCTCTTGAAATTCTGGCTTAGCTCAGTATGCATCATTGGGTAAATGATGATGACACAGAAAAGTCCACTGCTACAGACATTTCTGAAGATACTAATATATTCACTTTAAAAAAAAAAAAGTAAAACATTTCAGAGACTGCAAATCAGTAAATAAAAAATAAAAACCAAGACTTTTCATGATATTATTTGTTAGTAATTGTAATCTGAAGAAAATAGTTTTATGCCTATGAGTTCATTTAACATACCAGAATCTACTGACATTTTATTCTTAATTAGAATTGAAATTAGCACAAAATACGTGGTGCTTCAGGCTTACACCATAAGGTTATTCCTTACCTTCTACTGGAAGCATTGTTCAGTTTCGTGAAGGCAACACTCTGGTGCTTTATTCCTAGTTTTAAAAGTCTATATGCTTCTTTGGAATCAGACACTTGAATCCATTGTAGGTCTTTAAAAAATAGAGGACATATTGATTTATAAAAACATAGTATTTGTTATACAATGCAATCTCTGAAGACTGCATTTCATAATCTCTTTTTCCAAAGCCACGTACAGAAATTTTCCTTCTAATAACATGTCCTAGGTGGACTCAACTTAGCTATTCCATATTCTACTAGAAGTCATATACAAGAAGAGACCATAATAATAATGTCTTAGTATTTAAGTTACAGAAACATAATGTAAATGGTCAACAGTTTGATAAAGGAAAACTTAAAAACAAAGGTTACTTAAAAGTAGATACCCAGAAAAAAGAAAAAATACAGTACAGATTAAACTTTTTAAACTCCCTAGCTATGAGACATTATAGATTACCATTCATCAGTGAATCATTAAATCAAGTCTATTGAGTTAGTATAATCACATTAAAAAAAATAAAGTAGAATAGAGAAAACATCAAAGTACACTTCTGTAGTAAAGGTTAATTGTAATTAACAAAACATATGAAGTACAAATATCAATGCATATATATGTGTATGTGTGTGTAATGCAGGTAGTGATGTTGTAAATATTTCTACCTCCTACTGTGAGTAGTAATATAAAAAAGTTGGAAGTAGTAAAATTAAAAGTTCTACCACTGGAAGAACAGAAACATTCCCATAAACATTGCAAAGTTTGGACACTTACAAAGCAGCAGACCATGTGAATATCAATACATATAGCTTTCCTACACCCAAAAATCTAATCAGTGATACTCAAGACTTAAATCAAAGATACTCAAGATAAACTAGACCTAATATTCAGGTATTTACACACAAAAACATACTTTCAAAGCACAATCTTATCTCATCTTGGTATTAATAATCTTAATGTTAATAATTAGAATGAAAAAATTCAATTTCCAGTTTGCTTTTTTATAGCCATAACAAAACTTAGAAAGGGATTTTGGAGTAATAAAATAAAAAAAGTACTTATTTGTATACCTTTTATAAAAGAATAGCCCTTTATATCTTGAGAAAGGCGCAGCATCTTTCTCTTTTGAAACTTAGATGATGAAGGAACAAACAAGTCATAAATACATTCATTGTAAATCTCAAAAAAAGAAATCCATACAGAAAATTTAACATCATTATCCATGTTCAGGCTAGCTTGTTCACAATCTTTTAGGGATTCTTCAAATTCTGAGATATTTAAAGAGTTTGTTGAACTTCCTACAAAAAAAAAAAAAAAGATAATTACAAAATTAAGCAAATGACTAAAAATGAGACAACAGCATGGATCAAGAGTTCTGGACTTGAAACACTAAGTATTATTAATCCTTTGACTATCAATGTCAAACATTTTAGATCAAAACAAATGTAAATTATATCTGTACTAAGCAAATTTGTCTGTTATCTTTCTTTTCTCTTTGAAAATATGCTAGAAACCAAACTAAAATTAAAAGCAAAGGACAAAGGAAAAATACTGGCTCTCTTGAATACAACATGAAAATTTTAAGTAGTGATAGGAATATTTATATTAAATATAAATTTTAGAAAGACTAATATTTTCATATTAATTATATTTTTCAAACATTATGTCACTAATGAAATCAAAACAGTAGAGTGATTAAAAATCAAAAGTATTTCAAATGTACTTCATATAATCAATATTTTAAAGGTAAATGAGAGAGGAAACCTTACCACAAAGGGTATCATAACTATCATTATGCATAACCACCTAAAAAAAGAAATATTAAAACAAAGTTAAAAACCATTTTTAAAGTTAAATAGCTAGCATATTAATTACCTATATATGTCATCAACAAAACCACAATCTTTATTCAATTCAGTGACCTTGCCTATTCTTTTTTTATAATTAAAAATGTATTCTTAAAACAAAATTTGGGACACTACATAATATTAAAAATACCATCATATGAAATCCCATTCAGAGGCAATTATGATTCGTATTTTAGCATATTCCCTTCTATTCTTTTCCTCACATATTCTGTATTTTTTCTCTATATATGTTTTATAATCATTTAATGTCAGCCTAACTGAAGAGATGTGGTTATCACTTGATTATTCCCCTATTATTAGATTTATAAAATGCTGTCAACAAAAGTACTACTAAAACAAACATCTTAATATATTATTTTTTTTCTTCTACCTTCTATTTATTTCCTTAGGATAAAAACCTAACTCTGAATTGGTAGGTGAAAAACATAAATAAAAAAACTGAAGTTCTTACTCTTAATATAGTACTGCCAAATTGCTCTCTAGGAACCTATTTTACAATGGATGAAAACACTCATGTCACTTTTAAGAAAAGATCTTACTAATTTTATAGGCAAAACAATATCTTATTTTAACTAGGTAACTTGTTAGAGGAACTTTTTTCATTGTTAATGATTTCCTCTATGAATTAAATATGTAATTATCCTCCAAACCTTCATAATTTTTGTTAAAATATCCACTATTTTGGGCCTCCCTGGTGGAGCAGTGGGTTAAGCAACGCACTATGAAGCAAACCGCAGCGGCTGCAGCACGAGTTCGATCCCTGCTGCCGGCCAGGGAGGGGACCCACATGGCATGGCAGACCTCTCCTGCTGTGCCTGCTGCTCCCCTCGGCAGTGTACTTCTGTTGATCTGCCTGTTCTGCTTCCCGCTCTGTCTGTGGTGGATCCTCTCAACCCCCACACCTCTGGCCTGTACCCCAGCACTTGTATGCGTAAATAAATAAATCTTTAAAAAAAAAATCCACTATTTTATTTTTAGAGACCATATCATGGGATCTGAATCTTCAATGAACATTAACTTTGTTTAAAAAAAAAGATTTATTTATTTATGCATGCAAGAACTAGGGTACAAGCCAGAAGTGCAGGGGGTTAGAGGAGTCACCAGAGATATAGTGGGAAGCACAACAGGGGGATTAACTGAAATACACTGCTGAGGAGAGCAGCAGACAAGATAGGAGAGGTCTGCTACACCATGTGGGTCACTATCCTGGCCTGGCAGTGACTGTGGGTAGCTTAATAGTGCTGTGACTTAACCCCTTGTGCCACCAGGGATGCCCCCAAATATTAACTTATTATATTAAAACCCTCACTTCAAATTTCTTACAAAAAGGAAAAAGTCAGTATTTTAAAGATATTCAGGGCCTCCCTGGTGGCGCAGTGGGTTAAGCAACGCACTATGAAGCAAACCTCAGCCACTGCAAGCACGAGTTCGATCCCTGCTGCCGGCCAGGGAGGGGACCCACATGGCATGGCAGACCTCTCCTGCTGTGCCCGCTGCTCCCCTCAGCAGTGAGTTTCGGTCCATCTGCCTGTTCTGCTCCCTGCTCTCTGTGGTGAATCCTCTCACCGCCCCCCACACCTCTGGCCTGTACCCCAGTGCTTGTATGCATAAATAAATAAATCTATAAAAAAAACAAACAAAAAAAATAAAGATATTCATAAAAACTGTTAACAAATTATATCTAAAAGCAAATAAATGCCTGAAAGTAACACAAAAACCAGAAGGCAGAGGGGGAATAAACAGACTTTATATAACATTTTTGCATGGAAAAATAAAAAAGAGAAGATGGAAATACATAACAGTAGATAACAGACAAGAAAAAGCAGACTTAAAATAATTTAAAAGAGCAAGTAACAAAACAATGTATAGTGAAATCTAATTTTGTTTAAAAACGTGTATTCTACGTATAAAGAAAAAAATATAAATATATGTGCCATGTATCAAACTGTGTGTATATATGCAAACATATATGGAAAGCTCTTTACATAAGTTTTATATAGAGAAATAAAGATCAAAAGGTACCAGTATTTTCTTCTTTCAGGAATGGAAATACCAGAATTTTTCAATTTTTACTTTTCACATTTCTTTGTTTAGATTTTTTGTGTATATTACTTCTATAATTATAAAAAGAATTTTAAAAAAACATTATATACAAAATACAACTCTATTTGTACAACATCCAAAAAAAATGTTGTAACCTTTTACTCTTGCTTTAACTATTCTGTTATTTGTGCAATATAAAGAGAAAAGATGACATCAAATAAGCTTTTTAAAATTCTTTTTATTTTTTCTTTACTTTTATTTTTTATTCTTTTATTTTATTAATATATATTTATTATATCACCCTTCATATATTTGTACAATGTATGATTTCCCTGTGAAATTCCCACCACCAATTCACCCATGCACCACTACCACAGTCCCTTATACTCTTCCCACCCATCCTGATCCTTCTGTCTTCCTCCCCTATAGAATATCTCTGATCTATAGTTGCCTGATGATTTGATTTTTACTTTTTTGTACTTTTTTTTCCCCCCTGTAACCCCTTATTTGGTTCCTCTACATTCCTCCTATAAGTAAAACCATTAGGTATTTTTCTTTTTATTTCTGGCTTATCTCACTGAGCATAATCCCTTCCAGCTCCATCCATGTTGCTGTGAATGGCATGAGTTTATCCTTTTTGACTGCTGAGTAATATTCCAAAATAGACGCCACCTTCTTGATCCAGTCATTCATTTTTGGGTATTTGGGTTGTTTCCATAGCTTACCTATTGTAAATTGTGCTGCAATAAACATAGGGGTGCAGGTGTCCTTTTGAATTAATATTTTTTGTCCTTTAGGTAGATACCTAGGAGTGGAATTGCTGGATCATATGGAAGCTCCATTTTTAGTAGTTTGAGGAACCTCCACACTGATTTCCAAAGTGGTTGGACCAGTTTGCATTCCTACCAGCAGTGTGGTAGAGTTCCTTTTTCTCCACATCCTTGCTAGTTTTTTTAATATGTGCCATTCTCATTGTGGTTTTGATTTACATTTCCCTGACTACAAGTGATTTTGAGCATTTTTTCATATGCGTGTAGGCCATTTGTATTTCTTCTTTGTAAAAGTGTCTGTAGCTCTTCTGCCCATGCCCATTTTTTGACTGAGTTGTTTACTTTGTTTTTGTTGAGCCTCTTTAGCTCTTTGCAAATCTTTGTGATCAGTCCCTTATCATTACTATTGTGTGCAAAAATTTTCTCTCAATCAGTGCGTGTCTCTTTGTTTTGGTTAATGTCTCTTTTGCTGTTCTGAAGCTCTTTAATTTGATGTAGTCCCAGCTGCTTATCTTTTCTTTAACATTTTTTGTTTTAGGTGATATGTCTTTTAAGATATACTGAGATGTATGTCATGTAGTGTTTTGCCTATATTTTTTTCTTTCAAATAACCTTATAATAATTTTCTCAAAAGAACCCTTACTACCACAAAACATATCAATATAGGCTGAAATAAAGCGCTTACAAATGTCAAAATTTACACACACACACACACACATACCTCTTTAATCTGACGAAGCAAAGCATTTTTGTTAGCCACTTCTTCTTTTTCTTGATCTGGTGATAACCGTAAGTATTCTCTGGATCTAAGTGGTTTAAGGTTCATCTTCGTATATAGTCTATCCCGAAGGCTATCAAATATTATGTTCAAAGTTCGAGGCAGAATGCCAGTATTTTCTTCTGTGCCTGTGAAAAGAATTTTAGTTTATACTCTGAGAATTAGGAAAGATGAACTGTCTCTGGATTAATGAAGCCTCTTTTATACCACCACAAGGTACGAGTAAACACCTAAAACAAAAGTGAGACAAGTTCGGCCTCCCTGGTGGTGCAAGTGGTTGAGCGCTGCACTGTGATGCTTCTGCAGCCACTGCAGTGTGAGTTCGACCTCCAGCCATGGAGGGGACCCACATGGCGCAGCAGACCTCTCCTGCCTTGCCTGCTGCTCCCCTCAGCAGTGCACTTCAGTCTATCTGCCTGTTCTGCTTCCCGCTCTATCTCTGGTGAATACCCCTCCCTGTGCTTCTGGTCTGTACCCCAGCTCTTGTATGCATAAATAAAAATCTTAAAAAAAAAAAAAAAAAGACTTGCACATCTTTAAAAAAGAAAAGTGAGACAAGTTAAAGGGTTACTCATTTACTTTGGTTTGCATATTACAATCAACATTTTATCAACTATTATTCTAATGCAAAACCTGAAATTTTACATTTAGATCAGGCCACAGGATATGTATTTACCCATAATCACAAATTAAAAAAGGAAAATGAAATAAAGTATTTCCCTGGTTCCCCCTGCTCAATACACTGTGTTATATCAATCTTTTTTCTCAATTTTTATCATTTATTTCTGTCAGATAGGTAAAGTAGTCTCATAAATGAATTAAACCTATTTAAAAGTCATTGGCAAATAAACTTTTCAAGGCAAAAAAAAAAAAAAGTCATTGGCAAAAACACTCATTAAGTTACAAGTGACTAAATGTCATAGTCCTTCATTTCCTTTCCAGAAAAAAACAACTTACCTCGAAATGTGTATGTCTTTCCTGAGTTGGTTAGTCCATATGTAAAAATCAGTCGACTTTGTCCTTTTAAGAGGTCCTTTACTGGCTGTCTAATGCAGCCTTGAAAGAATTCCTTCTGTGTAGTTTCTGGGCCAAAAACCTAAATAGACATTTTAAAAACGAATCCTTTTAGAAAATTCAAGTTCATATTCACAGTGAATTCTAACGTCTCATGGTTTAAACTGAAAAATATTTGTTTTATAAGATTCAATTTTAAAATAGGTGCCACATCCCCCAACTCCTATAAATACATTCAATAGTTTAGCTGTCAGGAAGCTTTTAAAATAAAAATCTGAGCCAGTCAATCAAGTTTTCAACTAAATTTTGAAAAGAACACTTCTTTAAAATTTTTCTAAAGACTAGGGCCTCCCTGGAGGTGTAAGGGGTTAAGTCTCAGCACTATGACACTATAGGTCATCACTGCAGCATGAGTTTGATTCTGGGTCAGGGAGGTGACCCACATGACACAGCAGACCTCTCCTGTCTTGCCCACTGCTCCCCTCAGCAGTGTACTTTGGTCCATTTGCCTTTTCTGCTACCCACTCTGTCCCTGGTGAATCCTCTCACATCCCTGCATCTCTTGCCTACGTGCCAGCTCTTGTATGCACAAATAAATAAATCTTAAAAAAATTTTTATTAAAGACTATATGGTCTATTCACAAATAATCATACATTAATAATTATATATTCACTATAATTATAAATTTGAATCCTATGCTCAAGGAAAATCTACCAGTACCTTATCGTCTTAGTTCCATATGCACAAAATATACACACATATCTATAGATAGAAATTCATCATATACAATCATGCAGCAATTTAGCCAAAGTAAGTCTCTTTTTCTTAAAGGAAAAAAAATCATTCAGCCACATTTTCCAAAGTATTTACCTTAGAAAAACTGAATTTCTGTGCCATCTGCCCAGAGCTTTTCTCACTTATCCGACCAAGAACGCTCTGAGGATCTTTCAACAGCACAGTTTGTGAGTCCAGAATATACACACAGCCCTAGAACACATAAATGAGTAAAAATAAACACACAATAATAAATTAGAAAACAATGGCATTTTTCCCGCAAAATGTAAAAGGTAAACTATGAAAACCCAAGTAAACTGAACACAAACCTCAGGATCATGTTCCTTTTCTGACTGTGTGAAGGGTCTTATTCGAAGACAAACTTGGAGATAGTCTTTGGGTTCCGAATTGTTTGCCTTAAAAAGGAGAAAAAAAATTGTATTTAAGAAATACAAACTAGAGATTTTCCAGACTGTAGGTCTGAGAGCCTCAGGAGGGGGCGGGGGAAAAGACAGTGTGGTGGGATGTGGTGGAGGACTGCGGGCACTTTGGTGGTGGGAGACCTATCAGAAGAGGGAGGTTTTGGTGGTGACCACACCTAAACTACAAAAAAATAAACAGGTATGTTTAAAAAAAAATAAGGCTTTTCACAGATCATCTTAAAGTAACTAATTGTTGCATATCAATGTCAGATTATATAGAACCTCAAAGCAAACAGTGATTCTTTTGTTTTAACCACTTTATTTTTAATAAAAAACTTAATCTATTTAAAAATAACAAGACACTACAGCAGATTGTCTCTTCTACCTTCTCTAGTTATAGTTGAAGTTTACAGTGTCTTCTTGCTGTAAAATCTTAACCTTCATAACTAACACAAATAGTATGATTCTAAGTCACCGTAACACTGAGCTGTAGGAAAAAACTGCAAGTCACCAGAAAAGTCTACTAACCTAAATGCTCAATTTCTTCATGAATCTAGAAATTTTTTTTTTCTATATAGTATTTTCCTTATTACTTCCTTTGGAGGAAAATAAAATAGCACATTTCAAAAAGTAGTTTTAAATAAATGTTTTAAATTTTTTAAGAGTAATTATTTGAAAGACAAACAAGATATAAAAACTAGAAAAGATGACTAACCTTATATCTACTAAGAAAATTAAAATTATATTAAAACAGAATAATCCTATAAAAATACTTCAAGCCTGGTAATTCACTGGTAAATTGCCACTAACTGGTAAGTTAGTAAATTCACTGGTAAATGCTCACTAACATTTGAGAACACAATCACTGTAAACTAAAAAAATAAATAAAGGAAGAGTTGAACACATCTCGACTAATTTTGAATCTGATATATGCTTAACCTAACAGATATCCTCAGAAAAATCAGAATGTCCCTAATTAAGATCGAGGTAACACACTACTCCAAAACAGAATAGGGAAAATTTGATAATTTTCAGAAAAGGAAGTCAGAATAAGGAAGCTTTGATAAACCTTTCCCCTCAGTCAGTACAACTAGAAAAAATTAAACATTGCACACAGATTTTACCAGCTATAGTTAGCATAGGAAGAGTGACCCATGAGGTATTTCACTCAAGGTTGGTGGCTGGCAATGGAGGTACAATGGGGGGAGGGAGGAGTTGCACCTGGGCACTCCATTAAGCTGAACAAGCTGGTGAGTGGACACAGACTGTGTGGTGCATACACACCATGGTTGGGGATCCTTCAGTGAGTGTGGAGTGTAGACCTATATGCACATGGGTACTAGGATTCTGTTCAGTCATGGAAAATACAGCTGCTGGCAGTGTAATTGGCAGAGTCCTAGCTCCCCTTCCCTATGGAAAGATTATGGGATGAACTGCTATGCAAGCAGGTGGGAGGAAGAGGAGGCAAGACCCTGTGGTACTCAGGCTCTGGGCAGCAGTGGTCAGTGCTTGTTCTGGATCCATGAGAGAACAGGCACACTTCCCTTTTGGAATAAATCTCACTCTCCAGCTAGACTGAGACTGAGTCTTGAACTCCAGTTTCCCCTCCCTTACTTACCCTTACCAAGTTAAACAAAGATAAACAAAACTAAAGTCACACGGCTGCAACTAGAAAAACCAAGTGAGCCAAACATGCATGCTTACCAAACAATGAGCATGTGAACACAAGATGGAAAAATCTGAAGGAGAAGAATATATCCAGAGATCTATGTAAACCACACAGAATTTGAGGACCTAATAGATGGGCCCTCAAAATGAAAATTAATGAAACTCAATGTAATCCTAGCAGCTCACTCCAACATGGAAAGACAAGGTTCAAGATCTAGAAAAAAGATCAACAGAAAGATTTCTTTACTAAAGAGACTAAAGTTATTTAAAAAAAATGCACTGAATGAGAATAAGTATGGAAAGCTAACTAAGTAGACCTAAGCAGGAATAAGAGAGAATTTCAGAAATTGTGAAAACAAATTTATAAATAACCTAAGTGGAAGAAGAGAGAGAAATAAGATTTAGGAAAAAATATGAAGACACGCTATGAGAAATATCAGATTCCATTAGAGAAGGAAACATAAGGACATGGATATTTCAAAAGGTGAAGAAAGAGAGAGATGGCAGCAGAGACCTTATTTAAAGAAACTGGCTAAAAACTTCCCAAATTTAAGGAAAGAACCATGAATATACAGGAAGCCAAAACAACATCCAAATTTCTAAATGAAAAATGATCACACTAAGACATATCATTGTTAAATTATCAAAAGTTAACAATGAAAAAAAAAATTAAGGGCTGTGAGAGAAAAAAGAATGTAATATACAAAGGCCATCTCAGTCTGTTTTTCATCAGACTTCTCAGCAGATACCCTTCAAGGCTAGAAGGGAGTGGAATAATATATTTACAACTCTAAAAAATAAAGACTGCCAGCCAGAAATATTTTACAAAATTATCATTCATATATGAGGAATAAATGCTTTTCCAGAAAAACAAAAACTAATAGTTTACTATGACTAGACATAGCTTACAAAAAAATGCTCAGCAAGGGAATAAAAACCTTGAGCAAGATGATACAGTAATACAGAATCAGAAGCATAAACAAGAATATGAAAAACAACATAATAAAGGGGAAGAGAAAGACAGACTCTATGTACTCAAATGATGAGTCAATATCAGCACAAAAAGAAGTATTTTAGATAGACACAGCTGATATAACCTTCGTGGTAACCGTAAAACAAAAATCTGGAACAGACACACTTAAGAGAAGAAATCAGGGCCCTCCCTGGTGGCGCAGTGGGTTAAACAACGCACTATGAAGCAAACTGCAGCAGGGGCAGTGGGTTAAGCAACGCACTATGAAGCAAACCGCAGCAGCATGAGTTCAGTCCCTGCTGCCAGCTGGGGAGATGACCCACATGGCACAGGCAGACCTCTCCTGCCTGGCCCGCTGCTCCCTTCAGCAGTGTGTTTCAGTCCATCTGCTTCTGCCCCCTGCTCTGTCTGGTGGACTCTCTCACCTCCCTGTGCCTCTGGCCTGTACCCCAGTGCTTGTATGTATAAATAAATAAATCTTTAAAAAAAAAGAGAGAGAGAGAAGAAATCAAAGAAATGAGAAAACCATCAGGGAAAGCCATACAAACAAGAAGGCAGAAATATATTGCAAAATAACAGAAAGATAAAACAAAAACTCCAAAAGGCAGAATGGCACTAAATAAAACTCATATATCAAGTCACCTTAAACTTGAATGGTCTGAATTCATCAATCAAAAGACTTGTAATGATAGGTAAAATAGTCCTGACGGACCTAGGCCTGGACACCAGGTGCCATAAATTTCCTTGGGTCATTGTTTTTATTACTAATTTCTTCCTAGCCTGAACATTCTGAGTTATCTCTTTACAACTTATCAAGCTGGTTACCATGGAAGAAAAGTTACAGACCTTGAGAATAGACCCAGTTCAAAATGGAACTGGGGGCACACAGACTCTATGAGATGTTCACTTTGGAGATGGTCATCTGCCCTTCATGACTGCTGAGCTGAAGCTGACTGATGTCCACAACTAGCAGTGATGAATGGACTTTAGCCAAGCCCACTCTCCTTGATTTCTCAGCCAATAAAGTTTAATTCCTTTGTTCTTATCCCCACTCCTAAATCCTAAACAGATCCCTACTCCTGGAACCTAAGAGAGTCTCTTATGCCCAGAGAAGTCTCCTGGAAGTGCTCTTTCCTTGCTCTTTTGATAATCAATAAATGCTGACTCCTGCTTGCCCTTATTAACTAGGGTGTCTCAAGAGCCCTTTCCTAGGTCTGGGAGCACATGTTGGGTATTAAATAAGTACTATTCTTTTATATATGTTTCCAATCCCATTTCTTCTTCCTTCACTCTTTACAAAGTAGGTTTATACCTCTAAAACATCAAAACTAATAGCTTAAAATGTATCAAACACTGGTGAATTGAGAAGAAAATGTACAAGGAAAAGTCTAGAGGACTTTTTACTTCTCAAACATGACTTTGATATTTTAATTTTTGAAAATTTGTTAGTTTTAACCTAAATCTGCAAAATCCAAGGGATATACTGGAGTATTCCGCATTTTCAAGGCAGGCACAGCAGTACTTGATATATGTTGAACACCATTAACTTTTAGCTTTAAGTAGTTTACAGTTTCAACATTAGGTCACATTATTTCTTTTGATGAGGTTATATCTTTGAAAGGCTGGATTTTTCAGTGGTTGTTGTGTTTAAAAAGTACTACTCTGAAAACGAAAACAAGAAATAAAGGTGGCAATGTCTAATCTGATCCTAAAGCTTAAGAACTTCTGCAGTGTTCAAAAGGCACACATATCCTACTTAGTAGCTGTAGTTATTAAAGAACAAAACTTAAAATTTATTTTTTCATGTAAGTAAAATTTTACCTCATATGACTATAACATATGGGCACAAAAAGTTGTTTGGACATACACTTGAAAAGGGACAGTTTCGTATTCATGAAGCCAAGAAAAGACAGAAGTTTGCTTTAAACCCAGTTTGATAAACTCTGAATGTATCTACAAGTACATATTTCCACTCAATCATGAAAATTAGTGACTTTTCTTGTACTTACCTCAGTGTTTGAAGCAACTAAAGAAAACTCACGAGAGAGATCAAGCTTAATGCCATCAAAATTTATTTCCAAAGGCCGTGCAACTGGGTCAGCACTAAAAACGTAAGATGGTCTAGGCACCCCATCCTGATTTAAATTAGACTCCATTCTGCAAGAATAACAGCATCTTGTTTAGAAATATAGTAAATCAGAATGTAAGTCACCTAGTTTAAAAAGTCTGAGTCTAGCCCGTTACATATACAATAGATTTCCAGAGGGTGGAGAAACAAACAAAAACAAACCAGTAGACTGCTTCATCTGTAATCTGATGATCCGTAGAAGAGACAAAATATTAAGTTATTTAAAGAAAATGAATTAAAGTGATATTGAATATAGCCCACAACTATTGCTCACATGCATCCATCAGGTGCACGATGTCAGGGAAAAAGAGAGGATGCTGCTTTTTTTTTTTTGACAAAATTATAACATATTCAGAACAGTGAACCCCCAACCATGCTCAGTAAGACAGTAATGGGCATCCACAGAGGATATATAAATGAGCCAAAGATGCGCTCTACCTTGGTAAACATGCTATCTTGGTTAAAAAAAAAGAACCTAAATGTGATCACCTTACGGGCAAAAAACAATCTAACTTAAAAGGCATAAACTTGATCCAACCAATCCTTCAGCAAGGAATTATTAATATTACAAAATTGTGTCAGGCAGGAATCGTTTAACCAGGAATAAAAGGCGACGGCGCGGGGGCGGGGTGCACCTTAATTAACTATGACAGCAATCATTGCAGTCCTTCCACCTCCAATCCCTTTACGCTTGGCATTGTGAAGCCCAAGAAGGGCAAGTCATTGAGCCAAGTCACTGGCAGCAGTCTGTAAATAAATGCACAGATGGCCAGAACAGGGGTCGCCCCTTCCCAACTGAGAGCATGTCACCCGCGAAAACAGTTCACCTGCAAGGCTCAGGAACCTAAGTTTGACAAAAAGGCCCGCGCCCCAACAAAATAACGGCAACAAAAATAATAAAAACATTGCAAACACTTAGTGTCTACCATAGAGCGACACTTATTTCTAAAACTTTACATAGTCATTTTATCTTTCAAGAGCCGGAAGAGGTAGGTACTATTCTTTAGGATGTTCTTTTAACAGACAAGGGAACTGAGGGCCAGGGGTTAACTGCGTCGCCTTGCGACATTCAGCTAACAAGTGGTGGAGAGGTAATTTAAACCGTAACCACGTAGTATGGCTTAACCCTTCAGTGAGCGCTAGGTGCCAGGCACCACGATCATCTGCAACCCAGTTCCTGAGAGTAATCTCAGCAGCGTCTCTAGTCCCACAGGAAGAGTTCACACAGCCGGACCCGTTTACCTGCCTCGGACCTGCCAAGTGCACTGTCACCCACTTCTTTCGTCGCACCCTCGCCCACGGTACCTCCTCACCTGCAAAGGCTGCCTGGCTAGCCTGACCATAGAGCCACGGAGCAGTGTTCCCGTTTTCAAATTCAAACAATGGCGGCCTGGGCGCCGCATTGAACTCTGGGAGTGGGCGGAGCCCCCGTAGCGACGCTCCCGAGCGACGAGGGCTGGCGCTAGGTGTTTCCCACCCGCTCCCGGAAGAAACTTTCAAATCTGAAGAGGGCGGGTCTCGGATCGCCGGTGACCAATGGGAGGAGGCGAACTGGTGGGCGGTGCGAGGACCTGGGCTCTCTTACCTCGAGGCTAGTTAGGGCGCTCCTTCGCGGCAGCGGTGGGTAGCGTTTTCTGATGGGCGGCTTGGCGGTCTCGGATTCTATCCGAGAAACAAAAACGACCTGGCGTAGGCCCCTACGTGGCAACGCTGCCACCACGGACACATTCCCTTTGGGACTCGTCAAGGACCACACCTGGACAGTCGCTTAGACTAGTACTGCCAGCACCTGGAGGATTACTTCCCTTTCTCCAAGACCCTGCCTGTCATCCACAGTTGTCTTCATGCCTGAAATAAAATTTCCCAGGATTGATTTTTATAAACATTTTACGCTCTTCCTTCTTTTTTAAAGATATAAAGCAGCTGGACGTGTGAGTCACTGTGCTGTGGCTCTCTTCCATACAGAGGCAAGGTCTCTCAAGTATTCAAAATGTGCTTCTACTCTGCTTGTGTTTAAGTGATCCTCTTCTTCTGAGTATGGTGCTATTACATTCTTATGACTAGTACGTACTACTTGGGCTCTCTTTCCCCGGTGACTTGATTTTAAATAAAAATAACTGATGGTGTTAATTAAACCTATGACAACTGTGGTGCTAAGCATATGCAATGGGTTTTCTAAGTGATGTAGAGGACTACCCTTTGAGGTAGATACTGTTATTCCCATTTTATACATTCTGAGTTCACAAGGTTAAGTAATTTTGAAAGGATTATGACTATTAGTGGTAGAGCTGTGAGAGATCTTGGATTATCGTGTGCTTCACCTATTCTGTGTCTTTACCTTGATTATTCTTTGCTATGTCTATTTTGTTCCTCTCAGGGTCCAGAAACAGGGAAAGTTGATAAGGAAGTGTAAGGTCCACGGTGGATAGAATAAGGCAAAGAGACAGGAGTAAGAAGAAAAGAAGGAATTTATTACACCGGGGGGGTGAAATTCACAGACCCCAAGCTGGGGTTCTGGGAAAGAGGCACTCAGCTTACAAGCCAGGGGTCTTTTGTATGCCCCCTCTCTGCCAGGCTGAGTGGGAAAATACCAGTGAGTCACATCTTGCCCTGCAGTTAGGGGTATCAGTGAATCACATGTCCTCCTGCAGTTAGGGGGTCATTGTTTTGCTCTGTGTCACTGTTCCATGGGAACTGCTATAGCTGTCGATGCCGGTGTCAGCTTATCTTATAACTTGGGGCTACTGCTTTACACACCCCCCTTCTTGGAACTGTTGCCCTGGGGCCCTGAGTGAGAGGCCTGGATGACATTTCAGGAAGCTACTTCCAGGGCAAAAGTCCTGGTATAGGCAGCTACAGATGCTGAAAGCAGCATCAGTGGAAACAGCAGTCAGTGTTATGGTTAGAGTAGCATAAACACTGAGACTTTCTTCCTATTTCCCAACCTTGATTGGGTCCAGCTGGTTACGAGTCCCCCACACATTTGTGCATTCCCATATTGCCTACTTGCTTCTTTGATCTTTTTATTTTCTGTGATTCTAAATAAAAACGAGATTGCTCTTGGAGCTAGGATGCATCTTCGTGCTGTAATCCCTCTAGACTTCCTAAGAAGGAAGAGCTGGAATGTCCTAAGGGGACAGAGTTGGAATTTAAACTCATTTGGATGATATTAAGACCCACACTCTTGATAACCTATTTTTCACCATATCACTTGATTAGTAGCATTTTATACCTAGTTTGATAAGCTTACTGTCATCTTTTCTTTTTTTTTTTTTTAAAGATTTATTTATTTATGCATACAAGCACTGGGGCACAGGCCAGAGGTGTGGGGGGTGAGAGGATTCACCACAGAGAGTGGGGA
>JAGFMF010011418.1:12211438-12227087 GCA_019455555.1 Galemys pyrenaicus | reverse complement strand
TTCTGCTCCCCGCTCTCTGTGGTGAATCCTCTCACCCCCCATACCTCTGGCCTGTACCCCAGTGCTTGTATGCATAAATAAATAAATCTTTAAAAAAAATACTTTCAGTTTGTTATTTTGTATGAAATATCTTTAATTTGTATTTCATGGTTATATTTTATGCTTTTTGATATTCATTTTTATTTCTTCCTTAACAAATCCCTAATATTAGAATTAATTTCTAGGAATTAGTCAGTATGCATAGTTAATATTGAATTTATTTGATTTGGTACACCTAATTGATCATTGAGGAGCACTCTTTTTTTAAAAGTTTGTTTATATTTTACATTATTTTTCATTTTTTTACATTGTATATTTCTTATCTCCGTGAAATTCTGATCATCATTTCACCAGTGCATCATCATCATAGTCTCTTGTGCTCTTCCCACCCATTTTGTTCCTCTTCCCTCCTTGGGGAGCACTCTTGATTTGTTTCTAGAACATTCAGATTTACCCAGAGTATTCCTAAGTGTAGAGTTTTGGCCTAGTGATATAGCAAGATAAGCTGACTTGGTGCAAAGCCATTTACCTCCCAGATACAATGAGAAGGTCAAAATCTGTTAGTTATAAATGTTTCCTGTGGAAAATAGTCTTGTATTCCCTCTAACGTTGTTTCTTCACTGATGCATAGTTGTGAATGGTCAAGACTGTAGATTTAGGTGCATTGTGTAAAGTTTGTTTGTTTTTTTTAAAAGATTTTATTTTTTTATGCATACAAAGCTGGGGTACAGGCCTTAGTCATGGGAGGTGAGAGGATTCCCTAGAGACAGAGTGGGAAGCAGAACAGGCTGGTCGACTGAAATACACCGCTGAGGGGAGCAGCGGGAGAGGCAGGAGAGGCCTGCTGCTCCATGTGGGTCCACTCCTTGGCTGGGGGTTGAACTCCCACTGCTGTGCCTGGGATGCTTCACTGTGTAGAGCTCAACCTGCTGAGCCACCAGGGAGGCCCACATTGTGTAAAGTTTTTAATAAGAAAAAGTGTTCAATGATTAGAGGATCTTTAGCAAGGTCATTAATTTGGGTTATTTTGCTAGTAAAAACGATGCTAGCAAAAGCTATTAAAATGGGAATGGGGCATTTGCAAGTGGTCATTATAAGAGCTGTCTATAGTTATATAGTCTATAGTCTAAAATCTATCTTATGTTGTTACATTTTCAAATCCAATTTTGGTACTCTGATCCCTGAAATTTATATCATTTTGTAAATCAATGACAAATCAATAAAATTAAAAACAAAACAAAAAACAAACCCCCTCTTGTTTTGCTGGCAAGATCTAAATAAATATTTAACAATAGATCATTGCTCTTTTATTGAGAAATAATTTTTACCTAATATATTTGTGTTTTTTTACACAGCAAATTTATATTCATTGAAACTAACATTTTACCAATAAAACACTATTGCTTACATATTTAAAATGAATTATTTTAAGGCTGCCTTTGTTTTGATATTATAGAACTTTCAAGAGCATTGCATTCTTTGATAGTTGTCCAGAAAGGGCAGAGGCACACTCTCCCTCACTGCCCATTCAAAGTTAATTCAGAATATCCCAGCACCGGGCCTCCCTGGTGCCAGAGCAGGTTGAGCGCTGCCCTGTGAAGCATCCGTAGCACAGCAGCGCGAGTTTGAGCCCTGGCCAGGGAGGGGGGACCACATGGCGTAGCGGACCTCTCCTGCTTCGTCCACTGATCCCCTCAGCATGTGTTTCAGTTGTTCTGCTCCTACTCTGTCTCTGGTGAATCCTCTCACCTCGCGCGACTCTGGCCTGTACCCCAGCTCTTGTATGCATAAGTAAATAAATGTTTTTTTTTTTTTTTAAAAGAATATCCCAGCACTGTTCAAAATACGGAAGTCCTAAGGCAACACTTTTCCTTTAACGGAAGTATATATAAGAAAGATAAGCATTGGTAAGGTTTTTATATGTTTTCATTAATAATTCAAGAAGACTGCCCCGCCTCCCCATCACTTGAATTATCCCTTTGTTGGGCAGCTGGGATATTTTTACTCTAGGGACAATGTATGATAAGAAGATTAGATAAGTAAGGGTATGGCTTTCTTTCATAAGGGAGGAGAATGGACTAGGATGTAGGACAGGTGGTAATGCAGAATGTTTTCTCAAATCAAAGGAAACAGATGAAGGGGGAAAAGTAAGTAAGTAGGGCTTTAGAATCAAAGAATCAAGTGGTTTCCAAACTCTGTCACTTGGATTTTGTGACACTGGACAAACTCAATGGACATATCCGAATCTGACACTTCTTAAGTGACAGCTTCTCTGTGTGCTAACTGGCATATAGAAGGTATTCAATAAGTGGTAGATACTATTATGACTGAAAAGCAGAAACTATGTGGGAAAATAGTATGAGCACAATCTAGTCCCACCTAACAAATATCTTCTTCTGGGGAAAGGAATCCACATTGGATTTATTCATTTCTTTATATTCATATTTTACTCATTCATTCATATTTAGTTATTAGATTTTAAACTCTGCTGGGAACTCTGCTTTTCTTGCTTTAATAAACCCCTCCACCCTAAGGAGGTCATTTGTACTTTATGGGAAAAGAGAGAAAGACTTGGAACTGAATCAATAGCCTTCAGCAGTCTTTTATAATAAATGGCACATATTAGATGTTTGATGAAGATATGAACAATCATGTGTTGATGAGAACGAGAAAGGAAAACTGGCTCTCCAAAAAAGAACTCATAAACGAGCACGTGAAATAGGACCCAAACCACAGTTGCTTAAAAGTCATCCAACGGTTTCTTTATAAATTGAAAGAAATATTTTAGTAGAATGTCTAAAATATGTTTTAATTTTGAAATCGACTAACAATATTCTGAGTCATAGCTGGGTATACAGTTTGTGGACAAGTATCAAAAAAGCAGAAACCCTTTCAAATGAGTGAACATTTAGGAGAAATTTATGGAGTGGTTGGGATATACCTGAATGAACTGTTTTCTTGCATTTTTCCTGATTGCTCATTGCATAGGGCAGTAAGCAACCAGGCAGATAAATACCAAGAACATGCTTTGATACAAAAAGTGATATCGACATTCAATGACTATAATTCAGCAGATTCCTTTGCTAAAAATATTGCAACACAAATCACCTTAACAGACTTTACCAAAACCAAAAATCTTTTCCCCAACGAAGTGACCAAATTTTAGGAAATTAAGTGTAAGTAGAAAAGATGTGTAGTAGCTGCATAGCCCCAGGCAAGTTGCTAATTTAGCCTCAGTCTTTTCATCATTAAAATGATATTTTTGAGGGCCTCCCTGGTGGTGCAGAGGGTTGAGCGCCGCACTGTGGAGCATCCATGGCACAGCAGCGCAAATTCAATCCCCAGCCAGGGAGGGACCCACATAGCGCCACAGACCTCTCCTGCCTCGCCCCGCTGCTGCCCTCAGCAGTGTGTTTCAGTTCATCTTCCTGTTCTGCTCCCCGCTCTGTCTGTGGTGAATCCTCTCACCTCGCGTGCCTCTGGCCTGTACCCCAGCTCTTGTGTGCATAAATAAATAAATCTTTTAAAAAATGATACTTTTGATGCAGGTGCATAGTCTGTACATCACAATTCCAAAATAGGATAAACACAACAAAACAACCAACCAACAACCCAATCGCCCCCTTAGAAACCTGTGTTTTTGTAAGTTTGACACCAGGACTGTTGTGGAGCCTCAGTAATGGCTCGGTACTTGCACTCATCATTCACACATTCTCTGCTCTTTGCTGACATTTTGTGAACTAGAGATTAATTGCAAGTGAAAATACCCCAAAAGAGCTAAAGACCCAGCCAAAGGTAACAGTGAAAAGAAGAAAAGGAAGCTCCTGTCTTTACAATAGCTCAGAAAGTGGAGTTATTGAAGGAGCTGGAAGATGGTATGTCTGTGAGACATCTTACTGAAGAACATGGTTTTGGAACCACCATACTAGACGACTTAAAAACAGAGAGACAAATTGGGGTACAGGCCAATTTGGACATGATGTCATTATGATGACAGCAATAATCACCCATTTTGCTATGCAAAGTAGGAAACCATTGCATAGGGTCAGAACTGCGGATTTTGACTGTTGATTGAATGTATTTGACAACAAAGAAGTAAAGATGTGCTACTAACTGCTTGTTAGTCATGAAAAAAGCTAGAATATACCATGAAGAGCTGAACATTTAAAATGAGTGTGACTATTCAGAAGGTTGGCTACAGAAATTGAAATACTGTCATGTTGACATATCTTAAAATATGGGGTAAAAAAGCAGTGATTGGGCCTCGCTGATGGCTCAGTGGGTTGAACACAGTGCTGTGACACAGCTGCAGCCACTGCAGTGAGTGTTTGATCCCTGGCCAGTGGGATGGATGGGGGGGAATCCACATGGCACTGCAGACCTCTCCTGCCTGGCCCGCTACTCCCCTCAGCAGTGTACTTCAGTGAGCCCACCTGTTCTGATCCCTGCTCTGTCTCTGGTGAATCCTCTTGCCCCCCCCCCCCCCNTCTCTGGTGAATCCTCTTGCCCCCCCCCCCCCGCCAGCACCTCTGGCCTGTACCCCAGTTCTTGTATTCATAAACAAATAAACCTTAAAAAAAAGCAACTGTTGATCATGAAACCACTGAAACATACATTGATAAATTTGCTAAAGTAATAATGAAAAGCCTTGACAAATTTGCCGCATTAATGAAACAGCAGGTGGGGGCCCAAGGGAGCAGCCCTGGGTTAGGGTGCTGGGTTTCTTTTTAGTGGGCTTTTGGGGACTCTCCATCCCTCTCAAAAGCTCCCAGGGGCTTTGTCCTTCTTTGGGATATTTTCCACTGCCTCACGACTCCCTTCTTTTCACCCAGAAGTGTGAGGCCACACAAGCACTGTCCTTCCCCCACACCTTTCTTGTGGTTGCCAGCTCATGCCTGCCAGTTCTGTGACTGTCAGCCTTTGCCCACAAGCCCACTCTCCTTTAGAATGATTTATTTATTTCTATTAATTAATTTTTAAATTTCCTGACATCATTGTTCATTTTTGTACAGTATCTGATTTCTCCCCTCACTTGTGGTCCCCATAATTGTCTCCTCATCACAGCACATGAGCTATCACCATAGTCTCTTATGCTCTCCCCTCCTCTGTTTTGATCCCTCTCCCTCCCCCTTCCCTGCTGAGGCCTCAGATCTATGGTTTGCCTGCAGGTTTTGTCCTTTGTTATTTTTCTTATATTCCCCCTATGAGTGAGGTTATCTGATATATTAACAATAAAATGTGGGACAAGGTCTTTTTAACAATGAAGTTAATGGACAAATCTAGATGTAGCAGAACAAAGTCAGACCCCCCTGAATGAAAAACAAATGCCTACAGCAACACACTAGGGCACCATGCCAAAGGGCAGGAGAAACTTTAAGTATATTGTGTTCATAGTGATACTGAGGGGGGGGGGCCCTGAAGTTGCAGACACAGGGGCATGCATCAACAGGAGGGGATCCTGAGAAGTGGCGCTGTGACAGTGAGGGTGTTTGCAGAGTTGGCTCCCAGGACAGAAGGTGTACTTTGGAGAACTGTGGGAGCAGGTAAAGATTACCTGAGCAGAAGACTCTCAATGTAGAACAGTTGGAGCCTAAATTGCTGGTCGGGGTGGGGTGGGGGAGAAACAGGTTGGATCAACTGTGTCTTCTCATAGTAAGAGTTATTATTACTCAACACTTGGGTATTCAAAACATCTCCCACACACCATTTCCCCCAGCCCTCCCCCCCCTTCCCCCTCTGGGTTAAACCCAAGATGAAGAAATATTTGCATAGACTACAATTTAAGCACCTGTTAACAACAGGCACAAATACCACAGAAAAAGGCTCTGTGCTGGAAAAGAAAAGAGAACAGCTTCTGAAATGTGACCCCATATCAATTACAGTCCATGTCCAGTTCTGCATCAGAAATAGCCTAGAGCTGGAAGCTGACAGGAGGATGAATATAAGAAGCACTTAGACTGAAGAGCTACCCAGAGGAGGATCCCCAGGGCACAATTCTGGCACCACAGCACAGAAGGCAGCTTGAAGCCCTGATACTTCTGGGAGGTGATTCGCTGGTGCCCTGCAGCCACCGTCTTTCACCTACTACCTATTGTGGGTACCAGTTCTCCTATTACTTCAATAGGAGCAAGGGCAACAGTCTATCCCTATTATATCCCATAAACTAAAAATATAGAGACAGATGAACATACTGAAAATGCTGGAGCAGATGTGATTCAAGAGGCCCAAGGAGTTCTAGCTGAAGAGAAGTTCAAGGTAATAGCTATGAAACACTTGTGGAACTCAACAGAATAAAGCAGCAACAGAATAAAGACAGAAAATATTAGGTAGTAACAATTAGAAGTAGTGGAGCTAAAAACTACTATATAGTCAAATTTAAAAAATACAGTGGAGGGCTTGAACATAAGTCATGGAGGAAATTAATGCGCTCAAAAGCACAATGTCAGAGAACACATTAATAGAACAACATACAGAAAAATCAAAACCTGAAACTAGGTAAGAGCCCTTTGGAGTAACCTAAAGAGAAACAACAACCATATCATGTGGTTCCAGACAGAAGAGAAAGGGAAAGACATAGACATTTTATTTAAAAAATAATCACTGAAAACCATATCAGGTATCATAATTCAAGAGGCCCAAGGAGTTCCAAACCAAATAATATCAGCCACATACCAAGAGACATTATAATAAAGCCCTTGAGAGCCAAAGAGGAGAACTGAATATTAAAAGTAGCAAGAGAAAAAACATAACCTATAAGGGAATATGAATCAGACAGAGGCTCAGTGGATTTTTCAGTAGACACATTGTAAGCAAAGAGGGGTTGACAGGAGATATGTAAAGTACTTGTAAAAGAAGATTTCTGGCTCTGAATCACTTACTCTGCAATATAACTTTCAAGACAGAAAGAAGAGTAGAGAGTTTCACTGGAAAGCAAAAAATAAAAGAATTTATCAAAAACGAACTAACACAAGAAAGAAGTTTAAAAGGGTTATTATAAAGCAAGAGAACAATAAATATAGAGGTAAAGGACACCAAATTACTTAAGACAGGAGGAGAGAAACTGTGGCACGTTAGACAAAGCTAGAGATCCTAGTTAGGCCATCCTACTGGTCAAACAAATGGTCTATCATATACTAACCTCTGTAGAACTTTCAAACAAAAATTTAAAAGTGTGACACACAAGACAATGGAAATGAAACCTAAACAAAACATGATAGAAAGACTTGAAAAAATGAAAAAGGACAACCAAAAAACTGCAACCACCCCCAAACAAAAAAAATAACAAAAAAGCAATGAGCACTTATATCTCATTTTACACATGAACAGTCTGAATCCATCAGTCAAAAGTTGTACAGTGACAGAATGGGATTTTAAAACAAAGTCCAACCCTCTACTACTTACCAGATACTCATCTTACCAACAAAAGTAAGAACAGGTTTAAGAATGCAAGATTGGAAGGAAAATGAAAAGAATATAAACACCAAAACTTAGGAACAGCTATACTTACACAGATAATGTTAGATTTCCAATAGAAAAAAGGTAATAAGAGATCAAGATGGACATCCATTCTGATTAAGGGCCTAATAAAACAAAAATAAATAACAAATATGTATGGACCAAATGATGAGGAGGCACTGAGATACATACGATAAGAAAATTATTAAGAGAACTTGGGCCTTCCTGGTGGCGCAGTGGGTTGAGCAACGCACTATGAAGGAAACCTCAGCCACTGCAGCACGAGTTCGATCCCTGCTGCCAGCCAGGAAGGGGAACCACATGGCCCAGCAGACCTCTCCTGCTGTGCCCGCTGCTCTCCTCAGCAGTGTACTTCTGTTGATCTGCCTGTTCTGCTCCCTGCTCTGTCTGTGGTGAACCCTCTCACCCCCCACACCTCTGGCATGTACCCCAGTGCTTGTATGCATAAATAAATAAATCTTTTAAAAAATTATTAAGAGAACTAAAGAGTGATATTGATAACAACACAATGATACTAGGGGACCTTAAGAACCCACTTAACAACTACAGACAAATCAAGAAGACAAAGAATAAATAAGGAAATGATAGCCTTAAATGAGGAGCTATACCAAAAAGCTTTAATTGGCATAAAACTTCACCCAAATACTGATGTATACAGTTTTTTCAAGTGAATATAGAACACTTTCTTTCCTCCTTTTTTATAATTAAACTTACTTTCTTACATTGTTCATTTTTGTACAGTGTTTTGATTTCCCCCCTCAGATGTGGAGTTCTCTCAACTTCACAGCCCACAAACCCATCACCATAGTCCCTTGTGCTCTTTCCTGCCCCTTTTTGATTCCTGTCACTCCCTCTTCCATGCTGAGGCCTAAGATCTATGGTCAGTTTGCAAGTTTTGTCTTTTTTCTGACACTTAAAAGGTTTCTCTAGATTCCACATATTAGTGAAACCATCTGATAGTTTTCTTTTTCTTTCTGACTTATTTCACTTAGTATAATCCCCATACATGAACACTTTCAAGAACAGTCCATATATTGGAACACAGGTCAATCATCAATCAGGTTATAAAAATGGAAATTATACTGAATGGTCTCCTTGGCCATAATTCCATAGCTAAAATCAAATATAAAAAGAAACAGGAGAAACAATGAACACCTGTTTCTTCTACCCCTCTCCCCACCTTTAGTTCTATAATCGGCAAAATATGGTTTTTAAAAAATATACAAGGAAGGGAGGAAGGACAATGGTCTAGGGTGGTGGAATATGGGTGAGTTGGCAGTCGGTGCACTACCGTGGTAATGTCTGATGGAGGTAACTCAATATTATCTCAATTAAAAAAATACAACACTCTTTAGCCATAGGTTCAAATTTTTAGCCCTGCTGCCTAAGTCTAGCTCACTTCATCTTTCTCTATCCTCATCCTTCTCAAATTATTATGCAAGATGATCTCTCTCTTCCCATTAACTGAGGTTTTACCTTTGCAATCCAAACGCTCACTAGTATGTTGAAGAAAATACCATTCCAGTTCTTTTCCTATAACAGTCCATGGGAGTTAGCAGAAGATTGAGGACTTTCAGTCTTTCTGTTTCCATTCTCCAGGCTCTGAGACCAGAGACAGAATAAATGTCGATTTTCTCATGGGTGTGTGACTTTTGACTGTAACCATGGTCAACTTGAGTTTTATTTTTTAAAAATTTATTTTTAAAGATTTATTTATTTATGCACACAAGAGCTGGGGTACAGGCCAGAGTCACCGGACGTGAGAGGATTTACCAGACAGAGTGGGGAGCAGAACAGGCAGACTGACTGAAATACACTGCTGAGGGGAGCAGCGGGTGAGGCAGGAGAGGTCCACCGTGTGGGTCCCCTCCCTGGCTGGTAGCAGGGATCGAACTTGTGCTGCAGTGGCTGAGGTTTGCTTCATGGTGCGTTGCTTAACCCACTGCACCACCAGGGGAGGCCCTCAACTTGAGTTTTAAATAACACTTCTCTTTTCTGTTAATTATGGTTGTGAGCAAGCTGTGAACCTATCTGTTTTCTCTACATGTTTATACATGTTAACTTTCCAAATCTTGGCATATCTAAATTTGTCTCCCAAAGAGAAACCTAAAGATCAATTCTGTTTCTTCGTTAAGTGATCAGTTTTGTGTTGAGAAGCATTAGTAGAACTGGAAGACCAGAGTTTGGGCCACCTTGACAGGTGGCCCACTGAATGCCATTAAAGTAGAAAGAGGAATGAATCCGTAAGGTGTGCTTTCATCAGACAGCCGGCAATCTGGAAGATGGGGGATTAATACCCTAAAGAACCCACCTTGACATTTCATTTCCAGCTGCCTTTTCATAGTGAGTTGAACAAAGAGAGTTCAGCAGCAAGCGGGCCTTCACTGTAGCCAGGAGCTTGGTGATGTCCAGCCCCTGGAGCTCCTTATCACCGTCCTGGACCCCTGGCCTCATGTTTTCCCCCTCACCACACTGAGGCTGCTCTTGAGACAGCACTGGCTCCCCGCACTCCTCCAGATGTGTCCTTGGGCTGGAAAACTAACTCAGAGCAGACAGGCCATACACAGTATGTGTGTGCAGATTTCCTACTATACCATGGATGGTGTTTGATCTCCTCCCCATTCCGTCCTAGTCCGTATAATGCCTACTTACATGTAAATATATATGTACATAGATGTGTAAATATATCTTCTATCATACATTGGGGTTTGGATCAATAGAGAAAGGCTGTATGAACATGTCTATTGCAATCTTGTTCCAATTCTCTGCAGAAGTTTTTAAATATTTTTAACAGGTATGCTAATTTTAAAACAAAAACTTGGGGCCCTCCCTGGTGGTGCAGTGGGTTAAACAATGCTCTATGAAGCAAACCACAGCCCCTGCAGCACAGTTTGATCCCTGCTGCCTGGGGAAGGGACCCATATGGCACAGCAGACCTCTCCTGCCTCGCCCGCTGCTCCCCTCAGCAGTGTGTTTCAATTGATCTGCCTGTTCTGCTCCCCGCTGTCTCTGGTGAGTCCTCTGACCTTTACCCCAGTGCTTGTATGCATAAATAAGTAAATCTTTAAAAAAAAAAAAACAAAATCTTATGTGAAGCATCAATATATTAAGCATGTAAAAGCACAACTAATCTAGTTGAAGCAGAGGAAGCAGCCCTGAATGTGAGGTTGTTGGCCTGTTGGTCTCCCCTTTGCTCTCTGTTGCAACCTCTGAGATTCGCACCCCTACTCCCCACCCTGTACACAAACAGTGCAACAATTTCAAAACCACTGAGCTGATTGTAGTTTAGGAGTGTCTGGTCCATAATAGATCCTTACTGAATGATAGCTGTCATCATCAATACTGATGACAGCATTGCCCATTGGCCTTCTCTAATCCAAGTCCTTATACCAGCTCTGCTATTCTGACAATCCCATCTCAGAGAGGAAGAAGTAAGAAAAAAAAATTAAAGGGAATTAGCAACTGAGTATCTAGTAAATATGCATAAACACTTTTTGTGACACTCATGTTAACCTCGCTTAATCCTCAGCCTTAGGAGTCAAGTGTTTTGATCTCCAGAATATGGTGAAGAATTCAAGGGCCAGACAGACATTGCAGGAACATGCACACATTTAAATGTGTAAGGTCAGTGGGCCTCCCTGGTGTTGCAGGAGTTAGTCTCAGCGCTATCAAGCTATTGCCAGCCACTGTAGCATGAGTTTGATCCCTTGCCAAGGAGGGAACACACATGGCGCAGCAGACCTCTCCTCCCTTGCCCGCTGCTCCCCTCAGCAGTGTATTTCAGTGAATCTGCCAGTTCTGTTCCCTACTCTGTCTCTGGTGGATCCTCTCACCCAACCCCCCCACACCTCTGGCCTACACCCCATTTTTTGTATGCATAAGTAAAAATAAATAAATCTTTAATTAAAAATTAGTTAAAATCACATTTTCTTAAATGTAATTAAAACAGCTTCTCTTTGATTCTACTTGATTGGCAAGAAATGGCATTTCAGTCACAGGGGGTTTCTGTCTAGGATGTGGCCTGGGGTTTTGGTCTTGCCTGGTGCTAAAGCTTGGAGACAGATGTCCTTTCATCTCTTCCATCCTCACAAGTATCCGCTGGATTTTCTGTAACAGAAAAACTTCCTTTGTGTAACGAAAGGACCTTTGAGAAGTTGAGGTCCCTGTCCCTGTGATTCAGGGACACCTCACCACACGGCCGTCCATGTTCTCTGAGTTCCGCTCCCTCCTCTGGCCAGCACACCCACAATTCTCAGCTCTCAGGGATCTTCTCACCCTAGAACCCCTGCTTTTGTGACAGGAAGATTTTTCCTTCTTCCTTCCTGCTGCCCTCAAAGAGCATCCCTTTCTCCTCCCCTTCCCACCTAGCACAATCTGGCAGAGTGAATTCTTACAAAACAAAAACTGCTCAATGGAATGGAAATTTGCTGTTCTTGTGCAAAAAACTTCAAGGCAAGAAATTTCAAGGCAAGAGTCTCTTTCATAGAAAGGGAGTGGTGAACACAAGATATGGAGACTATGAAAACTTCTCAATAAACTTTTCTGCCACAAAAATGAAATAACCGGGGGCCTCCCTGGTGGCGCAGTGGGTTAAGCAACGCACCATGAAGCAAACCGAAGCCACTGCAGCACAAGTTCGATCCCTGCTGCCGGCCAGGGAGGGGACCCACATGGCGCGGCAGACCTCTCCTGCTGTGCCCGCTGCTCCCCTCAGCAGTGTACTTTCGTTGATCTGCCTGTTCTGCTCCCTGCTCTCTGTGGTGAATCCTCTCACCTCCCCTCCACACCTCTAGCCTGTACCCCAGTGCTTGTATGCATAAATAAATAAATCTTAAAAAAAATGAAATAACCATTTGATCCAAAGTGAATAACCATATTTCCAAAGACCCACAGTAGTAAGAGGCTGAGCCTGGATTCATAAACACTCTTCCTGCTAAGTAGAGCACACAAGCTAGATCAAGCTCCAAATGTTGTAAGGCAGGTTTCCCTGGGCAGGGGAGAGGGACAGCTGCAGATTCCAGCTGAGAGCTGGGGTTGAGTGAAGGGTTGTCTTTTAATCCTGTAGAACATGAACAAAGAAACATGTGTCTTCACTTGTTTGGCAACAAGCCTGATGCACAGAGGAAGGAAGTCTGAACCAAGAGAATATCACAGACATGAAGTGCCGCCTTTACAGCATTAGGTCCAGAATGCTACTGACCTCTGGATTGCTTGCTAATAAATATTGTTTAAGCTACTTTGATATGGGTTTTCTGTTACTGGAAACCCAAAGTATCCTACCTGATGTTACTCTCCTCTGCTGTTTTGGAAACTCTGGGGGATATTTGAGAATTACCTATCTTTTTAATCTAACAGCTGCTCCTGCTATAATTCCTCATTATACATGGTCTAATCAATATAATTTTCCTATAACCAAGCTGGGGCATAGCTCCTAGGACATTGGAACATCTAAAATAAGGTTTTCATTCTCTTGCTGAGGAAGGGATGAAGAAAGGAGTTATCCCTCTTCCCAGGAATGGTCTGGGACGAGATCCAACCTAGAGGAGAAGTTGTATCTTGGTGGTGGCTTTGGAGGAGATGGAATACAGGAGGAGATGGAGGTGCTGCAGCTTGGGCATGTAGTTTGTTTGTGTGAATTAGGGAAAAATAAAACCCTCCCCAAGATACTTCCACATGATGGGAAAATGTCATAGCACATTGGTTTTTGTTTGCACAAAATATTTTTCTTGCATTTGCCAGAAAATTGTCATAATGAACATACAAACATAAATTTTCTAGGTTGTAAATAGCTCTCCCTTAGATCTGCACCATTGAGCATGGAACCAGCTGACTCAAGGAACATGGCAGTCTATGAGGGAGAGAGGACATGGAACGCAGAGCAGACAAGAAAGTTAGTACTTACTGTCCTCTTACTTTCAGTTCAGACATAATTTTGATAAGTAAACAACTTTAACTGGTAAACTGGGGGAGGCAAGGGCTTCTTAATTTTCATTTGAAAATAATTTCAAACTTAAAAAAGGTGCAAAGATAAAACAAAGCAAGTCATTACCAAAAATCGAAAATCGGTTCTCATATATTCTTCGCTCAGCTTCCAAGATTCACAATGACAATATCATTAAGAAAAATCAGGAAATTAACTTTGATAGTATACTATTTGCTAATATGCAGGTCTTATTCCAATTTTACTGTCATGCTAATGTTTTTATTTTTTGTTCTTGGTCCTGGATCCAATCCAAGATCACATATTGCATTTACTTGTCATATTTTCTTAGTCTTCAATCTAAGACAGCTTCTCATTTTTTTTTGGTCTTTATGACAATGACACTTTTGGAGAGTATAGGTCAGTTATTTTGTAAAATGTTCTTCAAGTTGAGTGTGCCTGATGGTCTTTATATTGAATGTGCCATGATTAAATTCAGATTATGCATTTTTGGCAAGACACTATGGCCTTCTCAGTGCATCATTTCAGGAGTCACGTGACGTGATATCTCTTTGTTAATGATGTTGACTTTGATTTATTGGTTATGGCTGTATGTATCTAGTGTCTCCACTGTAAAGTTACCCTTATTCTCTTTATAGTTATTAAGTATCATGTGGAGATACTTTGAAAATATGCATATACCTTGTTTCATATCAAACTATCTCACTATTTTTACTATCCATAATTTTAATCAACAATTACCCTCATTTGGCACTAGCCAAATGGGAACACTGAGATTTGAATTCTGGAATAAAATTTGGAAAGAATCCCTAGAAGCAGGTGAGAAACGTTTTACAATTGGACAGTACAATCTGGTGATTAAAAGCAGTTTTACAATCATATTAACACATGATTAAGGGGCACCCAGCGACCCTAACTTAAGAAGTGCACAATCTTAAACAGGGTCCTGCAGCTTGCCATATGAAGACAAAGGGCAAACTCCACTTTACAGTGGAGACACTTGTCACATATGGCCATAACCAAGAAATCAAAGTCAACATCACTAACAAATGTGAAAGATTTTTAATAGAGTAGTGTGTATGTAGAGGAAGATGAGAGAATTTCCAAAATTTGCCCATCCCTTCATAGGCAAATATCTTGCAGGGTTGGTCTGCAGTGGGGCTACTGAGGTCTGAAATCTTGCCAAAGTCTCAGATACCTTCTGGAGGGGAACAAAATAAAGGAGGTGAAAAGGACCAGGCAAGTATGGTACAGAGGAGAGACACAAAAATAAAAATTAAGATAACGGCTCCTGTTGTCAACTTCCCCACATATCGGTCCCCCATACGTCTCTTTCATGTGTCTCTTCATGTGCCTCTTCCAAGTCCCCCTAAGTCAAAACCAGAAAAGCAAGAGTCCTTTTTAGAACCCACCTGCCTTCTGTGTTATACATTGAATAGCTTCACCTGGCCTCTCAGCTCCACCCCTGTTTCCCAGTAGCTTTCCCACTTAGGAAGTCCAGTAAAGTTGGGGTAGGGAAAATGACACCTCCCCTAACAATCAGATCCAAATCCAACTGTTGACCACACTCTATATTTACTATGTGATCCTAAACATATTAATTTCCTTCAGCATTCGTTCACCTATTATGGGTAAAATAGGTACAGATGGTAAAGTAGAAAGTATAAAGTCTGCCTTATAGTATTTTCATGGTGAACATAATAATATACTCTGTCCAGTGTCTGACACAAAGTAAGTCAAACTATTACTGTAATTGTAATAGTTATTGTTATTGTAGCAATCTTCAGCAAAAAGTGAAACCAAAGATACTTTTTTGGCATATTTACCTATGTAAACAAAAGTCCTTTCTTCTTAAAAAATTTAGCCCTTTATGAAATCTACCACAGAAGAATATACTTCTGATACACCATAAATGGGCAAGAAATCAGATTGCCCACATACTCACACACAGACAGACAACACACACATACACTGATACATAAAACAAGCTAAGATGAAGGTTTATTAAGCACTTTGGCAATACTGCTATTTTAAAAAAAAGTCTCGGGCCTCCCCTGGTGGCGCAGTGGGTTAAGCAGCGCACTATGAAGCAAACTGCAGCCACTGCAGCACGAGTTCGATCCCTGCTGCCGGCCAGGGAGGGGGACCCACATGGTGCAGCAGACCTCTCCTGCTGTGCCCGCTGCTCCCCTC
>JAGFMF010011418.1:12191822-12208296 GCA_019455555.1 Galemys pyrenaicus | reverse complement strand
TTGATCTGCCTGTTCTGCTCCCTGCTTTCTGGTGAATCCTCTCACCTTCCCCCCACATCTCTGGCCTGTACCCCAGTGCTTATATGCATAAATAAATAAATCTTTAAAAAAAAAAAAAAGATGTGCCCTTCAAATCAGGATGGAGGCAGTACTGGGCAGCTTCCTCCACTTCTTCCTGGAGAGCTGCTTCAAACAGGCTGAAAATATGTGTTCTGCAGCATCTAGGAACAAGGATGTGGGCATTGATCAAATCTGAGGCATGGCCTGAGAAAACACAGAAGAGTGGACTTTCTGCCACCGCTGGGGCCCAGGCAGGGCAACTCACACCACTGAGGTCTTGTAGCCCCCAGCCTCTGTGGTCAGAGTCTGAACAGGGCAACACCCACCACCAAGGCCACGCAGCCCATAGAAAAAGCCGGAGACCAGGCAGGAGCATACCTGCTGCCACTGAGAACAGGAAGCCCCCCGCCACAGTTGGAAGCTGGAACCCCACCACCCACCCCCTGGAATGAGGAAATACAGAAGGTAGGGGTCAGCAGGGATGGAGCTCAGCAACATGTCCACAGCACAGTATCCTTGTGGCATTTTGACACAAAGTGCTGGGCTCGGTCTGACTACCAGTTCCCAATATCCCAGAAGAAGCACCCTGAAGAGATGCCTGCCAATACCAGCATCACAGAACAAATTAGAAGACACAGGACAGGGAGAAGAAAAAATAAAAATAACCAAGCTCCCAGGGGAAGGATGCACCAAACACAAAAAATCAGCCATCAGAACCCAACAACAATGACATGGAAGAACTTCTCTGCCTTCCAGAAAGAGAATTTAAAGTCATCATGAGGGCCTCCCTGGTGGTGCAAGTGGTTGAGTGCTGCAGTGTGGAGCTTCTGCAGCCACTGCAGCATGACTTGGATCCCCGGCCAGGGAGGGCACCACATGGTACAGCAGACCTCCCCTGTCTCACCTGCTGCTCCCTTCAGCAGTGTATTTTAGTAGACTTGCCTGCTCTGCTCCCCATTCTCTGCCTATGGTGAATCTGCTCATCTCCTGCCCCTGGCCTGTACCCCAACTATTGTATGCATAAATAAATAAATCTTTAAATAAATAAATAAAGTCATCATGATTAAAAAACATAAAGAAGGGCCTCCCTGGTGGCGCAGTGGGTTAAGCAACGCACTATGAAGCAAACCAGAGCCACTGCAGCACGAGTTCGATCCCTGCTGCCGGCCAGGGAGGGGACCCACATGGCATGGCAGACCTCTCCTGCTGTGCCCGCTGCTCCTCTCAGCAGTGTGCTTCGGTTGATCTGCCTGTTCTGCTCCCCAATCTCTGTGGTGAATCCTCTCACCGCCCCCCCCACACCTCTGGCCTGTCCCCCAGTGCTTGTATGCATAAATAAATAAATCTTTAAAAAAAAACATAAAAAAGATGAAAAGGAAAAAAAAAGATAGGAGACAAATAATTAATGAATCGAAGAATGAAATTGAGATTTTAAGGAAGGAAATAAAAGTAATAAAGGAGGGGGTCTCCCTGGTGGCGCAGTGGATTGAGCGCCACACTGTGAAGCATCCTAGGCACAGCAGTGTGAGTTCCATCCCCGATTAGGGAGGGGACCTACATGGTGCATCAGACTTCTCCTGCCTCACCTGCCGCTCCCCTCAGCGTGTGTTTTGGTTGCTCTGCTTGTTCTGTTCCCCATTCTCTCTCTGGTTAATCCTCTCACCTCCTGCAACTCTGGCTTGTACCACAGCTTTTGTATGCATAAATAAATAAATCTTAAAAAAAAAAAGAAATACAGGAGATTAAAGATTAGTGGAGTAGACAAAGAACTTTGGGAAAAGCAACAAAAATAGAACTGATGAAATGGAAGAATGAATCAGTACCTTGAAGATACAGAAATAAAAAGAATCAAAACAGGAAAGGAAAGAGAAGTAGGAAGAAAAAAAGAATGAAGAAACAATTGGAGAGTTACCTGACACTATGAGGAAAGGAAATATAAATGTTATAGAAATCCCAAAAGATGAAGAGAAAGACCAAGGAACTGAAAAACTATTCAAAGAGATAATTGAAGAGAACTTTCCAAGTATGAAGAAGGAGATGGAAATACATACAAGAAGGGAGAAGAACACCAACTTTCCACAATGAAAGAAAACACATAATAGTAAAGCTCTCATTTTTCAATGCTTCCTGGTCAGGGAAACATCACAGTGTCTGCCCTACTGCTTTGGATTATGCCAGCTTTTTGTTTTACATTTCTTCCCTTTCCAAATGAGATACTGAACTTACTTGTCTTTATATATTTGGGAACAAGAAAGGAGCTAGGGGCAGATATCTCTTAAGTTTATAAATCAACAAAACAACAACAAAAACACATGTGAATCAGACAGGGATGACTCAGCATCATCCAGAACTTTTAATGGGATTTAGTGACTTTGGATAATCTGGTGGGGGTCAAGAGAGAGGGCCACAGAGTGTGTTCTATATATGCAAGAAAAATTGAAACAGAAATTTAATTCTGGCCAACGGTATGTAGCAGTCAGAGCTGCTACATGATACTGTCAAACCTGTTTCCTGAGCACCCCCACAATGTCTGTATGCTCTCATTTGTCCCTTGTCTGCTAGATGTCAACATCTAAGGCAACATTAGATTCCTCAGTGAATGCATGGAATAGAACCTTCCAGTGGACCACAAGGAACTCTTTCTGAGCAAAAAATCCGTCTTTATTGTATCAAGCCGTGAGATTTTGGAAATTTTTGTTGCAGAAGTTAGTGTTAATTAATTATACTGACTAATGAGGTTTCCACTAATTTAACATGTTAAATGTTATATTACAAATGGCCAGCTAAATGTTTATTTAGAGATTCCAGACTTATTAAATACATTACGTATTAAATACATTATTTCAGCCGTTTGTTGATTACAGATCAACCAGTTTGTTAAATAAATTTTTATTTTCTAAGGATTGCATTTCTGGAATAAAAATAAAATAATGGGGAGGCCATGTTTAAAAGTTTATGAAGGGGTGATCCTGAAAGGGAAGCCAAGTAAAGTTGGTAAAGCCTTAAAACTGCTTTCAGGGGCCTCCCTTGTGGCGCAGTGGGTTAAGCAATGCACTATGAAGCAAACTGCAGCCACTGCAGCACGAGTTCAATCCCTGCTGCCAGCCAGGGAGGGGACCCACATGGCGTAGCAGACCTCTCCTGCCTCGCCCGCTTCTCTCCTCAGCAGTGTTTCAGTTAATCTGCCTGTTCTGCTCCCCATTCTGTCTCTGGTGAATCCTCTCACCCCCACACCTCTGGCCTTTAAAAAAAAAAAAAACTGCTTTCAGGTATGATTCTAGATCCAATCATGAGTTAGCATCACACATTCAGTGTCCAACCAGAAGAAGAGAAAACATGCTGGGTACTCAAAAGAGAAGGAGTTTAGTACAGAAAAGAGGAAGAGCAGAGAAATTAATCAGAGGACAGCGAGCAATACAATATTAGCAAAGGCAGGAGCCACCACCACCCTCAGGTTGGCAAAACATGGGGAAAAGATGGTATAATTCAAGCCCAGGAGTTAAGCTCACTCAGCAAATGACAGAGTCAAAGCCAACATATCCCACAGAAGTGGGAGATAGTCAGAAGAGGGACAAAAGCTTTCTAGCGGACACCTGAGGTGGTAAAGCAAGGAGAAGTCCTTGCCATACTTTTGCTAGTGTTTCCACGGACTAAGAACAGTTGGAGGATAACTGATGCTGGAGCCTGGGAAGATGGTGTGCAGAAGTCACACGTTAATGACTGCCTTAATGAGCAGAGTAGCGGGGCGGCAGGCAAAGGATCTGAGCACACATAAAGGTGGGACACACATAGACAGGTAAAAGCAGGACCATCTATAGGACTTTAAATTCTCAGTAGAAGTGAATGCTAGAGCAACTTAAAGGATCTTTGTGATCAAAGCTGGGATATTTTTGAATATTCTTGCTTTTCAGGAGCACTGTTCTAGTTATTTGTGATTTGTTAGCACTTGTTTCATTTTTATTCTGTCATGGAAATGCCGGTGTGGAGAGAAAATTTTTTATTCTTGTTTCTAAATATGAAATTCCATGCAGGTATGCATTCTTCCTTCTTCCATTTTGTAAGCAAATTTGATAGAGAAATTGGAAGTTGTTTAGGTGCAAAGTGGATAAAATTCTGCTCCTGCTACTTAGTAGCTCTGTGATATTGGACAAACCATAATACCTCTGCAGGTTTATTTTCTTTATATCACAAATAGACATATACATGCCTTTTGATTTCTCTAACTGGAATGATTATACGTTTTGTTTGTTCTAATGAGATAACATATATGAAACTGTTGAACATGGAAAGCACTATACAATGTTAATCTGTGGTACACATTAATATGCTTTCAAATACGTCTCCCTAAAAAGACAAAATGAAAGCAGTTGAAAAACTATTTAAGGGAACTTTGAAGAAAACTCCCCAAACCTGAAAAAGGAAATGAACATGGTAATACAGGAAGCTAAGATAACACCAGATGACATAAATAAAAGGATAGCTACAGCAAGACACATAGTAGTAAATCTCCCAACAGTCCAAGACAAAGAAAAAAAAATGATGTTGAAAAGGGGCAGGTAACAAATAATATATAAAGAAACACCAATTAGGCTAACATTGTATTTCTGTAAGGAAATTTCTGTGGGCAAGAAAAGAACGGAGAGGCAATTCAAGAAAAAAAAAAAAAAAAGCCAACCAAGAACACTTTATCCTGTAAAGCTCTCTTTCCTGTATTAGGAAGATATAAGGATCTTCCCAGACAAACAGAATCTGTAGTAATTTGCAATTACTAAAACCCTATTCCAAGAAATATTACAAAGAGTTTCAAGATTTGAACCAGAGGGTAGAATGAACACAAAGAACTAGACAAGGAGTTGAATAGAGTCACAAAAACATGAACAAAATAGCCATAAAGCATGTTTTTTTTAAAGATTTATTTATTTATGCATACAAGCACTGGGGTACAGGCCAGAGGTGTGTGTGTGTGTGGGGGGGGGGGTGAGAGGATTCACCACAGGGAGCAGGGAGCAGAACAGGCAGACTGACTGAAACGCACCGCTGAGGGGAGCAGCGGGCCAGGCAGGAGAGGTCTGCCATGCCATGTGGGTCCCCTCCCTGGCCAGCGCAGGGATTGAACTCGTGCTGCAGTGGCTGTGGTTTGCTTCATAGTGTGTTGCTTAACCCACTGTGCCACCAGGGAGGCCCCATAAAGCACTTTCTGACATCACTATAAATGTCAATGGACTGAATTTACCAATAAAAAGACACAAACTATCATACTGGATTAGGAAACAGAAACCAAACTTCTGCCGTCGGTCAGTCCGGAAGAAACTCACTTAGTTCCAAAGACAAAACATACACTGAAAGCAAAAATTTGGAAAACAATTCTACAAGCAAATGGCACCCAAAGGAAGGGAAGGACAGCCATAATTATATCAGATAAAATTGACTTCTAGCTAAAAAAAGTGATGAGACAGCATTTGTTGTTAGTTTTTTTAATGTGGGCCATTCTAACTGGTGTGAAGTGATATCATTATGGTTTTGATTTTCATTTCCTTGATAATAAGTGATGTTGAGCATTTTTCATGTGTCTGTTGGCCATCTGCATTTCCTCTTTGGAGAAGTGTCTTTTTTATCTCTTCTGCCCACTTTTTGACTGTATTCTTTATTTTGTTTTTGTTGAATCATGTAAGCTCTTTGTAGATCTTTAATATCAGTCCCTTATCAGTTTTGTACAGTGAAAATATCTTGTCCTAATCTGTGAGCTGTCTCTTTGTCTTGTCTTGATTATTGTCTCTTTTGCTGTACAGAAGCTTTTTAGTTTGATGTATTTCTAGTTGGAAAACATATTTTTATTATGTTCAAAACATTATGTTGAGCAAAAGGAGCCACTCACAAAGGACTGCATATTGTATGATTTCATTTATATGAAAATTAAGAGCTAAAAAGAGAGGCAATCAAGAATTTGTTTGGGGAGAAAGTTATTGCAATCTGCAGTACACAGATTCAGGTAGAAGCCAAGAATGTGCTCCTAGTCGTCTAGAATTTGATAACAAATCAAGGAACAGCACTCTTTAACCAGTCTAATAACCTCCCTAACAGTAAAATCTTATCCTGTACAAACCTGTTTCTAGCATGAGGAACCTGTGTTGCAGTAATGAACAGGATGCACCAGCTCTGGAGTCACTAAGATAATGACTTGAGCCCAGATGCCCGCTTCCCTAAACCTTTTGCATGTACCCCACTCCTATATAAAGCTTGAGACCTTTTTATTCAAGGAAGGGAATTTGAGCTTAGACTCCCATGACCTTGGGTGGCTCCATTTTTCCATAATAAAACCTTTCCCTGCTTCAAACACTTGTGTTCAGTGTTTAGTCTAACTGCTTGGGCACATGACCCAATTGGCAATAGGTAACATAAGAAGGGGTTTTATGGAAGGGAAAGCAGAAGATGAGGCAAGTGGTGTTAAATAACAAAAGCAAAAAGAACCCCAAGCAAGTTAATTTTAAAGATCTAACCGGCTTTATTAAATGATTCATGAATCTGGCAGCATTTTATTTGCTTGTAGAAAGGTGCGGCAAGTTGCTGTACAAAACAGATGATTTTTCTAGAAGCTGTACAAAACAGATCATTTTTCTAGCCAGCGATAGTTAACAGACATGGTTATTAGCAAAAGAAAGATTATCTTCCCTTAGGGGAAGGAGGGTAGAGTATCTCATTATGTAGATAACCTTAGTGCTGACCAGGAATCTCCAGACTGATTAATTCAAACCTTCTCTTTTAGATTGGAACCATACAGAGAAGATTAGCATGCCCCCTGCACAAGAATGACATGCAAATTCTTGAAGTATTGCGTATTTTAGTAATGTGTTAGTACATAGGCACTGTAGCTTTGGTAGGGGGTGAGTGAAGCATGTGAACTTATTGAAGTTGTACTCCCAAAATATAGTTAGTACATAGGCACTGTAGCTTTGGTAGGGGGTGAGTGAAGCATGTGAACTTATTGAAGTTGTACTCCCAAAATATAGTTATGCTTGTATGCATAAATAAATAAATCTTTAAAAAAACATGCTTTATGGCTATTTTGTTCATGTTTTTGTGACTCTATTCATATAAATATAGTTATATATTTATTTATGCATACAAGAACCAGAGTACAGGCCAGAGGTGTGAGGGGTGAGAGGATTCACCAGAGACAGAGTGGGGGAACGGAACAGGTAGATAGACTGAAACACCCTGCTGAGGGGAGCAGCAGTCGAAGCAGGAGAGGTCTGCTGTGCCATGTGGATTATCTTCCTGGCCAGAGGCAGGGCTCGAACTTGTGCTGCAGTGACTGCGGTTTGCTTCATAGTGCGTTGCTTAACCACATGTGCACATGTTGAGGTGTGAAGTTGTTCTCCCAAAATATAGTTATGGAAGCAAGTGACAAATTAATACAATTTGTTTTTCCCCCACCACCATCCCTTATACCTCGTTGTTCCTTCTTTCCTCCCACCTCCCTCTTGTCCTTAAACCTCTATTGTATTTATTAATGTCCACTAGTTTTTGCAAATATTTTACTTTGTCAAATCCCCTGTCACGTAAATGTTCAATATTTGTTTTTGTCATTCTGACTTGCTTTACTCTACATAGTTTCCTCAAATGCTTTTCATTTTGCTTTACATGGCTACATTTCATCTTTTCTTATGATTGAATAGTACTCTAAAGTGTTGATGCAGGCAACGTTTGGCTTGCTTCTGTATCCTAGCTAATGTAATCAGTGCTGTGATAAACACTGGCGAGCACATAATTTTTTGCATCGATGATTTCATGTTCTTTGGATCAATGTTAAAGAGTGTGAGTGTGGGTTGTACAGTATTTCCATTTTTAGCTTTTTTAGATGAGTCCAGATCACTTTCCAAATTAGTAAAATCTGATATAGGAAAAAAAAGAAAATCTTTATCAAAAAATCCCTCTTTGGGGAGAGACTGACTTTAATTAGGTTAGGTAATAAGTCTTGCGGCTTGGCATGAAGGACTTCGTTTTGAACCTGTTGTTTCTTTGAGTCTTCTACAACTGAGCATTAACCCACAAAGGGATGGGCAACTTTGGGTTATTTCAGAAGGAAACTATTCTTTGCCTTCTTTCTATCACACACAAGTTGTATTGAAATTCCTTTTCATTAAAGGTCTTATGTGCTAAGTATCTATTATCTTGATGAAGTGTTACAGGGCAACCCTAATATAAAATGGATTTGCTTGACTGGGTCCTCACCGGCGCGCTCGAAAGGCACTTATAATGCCCCAACTGCAGGCACACACAACAAAGGTTAATAAAGGGTTTTATTTACAAGAGAAGGGGAAATAGCGTAGTGAATAACAGAAGAAGAGAGGGATACAGATCTGTAATGTCCTATCAGTTTCTTGGAGCTGGAACCCAAAGGCATGCTGAGAGCTGACTCCCAAGAAAAAGAGAGACCCCCAAGGCCCACATGTCTGCTTTTATACTCAGCCTGGATGCTCAACTCCACCCTCAGGTCCCAGTGATCTGCTCTTCAATAATGACCTTACGGGATTTGTAGTTCTTGGGTCTTGTAGGTCTGGAATGGGGGTCGAAGTCCATAACCTATTTGTGTAATCCATTTGAGAGGGTCTTTCCCCCCTAACATTTCCACTTCTAGGTCAGTGGCAGACTTGTGTCACAAGGCCACTATTTGCAATTTATAATGTTAAAAAACAAAATTCAGTTTTAAAGATCTAATTAGCCTTACAAATGATTCAGGAATCTGTAGCATCCTATCTAGGCTCACACAAAATGTAGGGTATTTGTAGACAAAGAGGGTGGGACAAAATTTTTGGCAAAAGAAAAGATTATTTTAGTCAAAGTCACCTTGGGGAAAGGAAAGTGGAAGGAGGGGGTGCGGGGGCGAGGTTCTTATGTGGATTACCTCTCTGGTACTGATTAGGAAAGTCTAGATTAATTGGTTTAAAATTGCACTTTTTCAAGAGATTGAAACTGGGTAGGGCCTTGGCATGGAGAACTCCATTTTATACCTGCTTTTTAAATTTTTAATAATAATGAGAACTGTATATTTAGTCTTAGTCCCACTGTTCTTTTTTTCATTTTGGGGCACTGAACTCCTAAAACCCTTGTAGTTTCTTAAGAGGTATGAGTTATAAAGGTAACTTGTTATGTTGATGAGGTAACTTTTGGAGTGCTTGAGGTCACCTAAGGATAGGGGCTGATTGCCAGAGGAATCAACCTTGTGATTAGAGAGTTGAAATTTCAGTTCCACCCCTAGACTTCTTGGGAGGGCAGAGGGATTGGAGGTTGAATCATTTACCAAAGATCAATGCTTTGTGCCTGTGTAATGAAGCCGCCATAAAAACTCAAAAGGACAACGTTCATAGAGTTATTGAACTAGGGAACACATGAAACTTGGGAGAGATGGTGCTTTTGGAGAGGGCACAGGAGCTCAGTGTCCATTTGATAGTGTCTAGGGAGGAAGGGAAGGGCACCATACCTAGAACATGACTCTGCACGTACACACCTAGCATAGTCTGCACATACACACTATATGATGGATGATGTATTTTCTTTAAAGTAAAACTCTTGCTTTAAACTGATATTGTTTCCCTGATAAGGCCCACAGGAATGCCAGACATTCGCATGGTTGCACTGTTACAGGGCAACCCTAATATAAAATGGGTTTACCTGACTGGGTCCTCATCCTCGCGCTTGAATGCCACCTATAATAAGCACCAAGTGCAGGCACACACAACAAAGGTTAATAAAGGGTTTTATTTTACAAAAGAAGGGGAAATAAAGTAATAATAACACAGGGAGAAGAGAGGGGTACAAATCAGTAAATATCCTACCAGATCCTCGGAGCTGGAACCCAAAGACACGTTGAGAGCTGGCTCCGAACCAAGGGAGATGGCTCCAAATGAAGAGAGCTCCCAAGGTTCACCTCTCTGGTTCTATACCCAAGCTGGCTGCTTAACGCCACCCTCAAGTCCCAGCGATCCACTCCTCGATAATCATCCTGTTTATTTGTGGTTCTGGAATATTGGTGGTCTGGAGAGGGGGCTGGAGTCCGTAACCTTATTTGTGTAATCCATTCAGGACAACCTTTCCCTGCAACAGTACCAGGTCAACCGGGATGTAACCAAGAGGCTGATAACAATTTCTAAGGGTCCGAATGTGATGAATACCAAAAACATCAACTGTGATGGACTGTTCTCAAGGACTATTTGCTTATGTCTGTCTTTGTGTAACTCCTACAAAGGCCAGCTCTAGATGAGATGACAGAACCTTCTCCTCAGAGTTCTATACCCACCGTTCTCTCAGATCAATGGCTGGTGATTGAAAAAAGCACTTGTGAACAAATTTCTGTCTCTACTCATTGCCTCTCAGTAGTGACGGGCAGCAGAACCCAGACTTACCCCACTAATATTTTCCCTGTGCCTTCCCTTATGCATCTCTTCCATCTGACTTTTCCAGAGTTCTTTTTATAATGAATCAGTAATCTTGTAAGTAAAACGTTTCTCTGAGTTCTGTTAGTTGCTATAGCAAATTAATCAAGCCGGGGGGGTGGTGGTGGCGGTCATGGAACCTCTGATTTATACCTAATGGCAGAATTCTTGTATGTGGTCAAGGGACCCCAAATTATTAAAGAGTGTATTCTCCGCAAGGGATGCCTGCCATCCACGCACACAAAGGCAAGAAAACATGCTCTTGGTATGAAAGACTTTTAAAATTAGATTTATTTAATTACATTTAATATCATTTGTATTCTCCAGGGATTTCCCACCACCATTTCACCTGTGCACCATCACCTCAGTCCCTTGTGCTCTTTCTGCCCTCATCCCCGTCTTTGCCCTCCCCTCCTTCCCCTCCCCATGGTCCCTTTGGTTTATCTTTGACAATTTGGTCTTGTTGAGTATTTTTGTTTGTTTGATTTTGGTTGTAGGTATGAAAGATTTTTAATAGAATTGGTGAGCGGAGAGAGAGAGAACACAGGATTTTAAGTAATAGTTTCCCAATAAACTCCCCAAATTACCCATCCCCTCACAGGCAAATGCCCAAGCAAACAAATTTATCCTGAAGTGGAGCCACTGAGGCCTGGAGGCTTGCCACAAGTGGAGGTTTCGTCTGGTAGGGAATTACAAGTAAGGGGTTAGGCAGGTCCCAGTTAGCTGGGACAGAAGAAACTCGAAATTCAAAATGTACCACATAATAATCTATCATGAAGTCAGGGTAATAGTGGCCTTTGTATCTGCCAAGGAGCAGGAGCCACCTTCCCATGTATGTCTCACATATGTGTCCCTTTGAGTGTCTGTACTCCACACGTGTTATGACAAGCTAGGATGTCCGAGGTAGCTGCATGTAAGTGGGGTGGAAAAATGACACTGTTCAGTGTTTCCACCCCTTTCACAGAGCTATGTCTGTAAGAAGTACAGGTAACAAACTAAATTTACAACTGATACCTAAAGTCTAAGAAGACAGGGTCATTGGACTCTCTATTCTGTCACTGGTAGGTCAAAAGCATAGGTAACAACCTGGGATTTTCACTGGTGTCTGAGGTCAGATGGGAGAAACTGTTGTAGGATTGAGCCCTAAACCTGTGGCCTCTGATGTTAGCACCAAGTATCAATAGGCAGTGTTCTTGGAGTGGCCAAGGGAAGCTGAGCCTTGCATTTCCTGGGCCCCAAACCTTGCCTGCCAGGATGAGGGGCAGAACTCTGCCCCTGGCTTCTGGATACCGCCCAGGCCTGAGGAGCTGACAACTGCTCAGTGCCTTGGTCTGAACTTGGCACCTGATGTCCTGAGCAAGGGGGTTGTCGGGAAAAGGGCAAAACTGAATGTCATTTTGGGAGTTTGAAAAGGGAATGATGATGTGGGCTTGCTCTCTTCTTTGTTGGAGCTAATGTAAAAAGCCTGGGGGAGAGGTTTGGGGGAGTGATTCCCCAACCTCAGCAGCCCAGGTATCTGCGGCATGCTGTCAGCTCCTGTAGCTGCAGTTCCTTTGCACCATTGGTTGGTAACAACTCTGCTAGTTCTCCCTCTTCTTTTATTCTGTTGGTTAGAATGAATTGTATTATTCTTCTTTTGTGGTAACAAAGCCCTTTATTTGCATTTGTGTTAGTGGGTGGCCAGACCTAGAACCTATGAGAAAGGTTATAACCTGGTGATGGATTTTAGACCTTTTGCCTTAACTGTCAGAATTGAGTTGAATTGTAGAACATCCAGCTTGTATCCAGAAAATTGTTATATGTGAGGAGTCCCCGCAATGGAAATTGGGAATCAGGATACCCATTTAGCTGTTTTGAGCTGTAAGATAGTGGTGGATGAAGGATAGGTCATTTACTATCGTTTAAGGGGCTTCCCTTGATGCCCTATCAAAAGATTGCATACACCCCTCATTCTGCAGAACACGATCCTGTTTATTTCCTTTATAGGACTAACCATAAACTGGAGTTACTTTATTTGTTCATTTGTTAAAGATCTGATTGTTCCACTAGATTTTAAGCTTCGTGATTATTTCCCTAGCACAATACCTATAGAAAGTATAGTTATTTGTGGAATAAATACATAAATGAGGTACATACCATTGTTATCCTCAGTGTTTACCCTACTATCTAATACAGTTACCATTAATCACATGTTGATATTTAAATTTAAAGGTAGTACAGTCACTATGGGAAAATAGTATGGAGGTTCTTCCAAAAATTAAAAATAGAACTGTCATATGATCCAGCAATTCCACTTCTGGGTCTGTGCCCAAATGAAGTGAAATTAGAACCTCTTTTCATTGCAGCATTCTTCCAAGATAAGGAAGCAACCTAAATATCTATAAACAAATGAATAGATTTTTAAAAAATGTGTTATGTATGTACAATGAAATAGTTTTCAGCCTTAAAAGAGAGGAAATTCTGCTACTTGCACTACGTGGATAAAGCTAGAGGACATTATATTAAGTGAAGTAAACCAGCTCTAGAGGGACAAGTACTACATGACCATGAATTTCTTATATACCACGAATATAAGAAATCTAAAAGAGTCAAACTCATAGATGAAGAATATAAGATAATTGCCAGGGCCTGGGAAAAGGGAAGATGAGGAGGCATGACTCAAAGAGTACCAAGTTTTAGTTAAGCAAGATGATTAAGTCTGAGAAATCATAATACCAGTAGTTAATAACACTATGTGTTATACTTACAAATTTGCTAAGGAGGTAGATCTCATGTTCTGTTCTTTTTTTGTTGTTACTTTTTAAAAAGATTTTTTATTTATGCATACAAGAGCTGGCATGTAGGCCAGCGTGAGAGGGTTCACCAGAGAAGAGTGGGGAGCAGAACAGGCAGAGCTACTGAAATACACTGCTGAGGGGAGCAGTGGGCAAGATAGGCAGGTTCTGTGCCATGTGGGTCAGCTCCCTGGTCCTGGATAGAACTCATGCTGCAGTGACTGCAGATGCTTCATAGTGCTGAGATGTAACCCCTTGCACCACAAGGCAGGCTCCAATATATTGTTTTCTTATCACAAAATTAATAGTAATAGAGGGCCAAAGAAAACTTTTGGAGATGATGGACAGGTTTATGATACAGGTTCACCAGACAGAATGGGGAGCAGAACAGGCCGACTGACTGAAACACACTGCCAAAGATAGCAGCGGGCGAGACAGGAGGAACATCTGGAAGGCCAGGTCAAGGAGGAGGCTGCACTTGTGCTGCTTGGTCTGGTAGTGCCAGCCGAGCTCCAGTATCTTGTCTGCCATATTGAGTTTGGAGAGACAGATGATGGGGCACAGATTTTGCAGGTGTAGATTCAGCCTGAGGCAGTAGGAGCAGTGACTGCCTGATTTTTGTGGTTTACTGTTGAACTAAAAGCAGGAGCTCCTGGGCCTCTCTGGTGGCACAGCGGGTTAAGCAATGCACTATGAAGCAAACCGCAGCCACTGCAGCATGGGTTCAATCCCTGCCTCCAGCCAGGGAGGGGACCCACATGGCACAGCAGACCTCCCCTGCCTGACCCACTGCTCCCCTCAGCAGTGTGTTTCAGTTAGTCTGCCTGTTATGCTACCCGTTCTGTCTCTGGTGAATCCTCTCACCTCTGGTGACTCTGGCCTGTACCCCAGCTCTTGTGTACATACATAAATATGTCTTTTTTGGAAAAAAAAAAAAAAAAAGCAGGAGCTCCCTTAGAGCAGTTGCCTTAGTAAATTGATTTGGTCGTGGAGTTCTGGGAATCATTACTGGGTGGTCATCCTATAGGCTGTTCCTTCAACCTTGCTGGTGATTTTTATTCACTGATTCCCTATATTCATTTTTTGTGTAAATGAGTTAAAGTGACTTATTATTTGCAGTCAAAGAATCTTCACTTTTCAGAGGGGACTTCACCTGGAAAATAGGGAAGTGATAAGACAAGTCTGGCAGTCCCAAATGCTGGGACCCTAATACAGTAGGTCTGTAGTGAGACTTCCCTATTAAAAAGAAGAGGTTCTTTGTCCCACCTAATGAGGGGTAGAGCTTAGTGACCAAGTGAAGCTCCATGACACAGGAGACACTGGGGGAGATGAAGAAGAGGGCTCAAAGAGGCACACACACGTGGAGACACTTGGGGAGAAACTTGTGGAGAAGAAGAGTGTGCTTGCTTTTGAGCTTTGGACTTCCACCAGGGACTTGGTGGACTTAAAGGAGAAGCATGGAGTAGAGAAATGTGGGTGAGAGAAATGTGGGGAGGCTGACAATGGCAGACTTTCTCTTCACTTGTACTCTGATTTTGCTGTTTTCCTTCCAGATCTGCCTAGCCCCTTCTGTCCCTTTCCTATGGTTTCCAACCAGAAGGCACGTTAGACTTGGCAAGTTTTCAGGCCTAAGCTGCCCCGCTTTGGGCCAACCCTGCCTGGCTGGGCATTTACCCATGAGGGGGTGGGTAACTTTGGGTGTTTTCCTGGGAAACAATTATCCTTTTTTCTCTTCTCTCCCGTGGGACACTGTTCTATTAAAGTTCTTTTACACTAAGAGTATGTTCTGTCTTTATGCAGTGGATGGCAGAACCTCTTTAGAATGTGTAGTTTAAGGGTAATGGAGTACCCTTCAGTCTGTCCTCTAAGAGCTCCTCAAATGACATCATTTTGTTCAAAAAATTTTTTTAAAAGATTTATTTACTTATGCATATAAGAAACCGGAGTACAGCCCAGAGGTGCAGGGGATGAGAGGATTCACCAGAGACCGAGTGGGGAGCAAAACATGCTGGTTGACTGACTTACACTGCTGAGGGGAGCAGTGGGCAAGACAGGAGAGGTCTGCTGCGCCATGTGGGTCAGCAGTGTGACTGGGGATCAAACTCATGTTGCAGGGCTGTGAATACTTCATAGTGCTGCGACTTACCCCCTTGTGACACCAGGGAGGCCCCTCAAATTTTTTTTTTTGGTAAGAGAAAAGGCCAAAATCTAGGCCCTACTTTTCTTATCCAGTTTGCTTCAAGTTGAAGTTTCCCAGAACCTATCCATGATGTTAAATGAGTAAAACACTCTCTACTACCACTGCCATTTTTGAAAGAATGTGTATACCCTAGTCATCAGCACCCCTAAATACTTAGCTTTGATTATGGAGAGAAGACCATGTATACATACACATACAAGTTAGTGGATGACCAAGGGGCACCCTGGGATCCCCACACTTGCACACACTTAAAGGGGTTAGGCCATCTATGTGCACAAACACAAAGCATACTCTTAGTGTAAGAGAACTTTAATAGGACCTCCCTGATGGCACCATGGGTTGAATGCCACACTGTGAAGCCTCTGTGATACAACAGCGCAAGTTCGATCTCGGCCAGGGAGGGGACCCACATGGTTCTGTAGACCTCTTCTACCTCACCCACTGCTCCCCTCAGAAGTGTATTTCAGTAGTTCTGCCTGTTCTGCTCCCTACTCCGTCTCTGGTGAATCCTCTCACCTCCTGTGACTCTGGCCTGTACCCCAGCTCTTGTATGCATACATAAATAAATCTTAAAAAAAAAAAGAACTTTAATAAAGCAGTCTCCATAGAGCAAGAAGAAAAGATAGTAGTTTTCCAGTAAAATGCCCAAAGTTATCCCTATTCTTTTGGGTAAAGGTCAAACAAGGTTGGCCTGGCATAGGGCTGCTGAACTCTGAGAACTTGCTAAAAGTCTAAGGTGTCTTCTGCTCGGAAACAATGGGATGGGGGCAAAAAGGGCCAGGCAGGTTTGGGACAAAAGGAGCTAAATTAAAGTACAAATAAGGGGCCTCCCTGGTGGCGCAGTGGGTTAAGCAACACACTGTGAGGCAAACCATGGCCACTGCAGCACGAGTTCGATCCCTGCTGCTGGCCAGGGAGGGGCCCACATGGCGCAGCAGACCTCTCCTGCCTCGCCCGCTGCTCCCCTCAGCAGTGTGTTTCAAGTCAATCTGCCTGTTCTGCTCCCC
>JAGFMF010011418.1:12171020-12188647 GCA_019455555.1 Galemys pyrenaicus | reverse complement strand
CCCACTGCTGCCCTTGGCAGTGTGTTTCGGTCAGTCTGCCTGTTCTGCTCCCCACTCTGTCTCTGGTGAATCCTCTCACCTCCCAGAACTCTGGCCTGTACCCCAGCTCTTGTAAGCATAAATAAATAAATCTTTAAAAAAAAAAAAAAAAGAAACAAGGTTACCCACCTCCTTGGGGGTAAATGCCTAGTCAGTCAGGGTTGGTTCAAAGCAGGGTTGATGAGGTAGGAAAACTTATCACAAGTATAAGGCAACTTCTGGCAGGGAACCACAGGAAAGGGGCAGAAGTCATTCAGCAAGTTTGAGATGAAAGGAGCAAAATCAAAGTACAAATCAAGGTAACAGCTACTGTTGTCAGCCTCCCTGCTTGTCTCTTCCAAGTGTATGTGTCTTGATGCCATGTGACTTCCATGTTCCACAGGTCCTTGGTGCAAATCCAAGGCTGAGGAGCAAGTGTGCCCTCCTTCACGTGTCTCTCTGTTCCACCTGTCTCCCCTCCTGTGTGTTCTTCCAAGTCTTCTTTTCCAGGCCTTTTACATCTTTTTCTGGTCACTCAGTTCCACTCTTTATTAGGTGGGGCAGAGAATATAGAACTTTTTCTTCTTCTAGAACAGTATCAGTCTGTGGACCAGGGCCCCGAATCTGCTCTTATAAAGAATCTTCTAGGTTACTAGCAATGCTTTTTTTGTTTTTGTTTTGATCAGGTGATGGTTACATAGGGTGTTCATTTGTACAAAATTCATGGAGCTCTACCCTTAGACTGTTTCTTTTTTAACAAAAAGTATGTCATTTAAACAAAAGGTTAAAGGGGAAAAACTCCCTAGGATATTCTTATGTGTATGGATGTGCGAAAACCACTGACTTAACCTCTCTCTTGACTGGACTGTAAACCCCTGGAGGGCAGTGAACCTATCTATTTTCTGTTCATTTGACATCTGTTTTAGTGCCTACAACATAGACACACCCTGAGTAATTGGTAAATATAGGAATGGAAGGAGAGAAGTGACTTGTGGGTTTTTTCTCTCTCACTCTCTTCCAAGTATTACTTGTTCCATGACCCTCCTGGAGCACATGATAGCTCATGCCTCAGTTACACCTGTGACCCCCCCAACCCCCCCCAAAAGTCTGTGCGATATCACCTGGCTTCCTCCCTACCACATGCCTGGTGTAACTGATCAGGGCACGAGCCCACAAGGGCATGACAAATGAAGCAGGTGGAGGACGTTCTGTCCCTAGTAGTAGTACTTTTGCCCTACCTGGCTCTGAGCCACTTGGCTCAGGCCTTCCTCACTATGTCTGGAAATTAAACTGGAGAGAATATGTCCTTAGAGAAAGTTCATTGCTAAAGCTTCTATTTGCATCTTTGATGTAAATTGCTTCTTAAACTACTCAGCTTAAACTATGTGGGAATTTGTAAATTATATATATGGTTATTTATGAGTGGAAATGGAGAGTTTTTAAGCAATTTTACAGTAAAAAGTGAGAGAAATCCTAGGTGAAATAACACATAAGTCATTTATGCAGTCATAGGCAATTACCAAAAGCTTCCTAGAATATATTGATGTAATCAGCTTTAATGCAGATTACAGTGTAGTGTGTGTGTGAAAGAGATGGACAGTCAAATAATAATATTAATATCTAACTTTTTCACAGCACTTATGATGTGCTAGACACTTCATATAATATTCATTTCATCCTTGTAAAGACTCAGTGATTTCCTATGATTCCTGTTTACAAATGAAGGAAAGGTGCATTGTAGGGTTACAAACAAAAGTAGGGACAGAAATATATATATGGACAGAATCTATTCCTATGGGTTGGGAAGTTTTCTCTAAATATAAGAAGTTGAAACGGGGGATCTGAAGATTGAGTTGAAAGTGAGTAGATAGAGGTCTAGGGGAAAGAGAACTTTAGGTAAGGGAAACAGCAGCTGCAAAGGGATAATCATTTTTTGAGGAACTGCCAGGCAGCTCTGGAGTGAAGTGCTTGGAAAGTGAGGCAGGAGAAGTAGGTATGCTAGGGGGAAAGGTGGTCCTAAATGGATTATGGGTGTGTGGACTCCAACCCCCACTTCAGACCATCAGTGTTCCAGAACCACAAATCTGATAAGATGATTATCGAAGAGTGGATTACTGGGACCTGAGGGTGAAGTTAAGCAGCCAAGCTGGCTGTAAAAACCGAGGTGAGCCTGGGACACACTCTCTCTTACTGAGGAGCCAGACCCCCTTCCTTCGGAGCCATTCATTCGACTTGGAGCTAGCCCTCAAGGCGTCATTGCTTAAATCTGGTAGAGTATTTGCAAATTTATATCCTTTTCTTTTTCCTTTGGTGTTATTACTATTTTATTCCCCTTTCTTTCATAAAATAAAACGTGCTAATAACTTTTGCCACGTGTACCTAAAGTTGAAATTTTTAAGTCTTCTGAGCGCGCGGGTGGAAAACCCAGTGTGAAAAACCCATTTTATATTAGGGTTGCCCTATAACAGTTAGGGGCTCGATCACCTACATTTTTTTTCTCTAGGTCTTCAAATAGTGTGATAAGGTCCGAGAAGCAGTAGTTAGTTAGAAGATTTAGGCTATAGCCCTAGTTTTGCTCATAGTAACCTTAGTCATCATTCTGTACCTCAGTTTCCTTATGTGAAAAAATGAGTAAGTGGATCAGTGCTCTCAAGTGGCCCCAAGGGATGTAAAGCTCAGATCCCAGGTAAGGGTCTAGGTGAGGAACTGCTAGTCTGAGGTGCAGGCCCTGTCTTCTGCTGAGTGCACGGAGGGCTGTAAGCACAAATAACAGACTGTAAGACACGATAAATCATATAATAAACATAGCTGTGAGCATGCTATGTTCCTCATGTTTGAGGCTATTGGGACACAATAGAAAATTCTCCTATCTGGGGAAGAAGCATAATGGACTATGGTGGTAGACTACTGGGGACTATGGTAATTACACATAAGCGGGGAGGCCTGTACTCCGAAAATAGAATCAGTGTTGTAAACCAACATTACCTTAATTAAAAAAAAAAATCATAAAGTTAAAAAAAATGCCCATACCCTTTTGGGTACTTAGACTACACCAGCAAACAAATTACTATCAGATTAGCAAGAGAAAAAATGAATTTACTTATATGCATGTGGAGAATTTACATGGCTGTCTACGCTAAAGTAAATGGGACAAGGGTTTATGTACTGGGCTAAGGAATGAGAAAGGAGCCTGAGCATTAAGGAGAGAGGATGGGGGGGGTGGCCCGTGGCACAGTGGGTTCAGCAACGCACTATGAAGCAAACTGCAGCCACTGCAGCACAAGTCCGTTCTCCGCCACCAGCCAGGGAGGGGAACCCCATGGCACAGCAGACCTCTCCTGCCTTGCCTGCTGTTGCCCTCAGCAGTGTGTTTCTGTCAATCTGCCTGTTCTGCATCCTGCATCCTGCTCTGTCTGGTGAATTCTCTGTTATAGGGCAACCTTAATATAAGATGGGTTTTTTTTACTGCGTTTTATTACCTGCGCTTAGAAGATTTTTAAAGTTTTAACTTTAGGGACATGTGGCAAAAGTTGTTAATACGTTTTATTTTATGAAAGAAGGGGAATAAAATAGTAATAATATTAAGGGAAAAAGAGAGGGATATAAATTTACAAATACCTTACCAGATTTAAGTAATGGTGCGTTGAGAGCTGGCTCTGAGTCAAATGAGATGGCTTTGAAGGAAGGGGTCTGGCTCCTTAGTAAGAGAGAGAGACCCCAAGGCTTACTTTTGGTTTTATAGCCAGCTTGGCTGCTTAACTTTACCCTCAGGTCTCAGTAATTTACTCTTTGATAATTATTTTATTGAATTTGTGGTTTTGGAACACTGATGGTCTGGAGTGGGGGTTGGAGTTCACACACTTATAATTTATTTAGGACTACCTTTCCCCCTAACATTACCACCCCCACACCTCTGACCTGTACCCCAGTGCTTGTATGCATAAATAAATAAATCTTAAAAAAATAAATAAAAGTATAAAGTCACTTAAAAAAAAAGAGAGGAGAGAGGAGGGAACTCATACAGCTTCATGTGACAAAACCTTGCCTCCAAATGTTTGCCCAGCCTTTAGATTTTTCTGACATAAAGCGCCCCACCCCCCAACCAAATCTGGGCAGTCTTCATTCTTTGAGGTAATGGTTTTCCAGGGGCCCACAAGACCACTGATCTCAGCTCCACACACCAAGGGTACACACTGGGAAAAACCTGCTCTGAACATCTTGGGAAAAGCCTAAATCTGAACATTTGCCTGAGGCCAATCCTACAGAATGAAGGGGGATTGCTAGCAATAACAGTGTAATAAGGGTAAGTAGCTATTTAGGGTAGGGCATTTACTGGGTGCCAAGATTATATCAGATACTTTAAGGTAAACTTTTTGGGGACAACTTCTGATTAGATTCAAAGCTGAGGCTGCAAGCATTACACAACTTTGGGAAGGTCCGTCCTCATCACCCAAATGTGTCCTGCCTATTGAGCATGCCCAGTCCTGTTTCCCAATTGCCAGGTGTGTTAACATGAGCAGTGACGCTCTCTGGGTGTGGTCCGTGGCTGAGTTGGAATTTGACCTCAGTCTAATCCCAAAGCTAATAGGGTCGTTGCCATTCTATGCTGTCTTCCCTTCTTAAAACACAGGTAACTCTTTACTCTGCAAATTGTGCAAATGGTCTCTTGTAAGCCCTTTCTGGGTGAGGAAAATGCTTTTTATAACTTGGGACTGCTTCTGTTTACTCGGTCCCATCCAGCTCGGGTTAATCCTGCCCGCAGCTGTGTCCTTCACTGTCCTTACACTGTATTCCTAGGTTTCCTCCCTGCAAAAGACAACTCCAAGAGACCACATGGTGTTTGAGTGTATGCCAGCAAAGAAATTTCATTCCCCTCCCTCGCCAAATTGGCCTACCTTTCTATAAATAATCCTCCCTCCCCTGAGGCCTGTGAATAGTTTAGCCACTTAACCAAAGACACACAGGCGCACTCACAAAGGGGGTGGGATTGGCGGAGGAGAGGCAACGTCAATGACCTTGGAAAGGTAGACAGTCCACTAGCCACAGAATTAGCAAACCTGAAACTTGGACAAATATTTATTGTCTTGCTCCTGGCGCAGCTCGGGGCAGCTCGGTGCGGCTTGCTCCTCTCGAACGCCTCGCCCAGTCCCTTCTTCGCTCTTTCTACTATACAAAGCCAAACCCGCCCATCTTTCCTTTACAAACCAGAGAACTTAGGTCTCCAGGTTGAAACTCGCCGGTGGCGGTGGCTGGCAGGACTGGGCATGCTCAGTAGCGGGACAGGTCTGGGAAGCGAGAAAACCTCGCGGCAGGGGGATCCAGGCGAGGTGGGCTACTGGGGCCCAGGCCAGGGATCTGCGGGGATTCCCGATACAGCGCAGAAAGCTACTATGCTCCAGACAGGCGTCGAGGGGCGGGCTCTCCCGGGGCCAGGAGCCGAGGAGGCGGGGGAGCCAGTGGGAGAAGGGGAGGAGCGCCCGGCTCGCCATCCCCCGGCGGCGGCTCTGCGGCTGCCGAATCGGAAGCCACAGAGAGGATCCGGGGAAATAAAGACGCCCGAGAATGACCTCCAGCGAGGCTGCCTGAGCCCCGGCCCGCGCGCTGCCCCAGCAGCCCCCGTCATGGGCGACCGCGGTGGGCCGCCGGAGCGCTCGGCCCCGCACCCTTCCGGGGCCCCCGAGGACGCCGGCACTGTCTCGGTGAACGGGCTGCTGCACAACGGCTTCCACCCGCCGCCTGTCCAACCTCCACGCCTCTGCAGCCGCGGCCCCGCGGGCTCCGGCGACATGGTGCCCCCGCGCCTCCCGCTCCTGCCTGAGCTCCAGCCGCAGCCACCGCCCCCTCAGCACGACTCTCCTGCCAAGAAATGCAGGCTGCGGAGGAGGATGGACTCGGGAAGGAAGAATAGGCCGCGTAAGTCCCTCCGGGAGGGGAGCGCGAGCGTAAAGAGGGCGCAGCACGGATCCCCGCAACCGGGAGTAGCTGGGCAGGCATTGCAGTGCCGGCTGAGCCCGTGCGCCCGCCAGTCAGGGGACTGCACGCAGGGGGCGCCCAGAACCGGTTTTTTGCCCGGGGGTGCCAAAGATCGTTGCCTGAGCCGGCTCCAGGCTTGCTTCCATCTGTGGAATGGGCTGTAATAGCGGAACCTGAGCTGTTATTAGGTCGGGGCTCGCTAAGAGGGGAAGGCACTGCCAGCCTAATTTGTCAGTGGGAAATGGCACGTGTGGGTATATTTATGGGGCCGGCAGTAGGGTAGAAAGAAAGCCAAGCCGCTCTTTCTCTCGTCCTTGGGCTCTTCCTTTCTCAAAGCGGATCTTTCTGCGGTTGGCGCCCCGTGGCCAGCGTGCCCTTTGAATCGCAGAGTAGCAACCAGCACCTTGGGTCTATTGGCGAGCGCAAGGTCTGGAGGCGTGGAGTTTGACAACCCCCCAAATCACAGCCTATTAAACGCTGTTTCTTTGCAGCCAATGAAAGAACCTGTCGGGAGGGTCACACCCACTGATACCATGTGGGCAGGAACTACTGCGACCAATGAGAACTAGAGGTGGATTTTTTTTTTCTCTTTCTGGGAGTAGGGATGTAGAGTTGAGGGTTTCTAATCCTAAAGTACAAATCAGAAAGCTGAAATGCGTTATTTCACAATCTGACACTTGCATATATATAAATATACGGTTAGTTCGTAGCTTACCCGTGGGACGTTCTGGGATGTAAATTTGCAGTTCGAGTTTACAGCTGCTTTGCCGATCTGAGCCGAACCTCTCAACTTGTTACCTCTTTCTGGGTGTCTTTAATGAAGCTTATAAATGGCAAAAAGCAAAGTAAGTAGAATGCATGTTAATGAGTGATTGCAGTCAAACTCGCACCTTTTGCGTATGTGTTATATAGTGTTTGACAGGATTTTTCCGTAAAAGATTGATGTTAGGTAAACAGCTTACAACTCCTATCCCCGAACCCCCACTCCCGACCTCCCCGCCGGGTACCCCACGTTGCTGTTAATTAGTTTAGACTCCTAGCTTTTCTGCATTCCCTTAAAGTGTGAGAGTTTGGAAAGTGTTTTAATTAGACTCTGGGATGTGTTGATTCTGATACTCGTGTTTTGTAGCTCTAGTATTTAGGTTGAAAGTTAAGGTTTGTCAGGAACTTTGAAGCCCCCTCCCCCCCCCCCCCACCAGCAGCTATGGTTGCAAGGAAGGCATCTAACATCTCAGTTTGTATTTATTTTGTTTTTGAGATTTGTTGGAAAGTGGTTGTGTTTATGCTTATTTAGTAGACTGTTTTTCTTCTTTTGAAGCCATATTTTAGTTACTTCTCTCATCTCCTTAACAATTGTACCAAGTTTGTAAGGTGAAAATTGAAAATAAAATGAAAGAGGACAGTATTAAATTTTTGGTTAGTATTGCCACCTTGAACAGTCTATGTTTAATTGAAGGTATTCTTGAAATAATTTTTGAGGCATTGAAAATGCAGAGAAAAAATAACCTTTTGTCTTGTGCTTATAAACTCACAGGAACCATTATTTTAGAATACAAGAAAATTTAACTTTATCCCTGTGTACTTTGTGTCAGAAATTGAAGTTGTTTGTGTTTTTCATGAAAACTTAGTTTAAATGTAGTGACATGAGCCTTATTTTTAAACACTTCTTAAGATTCATCAAATTGATTTTCATTATTTTACCATGTTTTCTTTTATCAAATTTGAACAAACATTTCTAAAATAAATTTTGCATGTTCTGAGTCATTTCAGCTCTGTAAGCTACTAAAATTTCTTTTTTTTTTTTTTTAAAGATTTATTTATTTATGCATACAAGCACTGGGGTACGGGCCAGAGGTGTGGGGGTGGGGTCGGTGAGAGGATTCACCACAGAGAGCGGGGAGCAGAACAGGCAGATCAACGGAAGTACTCTGCTGAGGGGAGCAGTGGGTGAGGCAGGAGAGGTCTGCTGCACCATGTGGGTCCCCTCCCTGGCAGGCAGCAGGGATTGAACTCATGCTGCAGTGGCTGCGGTCAGTCCGCTTCACAATGCATTGCTCAACCCACTGCGCCACCAGGGAGGCCCTACTAAAATTTCTTAATTAAAACCTATTTTAGGGCCTCTGGTGGCGCAGTAGGTTAAGCAACAGTTGATATTTAGGTAAATATTCTCAGAGTTAAGCTTATCTATTTTTTAAAAGATTATTTTTAAAGTAATTATTATTTTTGTAATTATATAATTATTATTTTAAAATAAAACTGGGGTGCAGGGAAGTTGGGGAAGGGTGAGAGGATTCACCAAAGACAGAGTGGGAAGCAGAACAGGCAGAGCTACTGAAATACACTGCTGAGGGGAGCAGCGGGCAAGGCAGGAGAGGTCTGCTGCACCATGTGGGTTGTCTCACTGGCCAGGATCAAAGTCTTGTTGCATTGGCTGGTGATTGCTTGATAGCGCTGTCTTTAACCCCTGCAGTACCAGGGAACTCCTATCTCTATTTTCTGATGATTGATAGATTTTATGAGGAATTATTGCAGAGAGTACTTGGGTACTTTACGAATATAAGAGTATGTCAGCTGTAGAGGCATCAAAACTGGACCGATGATTAATTCCTGCTTACTAGTTGATTCTTTCCCAAGCAGAGGAGTTTTAAGACAGCCAGATACCACTTCTCTTGGGCTGTTGAGATGCTTATGTGGGTGGGTATGTTTCTGTTTGCAAATATTTTGGGTAGAGTGAAATGCACATTAAAACACTTAATGTTTAAAAATTTTGAATAGAATGAAATAAAGGTTTTGATTATTCTAAAATTTAAATTTGGCTCCTCAGTGCATGGACTAGTCACAGTTTTATAATCTGAAAACGAGACCAGTGGTATGTTGACTTTGCTAAGCCTGGAAAGGAGACTATTGCCCGCTGTTTTCTTCTAAAGTACTACGGTGGTCCTGTTCTGCTTATCCTTGGAAAGTTTCCCAGAACTGCTTTGTCAGATTCCTTGGTTACCTTGCCTGCTTCTGCCACTTCGCAGTGGTGTGACTGCCACCAAATGACTAGCTCTGATCTTGAAATGCTGGAGTTGGCTAGGTCTCCAAATGGTCTTTCTTATACTTTCAAAATTCTGTGATACTGTGGAGAGGATAGTTCTTTCAACATGACTTCTGTGCTAGTTAACCACTCTGCTGCATACCTTAACATTTAATTATACTTTTTTGGGCTTTGTGTTCATTGTTTCATGGAGGTGATTTGTCTTATTTCCCCAGTTAGACTGGAAGTCTGATGGTAGATGATGAATTGTTTTTCTTAAGTTTTGCACTTTGAATACATGAATATTTAATTAGAGTCTCAGACAAGAGGTATAAACTGACATCAGTAATTGAACCACACTCCTCCCCCACAATTGAAAATCCAAGTGTAATTTTCGACTCCAGAATATTAATTACAGCTTTATTTTGGTGACTGGGGTGATGGGTGGGGGGTTGGTTTCACGACCTATTCAGGTACCAGAATCTGCAGAGGCTCAGGTCCCTGTGGTTGGCCCTCTCTAGCCCTTGGTTCACATTTTAGGATTCAGTCAACCGACATCGGAGTTGATTGAGTCCATGTATGTGGAACCTGTGGATACTGAGGACAAACTGTATTTATTGGAAAGATTCATGTGTAAGTGGAGCTGTGAAGTTCAAGCCCATGTTTGAAGAATCAATTGTAATTTGAAACTAACTGGTAGTCCTAATAAGATGCTAAGAGTGCCTAATATTTTGTAAATGGTGTAGTCATTTTAACCCCAGAGGGCTTGAGTTTGTATTGCAGTTGAATGATAAGGGACCAATTATTTAACTGCCATAATTGAGTTTCAGTGTCAGTAAAATGAAGATAATCATACACCCTCATGGGTCAAATTGAGGATTCAGTGAGGTAAAGCATATAAAGAATTTAGATTCCTCCTTGACACATTAATTTACACAATGAACACAACTGTCATCAGTACAATACACAGTACCACCTGCTGTTTTTTTTTTTTTTAAAGATTTATTTATGCATACAAGCACTGGGGTACAGGCCAGAGGTGTGGGGGGGTGAGAGGATTCACCACAGAGAGCAGGGAGCAGAACAGGCAGATCAACAGAAGTACACTGCTGAGGGGAGCAGTGGGCACAGCAGGAGAGGCCTGCCGCGCCATGTGGGTCACCTCCCCAGCTGGCAGCAGGGATCGAACTCGTGCTGCAGTGGCTGCGGTTTGCTTCATAGTGCATTGCTTAACCCACTGCGCCACCAGGGAGGCCCAGTACCACCTGCTGTTAATCTACAGGACTGGACAAGGTAAGTGAACTAGCAGAGACAACTTCAGACTGACTTTCTTAGTTGAAAGAAAAAGAAATACAGGCCTAAAATAAGAAAGAGTAAGCAGTTTTATTTGATTAGCTACAATAGTTGTAGTTGCATGGTTATTTTTTTTCCTTTTCCAATAAAGTATTGAATAATACAAAAATGTGCCAAAAGCACTAGAAAAAAAGTGGTCCTGTTAGAAACAGCTGTTTAAACGTGTCATGCATTTTTTTAAGTGGATAAAGGGATTAAAAAAGCCATTATTAAAGGTAATTTTAGATCATAGTTAAGATTTTGATAACTGTATTTAAAATTTTTTGCATAAGCATTTTCTTATGGTATTAAACATCATTGTAATGACTGTATTATATTTCCAATATTCTGGTACAATGATATACCATTATTTAGCCAGTTTCTCAGAGCTTAAACTGTAGCTGGGGTCTCTATATCATAAACAAGCTGCAGCAACAACTTTGTATATATAGGTTTCTACCTAATGCATTATTTTTTAAAAAAGATTTATATTTGTGCATACAAGAACTGGGGTACAGGCCAGAGGTATGGGGGGGTGACAGGGTTCACCAGAGACAGGGGAATAGAACAGGCAGATTGACTGAAGTATACTGCTGAGGGGAGCAGCAGGCGAGGCAGGAGAGGTTTGCTGTGCCATGTAGGTCACCTCCCTGCAGGAATCCAACTCGTGCTGCAGTGGCTGTGGTCTGCTTCATAGTGCATTGCTTAATCCATTGCGCCACCAAGGAGGCCCCTAATGCATTCTTTTTAATGAAATTGGTGAATACTTACTTCTGAAGGAGCAGCAGAAATGGTACAATAGTATATATATGTGTTCCCTTGAAGTCCTAGAGCTTTTAGACCCCAAGGACACTATTAGGTGAGCCATACTATTAGGAGAGAGGAGAAAAATGCAAAGGAGATCATTGTCTGTCACTGAACTCGATCACTGCGGAAAGAAAGACATTTGAGCATCATGAGAAGGCTGGAGGATGAGTGCTTCTCTCTTCCATCCTTGTGTGTGACAACAGGCAGGAATAGAGCTGGACCAGTGCCTGCAGCCTCCTGGAGCGAAGTTGTGACTTCTCAAATCATCCAGCTAGAACACTAGCAGAAATGGGTGAGAGTTCGTTATGCTCATAATACCCTCATGGGTACAAACTGATGAAACCTCAATGTGTTCACCACTGTGAAAGTGCAAGGTTCAGTTTTCTAAGTATTGGAATATTTAACTTTGACTCTTGGACTTTCTACTACCTCTGAATCAAGTTAGGTCGGAAATCTGGATTAAAAGATAAATAGGCAGAATTTTCTGGTTGTGTCTCCATAGTCTCCATAGTTGTGGATATAGATACATTAAAAGAAAAAAAACACAATCAGTATTTCTGAATGAATGAGGAGCACTGCAAATTATAAAGAACTAAGTGGTAAGCAAGGGAACACTCCAGTATAGACTACCCTATGGGAGGAGGTCAAATTCCTAAATTTGTCAGTTAATTTATGAGTTTTACAATGCACATTTGAGTTCAAAAATAAGAATCTAAGGTCCAGATGTCTACATTTAAATGGTTAAGTCAGGTAGCTGGATCTATTTGATATATGAATGCCACTTTCCCCAAAAAGGTCAGTAAGTAAATTTCAGCTTTAATACGAAGCTTACTTTGTTTGGCGTAGTAACCAAGGATGGGAAGAGTGATGTTAATTTCTAACATGTGGAACATCTTGTAACAAGTAAATAAAATGAAATCCATCATGGTTTTGGTGATAGACTTAGTGGGAAACAAAAGAATACTGGTCCTAACTGACAGGTTCTGTGTGTGTGTGTATGTGAGAGAGAGAGAGAGCGCGCGCAAGCGAGCCCCTGGCTTTTAAATACAGGTTGTATTTGTTTAAATACAGGCTGATTATCAAATACATCAAGCTTGATTTCTATTATATTTAATTACATGTGCTTTAGCTTTAAGACTGTGTTCACCTTGGGATGACAATATTTGGAATCAAATATAGAAGCTGTTCCATGTACACCAGGTGGAGTGCAGAATTCTAAGTAGAACTTTCTCTAGATAGTGCAGCTGTTAAGATCGGTCTCTCATTACTTAATTTGTGACATCTTTTAGATGCCTAGAGTTGGCTGATCTCGTGTGTACATGTGTGTCTTCTCCTTGGGATTATACTTGAAAGAACAGATGATTTGAAGGGACAAGGGGGTGTTATTTTTAGAGTCAGAGTATTACCTCAAAATAATGATCTGGGGCCTCTAGTGGGTTTCTTTTTTTTTTTTTTTTAAAGATTTATTTATTTATGCATACAAGCACTGGGGTACAGGCCAGAGGTGTGGGGGGTGAGAGGATTCACCACAGACAGAGCGGGGAGCAGAACAGGCAGATCAACGAAAGTACACTGCTGAGGGGAGCAGCGGGCGAGGCAGGAGAGGTCTGCCGTGCCATGTGGGTCCCCTCCCTGGCCGGCAGCAGGGACCGAACTCGTGCTGCAGTTGCTGCGGTTTGCTTCATAGTGTGTTGCTTAACCCACTGCGCCACCAGGGAGGCCCTCTAGTGGGTTTCTTTTCTATAGTCTGGAATGAGGGAGGAAAGCCCATGACTGCTTAGAGCAGTGTCTTTGATTGATTGATTAATTGGAGTAGCTACAGTTGAGCAATAACTCTGTGCCTGGCGTTGGTCTATGTGTGTTTTTACAAAAACATGCTTACCACTCCTATTCTCCATTTCACAGATGGGGAAAGAAAGGTTTAGAGAAGTGAAGTAACTTGCTGAAAAAACCATAGTCAGTAAATGGCAGGGCCCAAATTCAAACCAAAGTCTTAACCCCATTGCCAGATAGTTGGCTTTCTTTTCTGCTACAATAAGGTATTATCTGTGCTGGCAAAACTAAGTGTGTTCTGTAAGGCTTTCAGAAAAGATATGTGTATGCCATTCAGTACACATTTGGCAAAAAGCTTATTCATGTGCATGGTGGAGGTAACAGTAGCCAAGATTGATGGATACTTACTATAAGCCAGGAAGCACTTCATATGGATTATTTCATCAAACCCTTGTAGCACCCTGTGAGGTAGATACTGCTATATAGGTTGAGTGCTTGTGACCCTCACAAAGTTCATATATTGAAATCACAACCGCCAAGGTGATAGAGGAGGTGGGGCCTTTGGGAGGTGATTTGAGATAAATGCCCTTGTAAAATAGACTCCAGAGAGTTCCCTGGTCCATTCTCCTAGTGAAGCCATCTAGGAAGTAGGGCATCCCCAGACACCGAATCTGCCAGTTCTGGGACTCCAGAACTGTGAGAAATAAATTTCTGTGCTTTCTTAGCTACCCAGCCTGTGAGCAGCTCAGCCTGAGAAGACAGGTACCCTCATCCTTTTCCGCAGCTGAGATACTGCGTGTCAAGGGCTCATGACCTCAGGGTAAAACTCTCAGGGGACAAGACTTAGAATGGTAAGGGTTTCCCAGGAGGTATGATGCGTGTTCTGTAGTGGTAGTGGAGCTTCTGAGGCACCAGACCTGGATCCAGAGCCTCACTCCCCCAGCTACTGATCGTGTAGCTTTGGGTGAGAAGAGGCTTAACTTCTCAGAGGCTCGCTTTGTTGTTGGTCCATTTTATCAGGTGTGAGGACCAAGCGTAGGAAATAGACATAAAGTGGTAGAGAACAATTACACTCTAGTTTGTGGGTAGTATTATTGTTAGTTATTACTAATGAAGGGCATAAGTATTAATATTATTGCTGTTATTTAGTCACAGAAACTTTCAAAGCTTTCTGAAATCCCAAGACTTTCGTGAACTCTTCTTGCCCTGACTTTCTGGGGATTGGATTTCAGGGCCTCCTCCAGTATTAGGGTCTGATATTGCTTCCTGAATGGTAGTTTTCCCAATTTCCTCTTCTAGAATCAGATTGCCACCAGACGTGTCTTCATTATCCCTTTCATAGATTGCCTCTGCCTGAGAATGATGTTGGTGACTTTGGCCAAGACAGTGTACTTAGTTTTATTACTTATCTAGTTTCTGTTTGTCTATATTTTAAAACGGAAGTGTCTTCCTTTGATCGTTGCTATTTGATATCTAAGTCCTTGAGTGAGGCAGATAATACATACAAGAGATGAGAAGCTTAAGAAAAGTGAGCGCTTTTCCTTTATAAATGCTGCATAAATTAAGTAAGACATCAGAATTCAGAGCAGCTGCCTTCTTTTTAGCCTACAACCTTGCAAAGTTCATTCTTGCATATATGAGATGGAGATTTCTGGGTGCTTCAGGACCAGGACAGGGAAAGATGAACTCTTGCCATTTGGGCAACATGGATAGGACCAAGATCATGGGTGGGGGTGTAACTTAAGTCTGAGGACATGTGAGTCTGAAATCATACACAATGTTGTAAAGCAGTGCTACCTCAAAAAAGGGAAAAAGAAAATGAAAAAAAAAAAAAAAAAAAAAAAAAGCTAGCATGGGATCCCTCTGGTGTGCTAGCCTTGACCCTGTGCTGGGTCAGAGACCACAGGGCCTTAGATAGAGACTCAGGACAGTCCTGATCTGTGTGAGCCTCTGTGAACTGTGCCACTTCTGGGAACCCTCTGGGTTAAGGGGTGAAAAAGACGGGGATGGGCTTAGTTGAAGTCAGGCACCATATGAGTCAACAGTAAGGGTTGGCTTCCAGAAGAATGTGGCTGCTCAATAAATGTTAGCTGTCATGGGTGGTAGTGTTAGATTTCCTTCTTTCGCTAGTTCTAAATGTGCCTCCCTGTAAAATCTACCCAACCATTCTCGACAATACAGTATATCTGAACCACCTTCTTCTACATGACAGTTCATTAGATATCTTTTTTTAAAGATTTATGTATTTTTGCATACAGGAACAGGGGTACAGGCCAGAAGTATGGGGGGGGGTGGTGGTGAGAGGATTCACCAGAGACAGAGTGGGGAACAGAACAGGCAGATCGACTGAAACATACTGCTGAGGGGAGCAGGGGGAAGATAGGAGAGGTCTGCTGTGCCATGTGGGTCCCCTTCCTGGCCGGAGATCAAACTCATGCTGCAGTGGCTGCGTGAGGATGCTTCTAGTGCGGTGCTTAACCCATTGTGCTACCAGGGAGACCCCTGACTTGAATTATTTTGAGTTACATATTCATCACTTGTGGGTAGGGGAACACCAACAATTTTTTTCAGGTTTAAATCTACCTGAGTTGCACCTTGAACCTAGCTAAGGTCGTTTATAGCTTATTTTTGCTGTGGAAATGCAAAGTAGAGTTGCCAAAATATCTTCATTTCATGTTTCTGGTTAGGACCAGCAGGTTCAAATTTGTCCCAGCCAAGAGGGAAAGGAGCTTGGTATGCTTGATTCCATCTGTGAAGCAAAAAAGGGACTTCCCCCTTCGTACCCATTTGAGTTTTACTCCAAAGGTAACTCATTGTGCTCCACTTTTCCTCCAGTGCCCTGAATGTATTTCTGGAGAGTGTTGGGATTAAAAGAAATTTTTTTATTTAGTAAAGTTGTAAACCTTATATAACACCTGCTGGGTGGTGCTGGAGGTATCCTAATATTACCACAATTAAAAATAAATAAACATTATAAAAAACTAAAATATGGTACAGTAATCCTCCCTTATCTGTGGTTTCTCTCACCCATATTATGTACCATAAGATGTTTTGAGAGAGATAATATTCATACAACTTTGGTTATAGTATAATGTCTTAATTACTTTTTATTATTGTTGTTAAATCTCTTATGTAAGTTATCAACTTTATCATAGGTGTGGTTTGTAGGAAAAAAACCAGTATACCTAGGGTTTACTGTTGTCCTCAGTTTCAGGGGTCTCTCAGCTTCTCTAGTTCTCAGTTAATGTCCAATTTATTTTGTCTATTTCATGCAAATCTCCCCTTCCCAAACTGGATGATATTGAAGGAAATCTCAAGTATCATGTAAGGTCAATGATAAATATTTTCCTGTGTACTTCTTTTTTTTTTTTTTTAAGATTTATTTATTTATGCATACAAGCACTGGGGTACAGGCCAGAGGTGTGGGGGGGGAGGTGAGAGGATTCACCACAGAGAGCAGGGAGCAGAACAGGCAGATCAACGGAAGCACACTGCTGAGGGGAGCAGTGGGCACAGCAGGAAAGGTATGCAGCGCCATGTGGGTCCCCTCCCTGGCCGGCGGCAGGGATCGAAATTGTGCTGCAGTGGCTGAGGCTTGCTTCATATAGTGCGTTCCTTAACCCACTGCGCCACCAGGGAGGCCCTTTCCTGTGTACTTCTAAAGGATGAAAACTTTTGTAAAAAACATAATCATTATCTGTTATTTGCTGAAAAAGTTAACAATGTATTATATTCAGTTGAGACGATAGTATTTCATTATGTACAATTAAGGAACGAATTTAGTAATCTAACTGCAAATTAAAATTCTATGTACATCTTTTTTTGTAGGGAGATGGATAAAAACCTGGTATTTTGTTGCCTGGAAGGATCCTTTTGTTTTCTAGTACCTGTTAACTGTTTTTTCATGTTTAATTTTTAGCCATTTCTTCATGGTCTAAGATTTGAAGCCTCATTCTTAGAATGAAATAGGTCTGTGCCAGAAAAGGTGCTTTGGGAGGACCCTAAAATCACTAGACTAGAAGTGATTAGTATCCCTATGTGATTTCAGCCTTGAGAGTTAGAGATGAAGAGAGTAGGAGCATTATGCAAAGAATCCTACTCCTCTCCATATCTCTGAAGTCATGAGAGTGGAAGCAGGGACTAGAATTTACCTTGAAGACAGGATTTATGGTTGAGCTCAGAGCTTGGTATCTGGAGGTACCAGATTTAGGGTTTGAAAGTGGGATTTTTCAGGAAGATCACACTAGGGGTGTTACTGAAATTGGTGAGATTCTTGATTACAGGCCTCTAACCCTGTATTTAGACCTCGAACCCTGTATTTCAAGTTAACCACTAGACAAAAGAAAGAGATCTTCAATCTCCTCTGTATTACTTTTTGTCAAACGTTACCAGGGATCAAACCCGTTAAACATCAGTGAATTCTTACATGTATAACTGCCAAGACTGGTTTACTTTTGTCACTTTTAAGGCTTTTTCAGCTTTAGGAAAAATGTGCTTTCAAATATATTTTATAAAGTCCTGTTGTCTTTTACAAAACAAGGGGTGTCATTTACTATTTTCTAAAAGTCTTTAGAAGTGTTTTTGTCTTTTTATTTTTTTTTTCCTGCTTTTTTTTTTTTTAAGATTTATTTATTTATGCATACAAGCACAGGGGTACAGGTCAGAAGTGTGGGGGGTGAGAGGATTCACCACAGAGAGCGGGGAG
>JAGFMF010011418.1:12159193-12170970 GCA_019455555.1 Galemys pyrenaicus | reverse complement strand
CCCCCTCCTGGCCGGCGGCAGGGATCGAACTCATGCTGCAGTGGCTGCGGTTTGCTTCATAGTGTGTTGCTTAACCCACTGCGCCACCAGGGAGGCCCGTGTTTTTGTCTTTTTAAAGGCCATAATTAAAAGGTAAGGTTGAAGGCCACCTTATTAGTGTTTGTGTGAGTTCCTCAACATCTGTCTCAGTTTCGTCATCTGTAAAATGGACATAATAATAATGCCCATCACATTGGGTTATGAGAATTAAATCAGACATTGCATGTAAAGTTGCTAGCATAGCACTTGCACATAGTAAGCCCTTAAATGATGGTTGATAGAGTGCTGCTGCTGGTTTATCTCTTCTTAAGGTTTGGAATAAACTTCTGAAATCTTATAAGCAGGACTGATTGGCAAGTTAGTAGTTCTGATGTATTTTAAAATGCTTGTGCATATGTGCAGGTAGAATTGTACAAGCCAAGCCAGTGTACCTTTTCTGCACATGTGCATCACACTTTAAATTTAGGCATGGCTTAGGCATATTTGTTTGGCAAAATGCTCTCACTCTGATTTAGGTCAGTTATGTAATATCTAGTAAGTGGGTAACCCGTCAAGTGGAAATACTGAGTTGTAACACTTAGTTTTTGTACCTAGCATTAGGTTTAAATAATTTTTTGTTTGTTTTGTTTATTACCTGCAAAGTAAGATGTTGTTAAACGTTTCAGCATTTATCTTTTTGTAAAATAATTTCAGTAAAATCTTTTCAAGCTACTAAATCAGTTTTGAGTCAGGAAATCCCTGAGATTATCATTAAAAAAACAGTCAGGATTTGCTCTTACTCTTTATGAACCAAAACTTTTCTCCTTATTGTGTAATCCAAACAATCCAAATAAGATAGATGTTGAAATTCATGAAACTGAAGTGACAATTTTCCAGCCTTGATGTTAATCAAGACAACCTCATTTTCATTAACTTAACATTAAATATATGATTTATAAAATAAGCCATTATAAATGTGTTGCTTTTAACTCTTTCATATGTGAAGTCCGGAAATGAGATATAATAGGAAAAAGTGTGAATGCTAACGAATTTGAAAATCTCACCTCAAAGCTAGAGGTCACTGTCCCCTCAAATTAAGTGGTACCAGATGAATAAAATACTTTGAATGCTCCTATTTATATAATCTAAGTTTTCATCTCTTTTCCCAATCAGTTATTATATCTCAGTGTGCTTTTGCTAAGACCTGTCATAGCAAACGATTATTACTAATTACAGTGATGATGATATGATTTTTATCATTGATAACCTGGGAGACAGCTGAGGACCTGGAAGTGAGTAACCAAAATCAGTGTTAGAAGGTAGATAAAAATTAGAGATACTTTCGTCTTTACACTTGGAGCACTTCCTGTGTTCTCCCTGAGTCTTATTTACTTAGTGGAGTCACAGCTTTAGAGACTTGCCTTTCTGGTTTCTCTGCATTCAGTGGGTTCAGAGTGGAGACCCTGTAGTGAGTGACAGTGACAGCATAGAACAGTAACAGGGTTAGCCCCAAACCAAGTCATAGAAAACCATACCAAAGACAGAAGAACGCACAAACCTTGGCAGCCTGGGAAGCACAGCTTTATGTAGTTCCTAAGGGTATCAGGATATAGGAGTCCACATATACTTTGAGTGAGATCCATATATACAATATTAGCCTTATTAAGATTTGTTTTCATTATTCTTGGGGATTTAGCTCAGTGTAGACATGCAGGATCATATACTAACTCTATATTTTATCTCTTGCAGAACTGCCAGACTGTTTTCCAGAGTGAGTGTCTTATTTTAAATACTACCAGAGGTGTATATGCATTTTAGTTTCTCTACATCCTCACCCATACAAGTAATTTTCCATCTTTTGTTATAGCCATCCTGGTGGGTCTGAGTGATAGGTCGTTGTGATTTTGATTTTGATTTTGATATAGCGTGTCTTTACACAGGCTTATTGTGGGCCAGGCCCATTAAGTACCTCTAATACTAACATCCCGTGCTTTTTAGACTTGTTTGAGGGTCATCTGCTGTGTAAGGTTCCTAAATGATTAGGAATGGTCAAGATTGATTTTTAGTTACTGTGCTGACAGCAGTGCCCTGCAGAGCTGCCATTTGTAAATCTTACAGGACTGTGTTAATGAAATAGTGTCTGACTGTAGGGCAATGTGGATTTTAGTCATAGACTATGGAATCTTCTTTTTTTCTTCTCATTTTAATGATATATTTAAAACAGACTTATGTACTAGAACTAATTTTAATATGTGTGGATATTTCTAAGGGACTGACACCAGCCCCATCTATATCAAATTTGTAACAGTTGAGTATGGGAGAAATAACTTTTGTGACATCTTGAGACCCTTGTTGGAAGAAGTTTCTAAATAAGGCCTTGTGTTTTGTTTGTAGCAAATTATGTTCACAGACTGAGATTGTCTTGACCAATAATTTATTTAACACGGGCTGAGGGCATTATAATTTATAAAAATATTTTACAAGCCAGTAAAGAAATAACATGCCCCAAACCAATGACAGATTAATTACACTACTGTTCCAGGCAAAGGGAAAGATGAGAGAAACAGTCCAAATTTAGCCAAGGTATACCTTTCTGTGAGTTGGCTCTTAGTGTAGAGTCAACCCTTCCAATAAAAGCTGAGTATCAGCCACCAATTTAGGTCCCTCGCTTGTGGGCAATGGCACCATTATTGGCAGGCAAGGTGGGTTGCTCTGGAAGTTACTACCCCAGGGATGGTTACAGAGCTTGCACCACTGCCCATGAGAAGCAGCTTTACTGAGCAAGGCAGGAACAAATGTCCCTTTTGTTCTTGAGACTGCAATAGGGTTTAACCTCACCGCTGATCCAGAATAGTGTGGCCACAGCCGAAGCAAGTGTCTCCACGTCTTCAGAGAGCTATTGAAGTCAGAAAGAGTGGCCTTGTCCAGACGAGATGCTCTTGAATGCTAGTCAAACCTCTTGGTTTTTAAAGCTTAGATATCTATCACATCATCCTCTCCTAGTTGCTCCTCTCTATGCTCATAGTACAAGTCTTCAGTAGCACAATTTAAACAAATTCCCTTTAGAAAAAAAAGATCTTCACTTAAGTCATAAACAGGTGGATTTATCATCATAAACCAATATACAACAGCAAATAAATATCTGTTGAATGATTTGGTGTATATGCAATTGGTCTCGGATTATCTGAGCAAGATGTTTATAACCTTTTTATTCTGCACGCGTTGCCACCTGAATAGTTGTCACATCTTTCCTCAGTCCCCACCCAATTGAACTTGAAAGATTTGCCAGACTTTCATAGTTGAACTTACAATAAATGCACTGAGCCCATTTCTGGTAGGCCTGCTGTCCTGCCTGGTGTGGCCTAGCTATGCTATTCTCCCTGAAGCCTCTTTAATTTACTACACGCAGTATTAAATTAGCACGCATGTCCCTGGAGTAAGTAAGCATGCTCTGGTGGCTTGTCAAGACAGAAGGTTAAACCTCTTGGTGATTTCATCTGGGATTTGTTTAAGCAGGTAATAAGATTACTATCTTGAGTCTCAGTGCAGGGTATTACTAGGTAGCTGGAGGAACCATTCCTAGGTGGATGCTGTGATCAGCTCTAGTTGCTAAAATGATCACACTGGAGATGGTTACACAGTTGCAACCGTACCTGTGTCTCTTGGCACATGTCTGCAGAGTCAAACTGATGGAAACTTCTCTTCAGTCCAGGGAACTGCATTTTTGATGCAGATTGGTGGCATAATGAAAGCTGAAGACCACATGAAAGGTTGATGTTAACTGTCGCCTCTAGATTGAGCTGACAACTGTCTGTAGCTGTGTTTACTTTGACCTCCTCAGCCTTCAGTTGACTCTTAAAAATTGGGGGTGAAAATTGGTAATCCAGGATCTTGGAAAAGAAAGTGACTTTCACTAGCTGCTCACTTGATTGGGCTGCTGAGGACCTTGAGAATGAGATTGAAGGGAAGGTTGCTTTAAGCTTGTGGGTTTGATATTTTGGGTCCCCTCATTTTGAGCTTAGTCTTGCCCCTATTTCCTCCTGGCCCAGATCCTTGCTAAGAATACGTTTACTGGTGCCACCAGCGCGGGGCCCTGCAAGAAATTATCCCTCCTCCTGTAACAGAACAGGGGGAAAAAAAGTAACGTCTTTTATGTTGGTGTTTCTGTTTGCTCTGATTTCATTTGATTGTCTGTGTCAAGGTCAGCTCTACATGAGTTGCAAGTCAGACTGTCTGGCTGCATGACCTAAATACACAAGTCCTGTTCCCAGAGCTAATCTCTGTTGGTAGGAATGCCTCCTTGCTGGTAAAATGGGAGTCACTGGAAGAGAGGAGCACAGGGATTGAATTCATTCACATGTGGAATTTTGCTAACCTTGTAGCCATGGGGTTTAGTCATGGGTGGATGATAACTGGAACTTCATAAATAGCATTTTGAATATCATCTACAGCACTCCTGTTACATATTTCCATAAGTAATTTCATTAATGAGCAATTAGATGTGTTCAAGCCCCTCTTAGGAATGCAATCCTCTTGGGTCATTACCTTGCATGGTCTTTAGCTCGGGGTTAGCCTCAGGGGTCATCCGAGTCCAAGTCCAAGCAAGAGCAGCTCATTTAAACTGATTTCTCATGTTTAAATCATGGTTCAGCTACATACCATATTCATTTTGACTCAGCGAGTGGTTTTGAACTTGACAGTGAGAATTAGGCCCCTCATTGAAAACATTTTCTCCATTCCCATTCAATCAGAATCTCCTGGCAAGGAGGGGTGGGGGAAGAGGGTGTGGTTAGTGCCTTCAGTGGTTTTTGCAGTTAGGCACCTTTGAGAAACAATGTGGTTGAATAAGAACAGTCATTTAAGGAAATAAATATAATAAAACCTTTGACTTTAAAATTTAGTTGCACTGAATATTAGCATTAAAGTTGCTCTAAGGAAGTATAATTGTAAATAAATGATACAGATTGGGTTAAATTGCAAATGCAAACAACTTTGATCTAGTGTCTTGTCATTTCTACTCTACTGTTGGATATGGAGCAAGAATGTAAAACGGGCTAACTTTCCAGGAGTCCAGACACTTCTCCCTTCCTGAGCTCCTTCCTCCATAAAAAAGAAGTGAAACTCTACCTTTATGAAAGGATAAAAAGCAAAATAAACCTAAAGGATTCTATTTTATCAGTGGTAGTATAAAGACATATTCTTTGACCTGAAATGTTTGCTTCTGATTTAAAAAAAATTAAATATTTTTGTGAGTACCTAAAAATATCACAGAGAAGAGAGAAGGAAGGAAGGAAGATGGAGAGCAGCAAGGAGACCTGGAAGAGGCACGTGGGGCAGAGGGACATGTGAAGAAACTGTGCTTGCTTTTTGGTCTTGAACTGGTTGGAATGGATGTGGGTGAGAGACCCGTGGGGAGGTTAACAATGGCAGCTTTCATCTTGATTTTTATTTTGCTCTTTTCCTCCTGGATTTGTCTGACTCTTTCTGACCCTTTTCTATGGGTCTCTACTGAAAGGTCCTTTAAATGTGTGGCAGGTTTTTGGGCCTTGCTTTGGGCCAATCCTATTTGGCTGGACTTTTACCCTCAAGGAGATGGGTAACTTTGGATGCTTAACTTAGTAACTATGTTCTTTGTTCTTTCTTTATTGTACCTTAGTTGTATTAAAGTTCCTTTCCATTAAAGGTTTTATGTGTTTGTCTTAATGCGGCAGATGGCAGAACCCATTTAGAGAGGGCAGGTTTAGGGGTTCTAGGTGCTCCTCTCCCTGCCCTGTAACAATAATGTCTACGTGGAAAGGAATCCTTGCCCTTTTCCCACCTCACTCCCCACTCACACCCCTACCCCCATCCCTCCCTTATGGGAATATGCTCAACCCTCTACTTCCCACCCCTGTCTGGGTGAGAGGGAGAAAGTTAATGGGAATCTGAGGCCTTTGCCTGGGGAAAAAGAGTCGCTGTCACCCAGCGCTTGAGTGTAGCTTTCTCATGGTGACCCTTTCCTGCAAACACCTGTGGCCCTGTGTTTGGAATTGCCAAGTTTAATATTTGGGGTTTGCCCTGACTATAGAGTCGGTGGGTAAATCAAGCTTCTCTCGCCTCTGAATTCTTACTTGAAGGTGCCCTTGTGGTATCAGGCTGCTTCTTGGGGTGCCAGGTTACCCCATCCTTTTTGATGGGTAATAGATTTGGACAGCAGCCTTAGTGTGGCGAAGGCATTTCTGGGGGGAAGGAACTGTTGATTTGGAACAAGCATATGCAGATTTATTTTCTTTTTTAATTTTTAAAAAATATTTATTTATGCATACAAGAACTGGGTACAGACCAGAGGTGGGGGTGGATGTGGGTGAGAGCATTACAGGGTAACTTTGAATTCAGTATGACCTTTCCCCCTAACAAAGGATCCACCAGAGAAAGAGTGGGGAACAGAACAGGCAAATCTACTGAAACACATTGCTGAGGGGAGCAGCAGGAGAGACTGGAGAGGCCTGCTGCGCCATGTTGGTCACCACCTGAACTGGTGCTGCAGTGGCTGCTGACGCTTCAGAGTTTGGCGCTCAACCCCCATGCACCACCAGGGAGGCCGTGGCACATGCCGATTTCCGTGGGCAGAGCCACAGATGCATTATCTGCTCATTGAAACAAAGTAAAACTTTTTCTTTTGCCTCATTATAGAGAAGTTTTGATTGTGATTTCTAAAATTGCATTGAGTATGAAGATTTAATAGATTTATTATAAAAAATTGAAAGGCATCATCAAAATGGTCAGTGGAAGGGAAAAAAATAAACTTACTCTACAAACCAGAGGCCAGCATTTTGCCTTCAAGTTTCCAGTGTACAAATAGTCATTTAATTTTTTTATGCAAAATTGTAATCATATAAGATGTACCACCTTATAATGTACCACCTTGTAATCACCTAGCAATATATAATGAAATGATTCTAATGGGGGTATATTGTTCATTTGTTAATGGAGAGTCATTCTTTTAAGCAAATTTTTGGACAATAAATTAGTTTTCTCATTATTAACAAAACTTCAATGATTTTTTTTTAAAGCTAGGTTTTTGAATGCATGTTTAATACTCTTTCTTTTTAGGGTAAGTAGTGAAACTAATGTATCAAAGGGTATAGGAATCTTTTAAATACATTGTTCCAGATTATACCAATTTACATTCCTCAGTGCTCTGTAAGTGCCTGTGTCCTGTACCCTTGCCAGCTCGGGTATGGCCACATGACTAAGATTCAAACTAAAGAAATCTGGTAATCATTAATTTGAAGGAAACCATGACTCAAGTTTCTTTGCATAGAGGCATGTTTAGCAGATTGCTGTGTGTGCAGTAATTAGGAGTTTTTTCCAGAGTGTTTTGGAAACACTTGCATTAAATTTTACATTTACCACTTTTCTTCAAGGTCTGTAAGCAGTTCTGAGGTTTTTAACTTGTATATTTTATGCTGTTAAAAGTAAGATTTTAGAGAACTTTGTGTGTGTGTGTGTGTTTAGGAATTTGAGAACTGGACAGAATTTTAGTTGGAAGTTCACCTTTGTTTTCACCTATTAATAAAGAACTCAAAAGAGAAACTTGCCTACAGTAATTTTTTTCTGGTGCAAGTGACAGTGAACTCCAACTCAGACTAGTTAGCAAACTGGCTTCTGGAATTGAAAAGGAAAACTGATACCTATAGTGAGGCTGGACAACCCCTAATCCTCAATTCTCTTCTCTAGGATTTATTTTATTTTGGGCTCATCTAGAATTTATTTTCTAGAGCTTATCTTATTTAGATCTGCCTAGATCTTATCTAGATCTTTCAAGATTTCAATTTACTTATCTGTAAACAGGGACTCCTGAAGATCCCTTCCATTTACACCTTTGACTGTTACACTGGCAACTGAATTTGCTCAGAGAGCAAATATTGAAAGAAAGATAATACAATCTGTTTCATGTTTGGATCTAAGTTAACAAAGTTTATTATCATTAGTGTAAAGTAATATAAAATTATAATGTGAAGTCCCTAGGTAACTTGAATGTAATTAGTATTAATATAGTGCAAAAATATCTCCTAAGTGCTTCACAAATCCTTTTTTTCTGTTGATCACACAATCCTCAAACATCTTTTCAACCTATCAGTTTGCTTAAGAAATCCAATCACAAATAGTGGAAGAAGAAATTCAGTCCTGCTGCTGCCTAGTTCACAATTCCTACAACAAATTCTATCTTGGTGGAACCTTGAGAACAGTTAAACTGTCTATGACAACCAGTGATTGCTGAGTCAGATCATGTCTAAAGGAGTTAATCTTGAGCTGTTGGTATGTAATTTACATATAAGAAGCACTATTAATGGTAGGATCTGACTTCACCAGAAACCCCTCATAAAGTTCTATAGCTTGGTTGTTGAAGACGAGGTAGGTTTTCTCAGGCTCCTGAGTGCTTTTAAATTGTTTCTTTGATAGGAAATAATTTCTGTGGGTTTTTTTTTTCCCTCCTTTGCTCATTTGTGCTATTTATTTAGTTCATTGTGTACCTTTGAAACTTACTGCAGGATGCATAAGTGCTCCTCAGAGACTGGTCTAGTGTTCTGAAAAAGTCTTTAAGAAGCAGGCCTTATTTCAAAGTCATTGATTATCAATAAAGATTTTAAATATTTTCGCAACAAGATTTGGAATATGGATTTACTCCATAGTTTTAACTGTTATAGGGCAACTTTAATATAAAATGTTTTTTTTTGACTGGGTTTTTACTGTGTGCTTAGATTTTTTATAATTAATAAGTTTTTTTTTAAAGATTTATTTATTTATGCATACAAGCACTGGGGTACAGGCCAGAGGTGCGGGGGTGGTGAGAGAATCCACCAGACAGAGCAGGGAGCAGAACAGGCAGATGGACTGAAATCCACCACTGAGGGGAACAGCAGGCCAGGCAGGAGAGGTCTGCGTGCTCCACGTGAGTCACCTCCCCAGTAAGGGGCAGAGATCAAACTCATGCTGCAGTGGCTATGGTTTGCTTCATAGTGCGTTGCTTAACCCACTACGCCACCAGGGAGGGCCCTATAATTAATAAGTTTTAACTTTAGTGACAAAAGTTATTAAAGGGTTTTATTTTACAAAAGAAGGGGAATAAAGTAGAACTATCACAAGGAGAAGAGAGGGATATAAATCCGTAAATATTTTATTAGATCTTTTTGAGGTGGAATGCAATGGTGCATTGAGAGCTGGTTCTGAGTCAAGTGAGATGGCTTTAAAGGAAGAGAGAGCCCAAGGCTCACTTCTCTGGTTTATAGCCAGCCTGGCTGCTTAACTCTACTCTCCCGGTCCCAGTGATCCACTCTTCAATAATCATCGGATTTGTGGTTCTGGAACTGGTGGTCTGGAGTGGGGGTTGGAGTCCATAAACCTCTGTGTAATCCATGTAGGATTACCTTTCCCCCTAACATAACCACCACCAGGTTGCCAGTCTTGGTTTCTGTTTGGAGAAAATTTTAAGTTAGGTCCTGAATCTGGTTCTGTGTGTGTGTGGAGAGGTGGTGGTAGGTTCTAAGGAGTTAAAAAAAAAAAAGACAAAGATTTTGATGAGGGACATATTAATCAGGACAAGCAAGAGCATCCTGTAGTAACAAATAACCCTTAGACCTGAATCCTCATTTAAAGTAACCTAGGTTTATTTCTCCTAACACACTCTAAGTCCGTCAAGGGGTGGCCGAGGCCTACTTTCTGGCTCATCTTCACAGTGATCCAGCTGTGGCACAATCATCATCTTGAATTGTGCTGCTAATGGTAACAGAAAAAGCATTCTGGAGGGTCTCCCACCAGCCGTAAGTGCTCTTGCCTGGAAGTGACATATCCCATTTCCATTCGTGCCCATTGCCCTGATGAAGGCACATTGCTCAGCTCAATTATCAAACCACTGGGAGGGGCAGTCTGATCGCTGGGCCTGGAAGAACAAGAACTGGACTCTTTGGCCAGCAGTATTAATGACTACTGTGACTTCTCTGCTGATGGCCAGATATTTGACTCACACTTCCTCCTGCAGGTAAAACACACTCATTCTCACTACAAATGAGATGACTCATCAGTCTCACCAAGTCACAGCACCTCGGTGATGTATAATAGGCACTAAATTACGAAGTCAACACAACATACAAAGTAGATTCAACATCAACTGTGGATGTGGGTTCTCTTGATCTGTTCGCCCCTCCCCTGCAGTGTATATCAGCAGGGAAATAATCAGATTGTAGTGTAAACATGAAAGTGATATTGGTGCATAGAGAGTCCACAGCCCCAGGCAGTCCCAAGATATGTTCCACCAGGGTCAGGAGATTGGGAATTACAAAAGGGAAATAGTCTGGGCTTGGGTTATCTGGTTTGAAACTTTTTGGATTGGTTTTTGAGTTCACTTGCTTTTAATGGCCAAGGGCCTTCAAACAGAAGACAGTGTTGTGGAGTCTTTTGTAATAGGGTAGATGATCTCTACTGACATTGTTACAAGGCAATTCTAATATAAAATGGGTTTACCTGACTGGGTCCTTACCCGCTCACTCAAAAGGCACTTATAAAAAGCCTCAACTGCAGGCACACGCAACAAAGGTTAATAAAGGGTTTTATTTTACAAAAGAAGAGGAAATAAAGTAGTAATAACATAAGGAGAAAAGAGGGATACAAATCCGTAAATATCCAACTAGATCTGAGCTGGAACCCAACAGCGCATTGAGAGCTGGCCCCGAACCAAGGGAGATGCCTCCGAACGAAAAGAGCTCTCAGGGCTCACCTCTCTGGTTTTATACCCAGTCTTGCTGCTTAACTCCACTGTCAGGTCCCAGTGATCCACTCTTCAATAATCTCTTAGTGGATTTGTGGTTCTGGAATATTGGTGATATGGAGTGGGGATGGGAGTCCATAAACTTACTTGTGTAATCCATTCAGGATGACCTTTCCCTCTAAATAACATTTCTTTCATAGTCTTGGACAATGAGAAAAGGAATTGCTGAGTCAGGTTGCTCAAGGTAGTTCATGCAGAGCACTCACCATCAGAGAGACAAGGTGGAGTCTGTTTGGTTTAAAATGGCTTCCACAGGGGCCTCCCTGGTGGCGCAGTGGGTTAAGCAACACACTATGAAGCAAACCGCAGCCAGTGCAGCACGAGTTCGATCCCTGCCCCTGGCCAGGGAGGGGACCCACATGGCGAAGCAGACCTCTCCTGCTGTGCCCACTGCTCCCCTCAGCAGTGTACTTCGGTTGATCTGCCTGTTCTGCTCCCCGCTCTCTGTGGTGAATCCTCTCACCCCCCACACTTCTGACCTGTACCCCAGTGCTTGTATGCATAAATAAATAAATCTTTAAAAAAAATAAAAAATAAAAGAGATTGGAAGATAATTTAAAAAAAAAAATGGCTTCCACAGAGGTTAACATATAACGGTGAAACAACATGCACTTCTGTTCAGGAAGGGGGTGGTGAATGGAAGACATCCATCCCACTGGTCCTCATTCTAAAACTCTGAAGCAATCTGAAATCCCTCAGATTCCCTGCCTTGTAGGTGAGAAGCCCTCACCAGTCCATCACCCTGTTCAACCTGTGGGCTCTTCCAGCAGCCTCCTCGATCACCTCTACCATGAACACTGAAGTGTGTTGTGCCCTTAGGGCAGAGCAGCTTTCTCAGTTGCTTCCTGACTTGATAGGGGTGGGGACTTGTTAGAGAAAAGGATGCCCTGAATAAACTATACAAATAAGTTTATAGACTCCAACCCCCCCCCCCCCCCCCCCCCCCCCCCCC
>JAGFMF010011418.1:12137368-12154298 GCA_019455555.1 Galemys pyrenaicus | reverse complement strand
CCTATTGTAAAGAGTGCTGCTATAAACATAGGGGTGCAGGTATTCCTTTGAATCAGTGTATTTGTGTCTTTTGGGTATATTCCTAGGAGTGGGATTGCTAGATCATATGGAAGTTCCAAGGAACAACTTTTTAAATGCTAAACCTCAATGGTTTTTTTACGTTGTATTTTTTATTGAGGCAACATTTGGTGAAGGCAATTTCTGTTGCCATTTAAACCATTACAGTATTCTAATGCTAATTTCCTTTCACTTTAACAAAAGCTGCTGACATAATATTTAATTGAGTTTTCAAAACTCTATACTATTGTGCATTGTTTTTGTTGCATTGCCAATAAAATTTTGAAATGATTGGAATATGAGCAGGAAGAACATTTCTGATATGTTGAGGTGTCCCCTGTTGCATTTGAAAAAGTGAGACTTTCTTCAGTTGCCTGTACTTACCATTATCTATCCAAAGATAAGGGCATGTGAGGATTCTTTATCCCAGAGTGCCGTTACAGCTGCCTCTGGGTGAGTGCTGGTTTTCTGGTACAGAACTAGATTATTTTCTGGATTTCATACAGCTTGTTCTGTCCATTCTGTGCTGAGATGTCTGCTATTTTCCTTTATTACTGAATTATTATTTTTAAACTCCTGCATGTACTGAACATTCTAAGTATAGCGTTTTCTTCATCCTTCCCCCCAAATCTCTAGCTCCCACCTATAAAGTCTCATCTTGCCAGCCCCTAAACATATTAACAATTTTGGGGGGGACTTCTATACCTTTATATAGGCTTATATAATAAACATATAGAGGATCTTTATACCCTAACCTCCCACCCTGCTCGCCTTTCTTTCTTCTTAATTCCCTTCCTGCCTGCCTGCCTCTCTTCCTCCCTCCCTTTTTCCCCCTTCCTTCTTTTTTTTTTTTAAAGATTTATTTATTTATGCATACAAGTACTGGGGTACAGGCCAGAGGTGTGAGGGGGTGAGAGGACCCACCAGAGACAGAGTGGGAAACAGAACAGGCAGATTAACTGAAATACACTGCTGAGGGGAGCAGTGGGTGAGGCAGGAGAGGTCTGCATCACCATATGGGTCACCTCCCTGGCAGGGATCGAACTCGTGCTGCAGTGACTTTGGCTTCACGGTGTGTTGCTTAACTCACTGCGCCTCCAGGGAGGCCCCTACCTTTACTTTTACTTCTTGATTTTTTTTTTTAAACCAGATGCCACAAGAAAATAATTTATACTTCTAGGCATCTTTTTTTACAGTAGGTTGGGATGGGATATCTCTCCAGGCAATTTGGTGTAGATCTTATTCACTCTTTTTAATTAATATTTTATGGGTTAGATGTCATATACTTTATTCTCCTCTAAAGGGCATGTACTTTGTTTTGTTTTTGATTTAGTCACTCTGAAGAATACTCCAATGGCCATTCTTATACCTATCTTAGAATAGTGGTGCTTTTAAATAAAATATGGGGGTTGTATTTGGGCGGGTTAAACATGTTTGTGTACTGTTAATTTTAATAGATGTTGCCAGAGTCCTTCCAAAATGGTTGTCCTAGCAATGTTCCAGACCACCCACCCCCAGCTTGTCCAGGAGAAGGTGTCTTCCTCACTCTCAGAATGATCTCGGCTGCAGTGCTGATTGAGATCCTGCTGCTTGTTGATGTGCCTTGGGGTGTCAGTGGAGTGGAAAACTAGGGCTCTGTGATGGGGGCTGGTGGTTGTGATTTTTTTTCCTTTCATTTCTAAAGAGTCCATCAAAAGTTTATAGTAGGGCCTCCCTGGTGGCACAGTGGGTTAAGCAACGCACTATGAAGCAAACCGCAGTCACTGCAGCACGAGTTTGATCCCTGCTGCCAGCCAGGGAGGGGACCCACATGGCGTAGCAGACCTCTCCTGCCTCGCCCGCTGCTGCCCTCAGCAATGTGTTTTAGTCAGTCTGCCTGTTCTGCTCCCCACTCTGTCTACCTCCCGTGACTCTGGCTTGTAGCCCAGCTCTTGTATGCATAAATAAATAAATCTTTAAAAACAACAACAACAACAACAACAAAAAGTTTATAGTAGGAAGAGAACTGGAGACCATTCCGCAGCAGTGTTCTCCTTTAATGGATAAGAGATTTGAGAGTCAGAGGTGGAGGGCGTTACACTGACTTATTGCTACTGACTGCTTTGGAAGTTAGTTCTGAATCCTGACTTTGGGCTTTACAGGTTATCCACTGTGGGCTCTGCTGACAGCGAGCACAGACCAAGAAATGTCATCTGTGAGATGACCTGACTAATAGAGATGGATTGTTTTCAGTTTGCTATTGTCTTCTGTGAGAATAAGCAAGCTTCCCAGCCTACATTGGACTGTGGGATTCCTATGCAAATTTATGCAAAAATAATAGGACATTCTAACTTGGTCTTATCAATGGATTAATTTGTTGATCTTAATCTTTAAGGGAGTTTGGGCTTGATTTTTCCAAACTGTTAGATTTACTGTCTACTAAATATGGAGCAACTGGCTTGGCTCAAAGTTAAATGACAACAATGAAGCGTCAGAGAGAAGATTCTGCATAAGGGTTGGCTTCCTGCTAAGCACCCCATCTTCCACCTCCCCTGACATGCTGTTATAGAGAACTAAGGGTAGGGCTGCCTAGAAGAAAGAACTTGTGTTCTTATGTTCTTGGCAATGTAATTTCTAGATGTAATATACACAATTGACAAGGGCTTGTGTGGGTGTTTTGTAGGGCTGGATAAAATAAACTTCATGGAATAAGCCTGTTTTTCTCCCTGAGTCTTAAACTCCATTTTAATGTTACAGTTTTAAATTCAGCCCATGGAGTTTGCTGAGGGAGATGTCAAGGGAGATCCTAAATTTTACATTTCTATCTGGGTTTGTTCTGACTTCACCAGGAACATTTGATATTGCAGTATTAACGTTCCAGATTGCCTCTAAATGATGCCCACTTGTTCAGGTAGCACGGCCTGTTCTCTTAATGACAATACAAGTCATTCTGATGGGGTTCGTTTTGTCATGGGTAAACTTCTTCAGAAGATTGGATGTGTGTGTTATAATGTACGCACTGCATAGCTACTTTGTAGTAAATGCGGAGGCGTGTCTTTGCATCATGACCTGCTCAGAAGCTAAGTTTATTTGCATGGTCCTTCTAATTTAGTAGTCCCAAAGCTGAAGATTGGAACCACTGGGCAACTTTTAATAAAAATACTCATGGCCCAGGTCGTCCCCCACCCGAATTAAGTGAGGATCTCAGTAGCATTCTATCAAGTATACATTACACAATTTCTTGATCCAGATGGCTGGTGATGGGCACTTAGTGATTGTGGACAGTACTGTTATGAAGATGGAAGTACATGTCTTTTTGTACTAGGGTTTTCATACTTTTGGGGTAAATAGCTAGTAGGCTAGGAGTATTCTGGTGGAGGGTGAATGAAGCATATGTACACATGGAGGAATAAAAATGTAACCCCAAAGTTACATAGGCATGTGAATGACTAACAAATATAATTTAAAAATCATAACATCCATTATTTGGAAAAGAAAAAAAAATCTGTAGTAGGAGACCAGAGACTAGAATGTTAAAATTATTTCTAACCAGCCGACTGCGCTGAGGACTTCTAAGTGGGCCATTTGAGGTGGACAGTATCTCTGCTTAATGAAGAAGATGTGACTATTCTTAGAATCCTGCCACCATCTTGTCTAGTGATCATCTCCCTTAGCCCATCTACCGTTCTCCTTCCTATTTTTCCTGTAGAACAGTGGGCCCATATCTTATCAGTCAGCTTGTGAAAGCACAAATTAGATGCTGTAAAAACAACCTTTGAAAATGTCCTCAAAGGCTATAGACTGCACACTGTCTCTTGGTGTGTCTAGCTTCTTCTGGTGTTGGAACAGATTATTGTGTCTTTGGCTGAGGTTCTGATGACATTTGGGGGCCAAGGCATATGCAAAATATGTTTCTTTAATTATTGGAATTGTAGCCAGCTTGGTGAGATTCTCGAGCCCTGGGAAGCACATGGATTGACGTAGGGAACTGCAGGTCCTGTTTCTCGCTGATACTCAATGTGAGACAAATTCTAATTGTGTGGAGTGCAGACAGAATCATGGACACCATTTAAATTTTGAGTTTCTTTTGACTTCTGACTTATTTCACTGAGCATAATCCTGTGTAGTTCCATCCATGTTTCTACAAATGATTCTAGTTTCTTTTTTGATTGCCGAATAGTATTTTATTTTGTATATGTACCACCTCTTCTTGATCCAGTCATCTATTTTTGGGCATTTGGGTTGTTTCTAGGTCTTATCAATTATAAATAGTGCTGCAATAAACTTAGGGGTGCAGTTATTCTTTTGAGTCAGTTTTTGTGTCCTTTGAATCCATAGGAGTGGGATTGCTGGGTCATATGGTAGCTCCATTTTTAGCAGACCGAGGAGCCTCCATGCAGCTTTCCATAGCGGTTGGATTAATTTGTATTCCCACCAGCAGTGTAGTCAAGTTCCTTTTTCTCCACATCCTTGCCAGTTGTTGCTAATGTTTTTTTTTTTAATATGTGCCATTCTTACTGGTGTAACGTGGTAAATACCAGATGGTTTCACTTCTAGGAGGAATATAAGGGAACCAAATAAGGGACCAAGGAAAAGAATAACAACAACAACAACAACAACAAAATCACAACACAACAAAAGCAAAAAGTCAAGGACAAATCAGGGGCACTTTGGTGGGGGGGGGCGCCTAGTAAGGGACTGAGATGAGCGCAGAAAGAGCACAAGGGACTGAGGTGATGGTGCACTGGTAAAATGGTGGTGCAGATTCCATGGGAATTACGATTGCTGTCAACTATATATAAATAAAGGGAAAAAAAGTAAATTCTGTGTTTCTCCTTGCCTTTGTCTTTTAGGCACAGATAGTTGAGTTCAGGTCAGTTGAATACTAAATGCACTTGTAGGTGTGATGCTGCCAAATAGTCAGAAATCAAATATTTCTTTGGATGTGTAGAATTCATGGCACTCTCTGTTTTTCTGTCCCCAGCCTTCCCTTGGTTCGGCATGGATATTGGTGGAACATTGGTTAAACTGGTTTACTTTGAACCAAAGGATATTACAGCTGAAGAAGAACAAGAGGAAGTGGAAAACCTAAAGAGCATCAGGAAGTATTTGACTTCTAATACTGCTTATGGGAAAACTGGGATTCGAGATGTCCACCTGGAACTGAAAAACTTAACCATGTGTGGGCGCAAAGGGAACCTGCACTTCATCCGCTTCCCCAGCTGTGCTATGCACAGGTTCATTCAGATGGGCAGTGAGAAGAACTTCTCCAGCCTCCACACCACACTCTGTGCCACGGGAGGTGGGGCTTTCAAGTTCGAAGAGGACTTCAGAATGGTATGTCGGGTTGTCCTTATTAAAACAACCAAACCACCTCTTAGAGAAAGAAAGCAAGCCTCCCACATATCCATATTCATGGCATCTCCTACTGCTGGAAGACGTAGACTACTAGCTTTGGAACTTTGGACAAGTTTACTTTGCCTCTCTGTGCCTCTGTTTCCTCATCTACTTGGGAATAAAAATAGTTCCTGCCTCAAAGAGTTGTTACATGAAGGAGTAAATGCTAGATAAATATTAGCTGTCATCATCATCATCATTTTTGTTACAATTACTGCTGTATAGGATGCTAAAGATAATACTGAAGTATTTCAGTTAGTTCTTTACAGGCTCTTAACTCAAGTTGTTATGAAATGTGTAATCATTAGGCCAGTTTTGTAGATAGACTGAGGCCAGCAGAAAGGGCTTTCCGTAAGTCCTGCCAAAAATTCTTTCTGGAGCCTGCCCATTTGCTCTATATCTCTTTTATGAATGTCATTCAGAAATTTTGCTCACAGAAATAACCTTATTGTTATTTATAGATGAATTCCTTTATTAATGACTGCAATTAGGGAGTATGGGCTAACATGGTGAGAATAATGCTGCGTCCTGATTGGCAAACACATGCTCGCTCTGTGCTAGTCATTTAGACTTGACAAATTTGACTACATGGAAGGCATGGATGAGTACCATGGAGTACAAGCTTGCTCTTTATTTAGTAACCCCTTATCAGCTATGTGTTCCAACTTCTCATTTCTGTAGTCAAGATAATGTGTATACTGTTCAATCTCACCTACGGGAATAACATAAGAATAAAGTAAAATAATGTGGAGAAAAATAAAAGAAGCTATATTAGCAAAAGAAGGGTTGGAAGATTCAGGAAGACAAAGGAAAGGTGGCATTAGTTTTACCAGAAAGTTGAGACTATAGTGAGGTAAGTTGTAAAATACATTTTCTCAAAACCTTGAGTGCAAGTTACTGGCATTTTCATGGAGCTAATGTAATTCAGTCTGGCCACAGAATCTATCAACAGTGACTTAATGTGTTATGGGTTATATTTAATATAGCTATAAATGCAGATTTTAATTTTCATTAAAGATAACATTGTTTATCTCATTGGTTGTAGTTAGTAGTTTCTATAAGAGGTGGTGGTAGAGTCCAAGAGCATAATCCTAAGTGAGACTGGGTTTTCATGTTTTGACTTTTTTCTTGTGTGTCTTTTTTTTCCTACCCAAGAGTGGAATTTTATACCTCCACTTACTTAATGATCTATGGGATATTTTTCCCACCAGAGGGATCCAGTGATGACAAAGAGAAGGTTAAGATGGAGGGGCATCAAAATTTGAGCCCATAATTGAAAGAAGTATCGACCCTGAATTCTATTGCTGTCTCTACATTTAACCGGCTGGGTTTCTTTGAGTGAACCTGTCTTTTCTGTAGGCCTCAGTGTCATCATCTGTAAAAAGGTGGCAGTAGGAGTTAGAAAAGGAGGGATTTCTAGAAAATCAGAGTAGAAGTGGAGAATAGGAAATGCAGCATTCTTTTTTAAAAATTTTTTTTTATTTAGGAAATGCAGCATTCTTGTTCTTGTGTGACATGGATGAGGAAACTAAAACTAAAGAGAGATTAAGAGGCTCTGGTTGTGCCCCTCGGTAAGAGTCAAGATGTCAGATGTCAGTTCAGTTTGATTCAGAAGGAAATGCTGTCCCACTCCTAGTGAGGTCCCCTGGTTATTCAAGGACACCCTGTCTGTCCCTCCCTGCTGGGGAACCTGATGACCCAGGGTGACCTGGAGTGTTTGTGCAACCTCATCAGTGCTTCTGTGCCTCCTGGGGTAATGTATGTTACTCAATATTTGTTGGCCTTAAGCAAGTGTATTTCTCAGTTCTGAACCAAGAAAGGTCATATTTTTTTAAAAAAGATTATTTATGCATACAAGCACTGGGGTACAGGCCAGAGGTGTGCAGGTTGAGAGGATTCACCACAGACAGAGTGGGAAACAGAACAGGCAGATTAACTGAAATACAATACTGAGGGGAGCAGCGGGCATGGCAGGAGATGTCTGCTGTGTCATGTGGGTCCCCTCCCTGGTCCAGGATTGAACTCGTGCTGCAGTGGCTGTGGATGCATCATACTTAACCCCTTGCGCCCCCAGGGAGGTCCCACGAAAGGTCAGACCTCATTACAACAAAGATAGTGAGGTCTCTGCTTCCTTGAGCAGGTTGCTGGACCCTGGTAAATAGATCGGAGCAGGGAGTAAGTCTGGAGTATTTGCTAAATAGCTTGGCTAGGTGGAGGAACATAAAAGGAAAATATCTGGGTGGCCTTCTATTTCTATGCTTAGTTTGGGCCAGATCAAAGCCAGAAGAGTTCTTTCCGCAGCCTTTTGTTAGTGTGCTACGTGATGTGTCCTCATCCTTCCCAAGAGTGTGAGGATGAATAGATTTTATCATCTTCTTTTCCAGCCACGCATTTACTCATTTACCTACTTGGCAAATAAATCTTGCTCCTTCTATGAACAAAACTAAGCCCCTGTTCCCTCCTTCCCCACCCAGCTTATATTCTAATGTGGCAAGTCACTAAATAATCAGATAAGCAAGTGAATATAGAATATATCAGATGGAAGCAAGCAACCTGGAGGGGGAAGCAGCACGATGAGGGGGAAAGCAGGGCTGGGAGGGAGTGCTGGGTCTCTGTGACGAGGTAACTTGGGAGTAGGAACAGAAAAAAATGAATAGAGCAAACCATTATGGTTTCAGGGCAGAGTATTTTAGGCAGAGAGCAGAGTAAGTGCTGAGCTTATAGGTGTGTTGTATCCAAATTCTTCCCCTTTCCTGAATAGAAAATTGACAGTGCTTGTTTACATGTAAGAGGCTCCATATCTACTACAGTACATGTTAGACAATCTGATAATAAAGCATTAGACATAATTATAAAGCCCTGTTATTGCATGAAATCATTGTTTTGGTATCATACAACTTTGCAGATACATGTTTTTTAAAAATCTGAGTGATTAGGGTTAAGCAAAAGATACTCAGCAAGTCTTGAAAAGTCAGCAGTTGTTATTTTTGAAGATGTTGTCCTCTCCTATGTAGTAAATGTACTTGTCTTTCTATACTGTTGACTGTTCTTCATCCAATTCAGAATGTACTAGAAAGAGCTGTTAACCATGAGACAGGCATTTGATTAGACCCCTGTGTAGAATACTTTCAACTGAACAAGGCTGCATTCCTTATTTTCTTCCCTTCCTTCCTATCCTCCTCCTTCTTTTAACAATTTAGGTTCACTGTCACAAACAAATCTCTGATTGGCAAAAATTAGGCTTCAAAATACAGGATTCACCAAAATGAAACACAAAAGAAAAACATTATTACAAGAGCTCTGAGAAACTGATAAACCAGCGAGAGTTCTCACCATTTAAAACAGTGGTCCCCAAGAGGCCAGGGCTTCCGCTGACTGTACCAGGATGTAGATCACTGTAGGTTGGCTTGACCTTAACCCGCTGTCTGTATTCTGTGAGTTTGTTTTAAAAAACCTGTCAGAATATTTTCATCCACAGCTATACTTCTTTTTAAAAAAGGTTTATTTATTCATGCATACAAGAACTGGGTTACAGGAGAGAAGTGTGTGTGTGTGGGGGGGGTGAGAGGGTCCACCAGAGACGAAGTAGGGAACAGAACAGGCAGACTGACTGAAACACCACACTGCTAAGGGGAGCAGAGGGCCAGACAGGAGATGTCTGCTGCGCCATGTGGGTCCCCTCCCTGGCCGCTAGCAGGGATCCAGCTCGTGCTGCAGTGGCTGTGGTCTGCTTTATAGTGCGTTGCTTAACCCACTGCGCCACCAGGGAGGCCCCCAGAACTGTACTTCTTAACTTCAGCAAGAGTAGTCTTCAGAATGCAAAGCATTTTAACAACAGAAAATTTATAGAAAAAAAGTCATCTTTTCTGTCCATTTATCTTTATGATAATAGGTACTTTTCCTTGTGAGTTTTGTTCAGTGCAGGCCAACAATAGTTAGAAGTTAGAAGTGACTTTTTCAATGACTTCAAAAGAAAAAAGGGGCCCTCCCTGGTGGTGCAAAAGTTAAGGAGTAGCACTATGAAGCTATCCTCAGCCACTGCTGCATGAGTTCCATCCCCACCAGAGAGTTGACCCTGACTGGTATGGTGCATGCAGTAACCTCTCCTGTCTTTGGCTGCTCCCCTCAGCAGTGTGTTTCAGTAAATTTGCCTGTTCTGTTCCTTATTCTGCCTCTGGTGGATCCTCTCACCTCCCTCACTACTTTTGGCCTGTGCCCCAGTTTTTGTATGCATAAATACATAAATCTTTTTGAAAAAAAAGGGAAAAAAATGACCTACCTTCTGAACAAACAGGATATGACAATCTTCTTCAGTTGACTTGAGGGTTAGGGCTCAGAAAAGGACTTTCAGGTTGCTCCATCACATTTTTTTCAAGGTGTGAGGGCTTAAGAATTGGCCTCTGTGAGGTAGAAATCTTCAACAGAACAATCTAAAAAGTTAATATTGGTGAAAAAATCATCAGGAGGAGGTTGTGTGGCTATATGAAATCTCTCATCTAAGTGGGTCATTTGAGAACATCTATCAGTCTGTTACTCTGTTATTAACCCAGGGACTGATTTGTGATGGTGCAGGAGCCTGGAGTTTGGTAGACATTGGCACCTTCCACTTCTGATCTTACACTTTTGACCATACCTCTTTAATCAGTGGTTGTGGGGAAGAAGATGCCAGCTTGGAGGTTTTGTTAAGTTTCTCAGAGATATTTGAAATTCATCTCTCTCTCTCAGGTCTCTGTTAGAGCTCCCTCCTAGAGAGAAAAGAACTCTGCTTTTATATGCAAATTGTTCTTGGTTTAGTAGATAACCATTTCTGCCACTTGCTAGAGTAATTGTAGAACCAGTGTCAGCAAAAGCCCCATTGGAAAGTGTAAGGTGTTATAAGGATATGTATTTTACTTATTTTGGAAACACAATTTGGTGACTCATTTCTCAACTCCCAGGGAATGCTGTAACGGGGGTAAGTGCCAAGTCTCCTCCCATAAGGAGTAGGTGTGGAAACTCTTGGGATGGTTTTTATTAGCTTTATCTACCTATTTATTTAGTTATTTTTGACAGATCAAACTGAAGCACATAAGGAGCATTGCTATCAGTTATGTCTTGAGCGTGCCTTTTGTTTGGGGTCCATATTTTTCTAATATTAACATACAAGGAATTACTGAATCCCCCCTGATAATCAGAGAGCTGGTTGTCAACTGTTTATCAGTGCAGCTTGGTTAAAAGGTTATGTTCACACTTGCTGGAACTTCATCCTCATGTTTGCTGGATCTGATATTTCAGATCTATCATCATTTGACACCCATTATAGCGATTAACATGGGAATATATACATATATTTGACTAGTATATATATATATATAGTATTTGATATATATATGACTAGTCGAAGACAGATTTAGCTCAAAGAAATGTTTTGTCAGCTTGTGATAGTTTTAAAAAATTTAATAGTAGCTACTAGCTTAAAAATTTGGGAAGATTTCACATAAAAATCAGGATTTCTAGTTCATGAAAAAGTAGGATCATATTGGTGACACTGAGCCCCCATTCCCATATGGGAATAGTGGGGTGCAGGAAATTTAAATCTAGGCAGATTGCCTTGTGTACCAGAGTCCCCATCATTCAGGTACTTTACATGTCCTCAGTGCTTCAATCCTTTAAGTTTTCCCAGTGACTGCAGAGGCATTTGCATTTGTTACTCCTGATAAAAAGAAAACTGAGGCCAGGCAGAGTGTTTCTCAGTGTTTTTAACATTTCTTTTAGGCTTTTCACAAGGTTGACTTGTTTACTGACAGAACTGCCAAGTCTGAGGGGTGATAGACTTGCAGATATCTTTCTGGAAATCCAGTAAGGATTTCACTGATTGCTTCTATTTGGCAGCCTGGTCTTTTCCTGGATGGTGAGGACTTTTGAGGGGGTCCTCTGTAAGTCTGAATGAAAGTGACTAATATCTTTCTTAGTTTGGAGATTCATGACCTCGACCTTGAGAAGTACGTACTCCTCAGAAATGTACACAAGAGATGTTCATTTGCTGTTCCACTTTATTTGCAAATGGATTTTGGGGGAAAGGTGAGATAAGGATGTTTCCCTTCAGACCAAATTTGTCTTTGTTTATTTGCCTTAGCCAGGTTTTTCTATTTCCTTAGCATAGTCTCAGGGTGTCATCAGGGCTATGATACTAGCTGTCAATAGTGTCCATGCACCTCAGGTTAATTTTTAAGCAACTTTAACCTATGGCCCCAGGAAGGGCTGATGAAATCTCTACCTTTCCATTTGAGATGATCCAGGTGATAATTTTCTTTGTTCCATGGAACAAATGTTTATTAAGCAATTACTATGGAAAGGCCTTTGAGCCTGGTGCTCAGGGACAATGGATGAACCAGGAAGCAAGGGTTGTGTGACCAGTGGTGTGAATGTGATGTGACCCTTGCTCACACTCTCAGTGGTGTGAGTGTGATGAAAGAGGTGATGGGGCTTTGGGAGATAGTTTTTACACTGCCTTGTCTCACTGGAGTCTCTCTCAGGCTGCCTGATCATTTTATACCTATAGGATTACCCCCTTAAAACATGTAAAATTATATGTATCTCACCCTAAAGTTTTCTATGGTAGAAAATGAAATAGTTAACCGCTATGGACTAGATCTACCTTATCGCCAGTGTCATTTGGAATGACTGTCTCTTGTGAGTCAGGAATATTCCTATCCTCTGACTGGCAGCCTGTTTGCATTCTGCTCTGCAGGTGTAGATGTTGTTGAACAGGAAATTCAGATGAGTGACAATAAATTCAAAGTATCCTAGTTGTATAAACTTTTATAATGAAGATGTTGTCTTTTTTTAAATTCTCTTCAATTTTTAAAAAGATTTTTATTTATTTATGAATAGAAGAATTGGGGTGCAGGCCAGAGGTACAGGGGTGAGACCATTCACCAGAGATAAAGTGGGGGACAGAGCAGGTGGATCTACTGAAATACCCTGATAAGGGGAGCAGTGGGTGAGACAGGAGAGGTCTGCTGTGCTATATGTGGGTTTGATGCCTGGCCGGGGATCAAACTAAGGCCATAGCGGTGACAGCACAGAGACTTAACCAGTAGGCCACCAGGAAGGCCCTGAAGATAATGTCTTTTTGGCAAACTATCGAAGCGCGGTGCTTGTTAGGTTACTTCTAGATCTCAGATGCATTATCTGTTTTGTCAATGAAGATGAGAGGGGTGCAGCATTGGGGAATACTTGCTAGTTGTCTCTCTTAGGGAAAATTACTCAAACTGTGAGCCTTAACCTTAAGGATACTAGTACCTCTTTCAAGGATTTTTATGAGAATTACATGATCTAGTACAAGTACTTGACAATATAGTACACAACAAATAGTAGCCATTATTTTCTTGAAGATTTTTTTTTAAACATTTAGATGTTACAAATTTTCTTTTTTCGTGGGTTCACTTTCATGTTGGTGATGTTAGATCTTTTGTCCATGGAAAATGATCATCAATCAGACTCCCTGACCAGAGTGACATCAATCTTGAGGATCATGAGTTAAAAGTTTTGAGGATGCAAAGTAACCACTCACTGCTAATGTTATCCCATGCCAACTCATCTCTCCTTAATTCCCACTCCCCTTATACTGAGGAGAATGGGAGGGTTTTTTTTTTCTTATAGGAACACACTTTGGAACCACACCAACTATTAGTAGAAAAGCAAATGTCTTTTAAGCCCTTTACAGATGTCAAGTTCAGTATAAACTGTTTACATATATTGTTGTCAGGTAATCCTCACAACAACACTATGTAGTAGGTATTACCTCCATTCTACAGATGAGGAGACTGAGGCTTGTGGAGTTAAGTTGCTCTATCTCCCTCATTTGAGTGTTGGTGCTAGAATTCAAAGCCAGGTGTGGCAACCTCCAAAGCCCATCTGGAGAAAGAGGAGCTGGGCTTTGTGGGGTCAGTGGAGAATGTCCTCAGCACCAGGTACCCTTGGGACTTCATGTTCTGCTGAGGAAGTATAGGATTCTTGCTGTCTCAGAACATTCTCACTCCTAAACTTGCAGGAGAGCCCATGTCAGTGGTATACTGTGTAGTCTCTTGTGGTGCTATAATGAATTATCATAAGTGTGGTAGCTTGAAACAACAGAAATTTATTCAGTCATAGTTGTTGAGGCCAGAAGTCCAAACTTGAGGTGTTGCTGGGAACAAACTTTCTTAAGAGGCTTTTGTGGCTGTTAGTGTTTCTTGGCCTGTGGTGCTGCACTCCAGTCTCTGCCTTCATCTTCACGTGGTCTTCTCTGTGTCTATCAAATCTTTCCTGTGTGTCTCTCATGAGGAAACTGGTTGGTGGATTTTTCTTTCCAGGTCAACATCCTTAACTTAATTACATGTACAAAGATCTTTTTATTTTCCAAATTAAGTAACAGAGTCTGAAAATTAGAACATGGACATGTTATTCTGGAGCTACCATTCAGCCCTATGCACATACTAACGGCTGCTTTTCCAGCACCCAGGCAAGCTCGCTGTGCTTTAGCACACACTGTGGGCAGATGCAGTGTCCAGCAAAGCTGCTTTTCTACTAGCATGACCAATCATCCACATGATTTTACAGCATGGTCTTCCAAGGGTGTTTCCGTACTTTTACTGTTCATGACACATTTTAAGTCCAGCTAATAGCCGCCGGGGCTTTCTCGGAGGTGGTCACAGCATCTCTGACCAGGTTTTGTCCTCTTTCAGATTGCTGACCTGCAGCTCCACAAACTGGATGAACTGGACTGTCTGATTCAGGGCCTGCTCTACGTTGACTCGGTCGGCTTCAACGGCAAGCCGGAATGTTACTATTTTGAAAATCCCACAAATCCTGAATTGTGTCAAAAAAAGCCGTACTGCCTTGATAATCCATACCCCATGTTGCTGGTGAACATGGGCTCAGGTGTCAGCATTCTAGCAGTGTACTCCAAGGACAACTATAAAAGAGTTACAGGGACCAGGTAAACACGGTTTCCACTAAGAGAACATTTTGTGCCTCTTCCCTGAAGATCATTTGAGAAAAAGATTACTCATATTGAATACATTTTTTAAAAGAAGGAACTTGACTTTTTTAGTCAACCAAGGAGGATTTTTATTGAACAATATGTTAAAGGAATAAGAGGATGATTTATATAAGTACTAATAGAGCATAGCTCTTACCCTGTTGGAAACTGGTCAGATGGTAGAAGAAGGACCCCACACTTCAGTTTTTCTGAAAAGCCATACTAATTTAGTGGCAAATGAATGGCAGGAACAAAAGCACAGTAAAGTCCAGGTGGAAGGATGCATGGGATAGTAGAAAGGGCTTCCAAAGAACCCTTTTGGAACCTCGTTGGTGTCCCACACCAGACCATTTGCTTGAAGTCATATGTCATTCTAATGAGGCATCAAATTTGGGTCTACAAAGATTGTTACCTTCAGGTATATGCTCCAGCTAAAAGCTGGAATAGTTTACACATTCCCAGGGAACATCGGAGTGCAAAAGACAGAAAGTCAGCCGTGTGGTCACAGTTGGTAGGAATCCTTGTTTTTTAGTACACATACACCAAGACTGGTAAGGGCAGACAAGCTCAGGTTCCTGATAATGGGAATTCAACATAGGAAAACTGGGATCCGGGTCAGACATCTTTGAGAAATCCCAGTATAAACACACTTAAATTAGTTTTTCTTACTTGTAAGAGAAGGGTTTGGTATGAAATGTTTCTCTAGCTTGAACCCTATAAGCCATTTTTTTTATAGATTTATTTATTTATGCATACAAGAACTGGGGTATAGGCCAGAGGTTTTTTTTGGGGATGGGGTGGGCGGTGAGAGGACTCACTAGAGGCAGAGCCAGGAACAGGACAGGCAGATCAACAGAAATACACTGTCTAGGACAGCAGCGGGTAAGGCAGGTGAGGTCTGCTGCGCCATGTGGGTCCCCTCCCTGGCCCGGGATTGAACTCGTGCTGCAGTGGTTGCGGATGCTTCATAGTGCGTTGCTTAACCCACTGCGCCACCAGGGAGGCCCCTAGAAGCCATTTTTGGAGATAGAATGTAAGGCACTAGTGCCACGTGGAATGTGCTTGGGGCATGAGGTTGAAACTTGTTTTATTTTTATTTTTTTTTAAAGATTTATTTATTTATGCACACAAGAACTGGGGTACAGGCTAGAGGTGTGGGGGGTGAGAGGATTCACCACAGACAGAACAGGGAGCAGAACAGGCAGATCAACGGAAGTACACTGCTGAGGGGAGCAGCGGGCGAGGCAGGAGAGGTCTGCTTCGCCATGTGGGTCCCCTCCCTGGCCAGGGGCAGGGATCGAACTCGTGCTGCACTGGCTGTGGTTTGCTTCATAGTGTGTTGCTTAACCCACTGCGCCACCAGGGAGGCCCTGAAACTTGTTTTAATAGATGAAAATATCTCTTGACTTCTCTGGGCTTTAATATCCTCATTTGTGCCATGAAGGGGGTTGTTTCTTAGATAGTTTTCACGGGATTTTCTAGTATCGTATCACCCTCTAGAAGGAGAGTACTTCTTTTCTACGCTATTTCTATGACTTGTGATGGGGCTCTTTAAATCAGTGTGGTTCATCACTGGGGAAGAGAAGATTTTTGGGGCAATGTCTGGGGACTACATTTGGTTGGCACAACTATAGAAGGGAATCTACTGACTAAAGCTCAGTGTTACTGCTAAGTATCTTACAACGTATAGGGTAACCTCTATATCCTCCTAGAAAAAACTACCCGGTCCCAAATATTTACAGAACTGCTATTGAGAAACCCTGGTGCGTGTGTGTTGTACTCTCTGACTTGAGTCCTGCTTGTATTTAGAATATAGGCTTTGGTGTGGAATTAACTGCTCCTAGTACATTTTCTCACCGAGAATACAGAACTAAACCTGCTTGCTCACACAGAATCACAACTGATCCCTGGCTTTATTAGGACTATCCAGAGTGTCAGAGACAAATGAATATTTCTTTTTTTTTAAATGATTTTAGTCATTTATGCACAAGAACTGGGGTACTGGGGTATAGGCTAGAGGCACGGGAGGTGAGAGGATTCACCAGAGACAGAGTTGGGAGCATAACAGGCAGACTGACTGAAATACACTGTGGAGGGGAGCAGTGGGTGAGGCAAGAGTGGTCTGCTGTGCCCTGTGGGTCCCCTCCCTGGCTGGGGATCGAACTTGCGCTGCAGTGGAAGCCCCACAGTGCAGCATTCAACTCCTTGTGCCACCAGGGAGGCCCATGAGTATTTCATTTGAGCTGGAGAGTGACCTGATAAAAGTACAATTTTAAAGAAACAGCAGAACCCCTCCTGGAAGGAGTATTTGAATTGGTCGTGTTAGTCCCAACGTAACAGCAAGATAAACATTTTCTGCAATTGAAGACAATTTATTTTTTATTTTATTTTATTTTTATTTATTTATGCATACAAGCACAGGGGTACAGGCCAGAGGTGTGGGGGGTGAGAGGATTCACCACAGAGAGCGGGGAGCAGAACAGGCAGATCAAC
>JAGFMF010011418.1:12126764-12137317 GCA_019455555.1 Galemys pyrenaicus | reverse complement strand
ACACTGCTGAGGGGAGCAGCGGGCACAGCAGGAGAGGTCTGCCGCGCCATGTGGGTCCCCTCCCTGGCCGGCAGCAGGGATCGAACTGGTGCTGCAGTGACTGCGGTTTGCTTCATAGTGTGTTGCTTAACCCACTGCGCCATTATTGTTATGTTATTTAACATCTAAGAAGTCCATGAATTGTATACCACAGGTCTACTTTCTCAAACTTGGAGCTTGAATAGCTTAATAGTTGCTAATGATCACTTGAGGTGTTTCATTTCTACAACACATGTGATAATGTTTATAACTTCTAGTTACTTATAAATTCCCATTAATGACTAGTGCTTCTCAGTCATTACCAAATCCTGTCTAAGCATCTCTTTAAGCTCTCTGCAACCAGTATTTCTGGAAACACTGCTAAAAGGAGACTGAATGTTAATAGAGAAGCCTTTTAGGGTATCCCACAGACAGGGGAGGGTGAGAAAACATCAATTCTGTGGGCCCCAGAGTTGTTCTATCTAAGATTTCTCTGAATTTAAGTTAGAAAACTACTGATACAAGTTATTATGGTTGGCAGTGAGCATACTTGGGAATCACTGGTCTAAGCAAATCACTTAAGCTTTAAGTTTTGCTACTATTATTGTAAACTGGTAGCTGTAACTCCAGGTTTTGTTTTTGCATTATACACCCTATTTTCTGATTCCGCATTTTTCTAGGAAGCCACATCATTACAGGATATGAGTTTTCTTTTGAACGGATTTCAGTGTCACGTATCATTTTATTGCATCCTAGATTGGGCAGCCACACTGTTTTGTCTGTTAACCACAGCTTCATTTTTTTAGAAACTAGAGCGGGGGTAAAACTAGGACTTTATAGTTGACATTGTTAGAATACATAGTCTATTAAAAGAGGAACATAAAGAATTTTGAAACTGGTGAAAGCAGCAGTACATCTCCTCTTATTGTTTTGGAATCTGTGGTTTTAAGGTCACACACACACTCAGTAATTGAAGGTTTCTTCTACTTCTTTCTAAAATACCTGACTACAGTGTTGTTGAGTTTTAAAAAAAAAATGATGATGATATTCAACAGCTATTTCTTGCAATATATTTTTGTCTCTGATTTGCCTGAGGGTCTTACTATGTATCTGCTGAAGCAAACAGATATATCTGCGTATGAGGGAGAGAATCACTCAACTGATGGTTAGCAGTTTGAGGATAGTAATAAAAAGCTCTTTTGCAACTGTGCAGTCTTTCCTCCTGTTGGCAGTGTCCCCGCTGTGCAGGCGCATGCTCGCTTTCCCCATTTACCTCCAATTCTTTGTCTGGAGTCACCTGTCATCGTCCAGCCATAAAAAGCACTTAACGCTTCTCCGCTCATACCAGCACATTCGTTGGCAAGTTACCTTCTTTCTAAGTCAGCCCATGTCTTTAGTTGCCTACATTTGGAGTAGGTTGTTGAATATAATACCTGATATTCAAAGAAAGGTTATTAGTGTGAGTAAAAGATAGAAGTTAGAAACGTGAACGACTTTTAAAAAATACACAAAAGAGAAAACAAAGCAAATCTAGATGGCACATGAACCAAAAATATGTTCCCATTAAACACACTAGACTTGTAGGGTAGACTGAAACTGACAACATAGACTGACACTCCATGTTAATGCATAAACTTAGGGGAATTCCCCAATTTTGACTGTGACTGAGTTGCAAAGGCAGTACGTCCCTGGGGCCCTTCATTTCCTCATGGTGATGTACCTTCAGTTTGGATGCTGTTGCTGGTGGTATTTAGCAATATAATTTTCCATGAGAACCTATAAATTTAATCAAGCATATGTTTTTATAAGACTCGCTGTTATGTAGAATTTTGTCTTAGAGTTGATTCAAAGAACTCTGTGTCTACCATCTGGCCACTTTTTGTTAATGGTTATCGATACTAAGTATTGTTCACCTTAAATTTTCTTCTTTCAAGTATAAGCTAAAAATTACCTAAGTTTCAATTTGAATTTTCTCATAGAATTAAAAACCATTACTCCAAAAACAGGTGGGATTCCTGGGGCTAGTCACTCTTGGGGCTTCAGACCAAATAGATGTGAGCCGTTTACTGTTCGGCACTTACTTTTCCCCATGGTACACTGCAGAGGAAAACTCATGTCCCTCTCTCAGTGTCCATTTTCCTGCCTATAATTTGAGTATTTGCACCATTTTATGACCTTTGACTATTTTTGATGATTTGGTATATTAAGTAAAATACAATAACCTTTACCAGAGTCTACTAGCAAAAGGTTCCAAGCTGAGACCACTCAGTGAAAGTTTCCTTTTAGAAATGACCTAACAGGTTAAATGAGATTATCTCTGCTAGGGAACTGAGATCAGGTGAAAGATAACAGCTCTGGGCCTGCTATTCCTGCCAGTGTCCTAGGCCAGGCTTGGCGTCAGAGCTTGGCTCTGTGGACGTGAACTCTGCTTCATGAACAGTTTGTTTTTCTAAGTGTCTGTATTCAGCTACATTTTTATTATTCTTTTTTTAATAGCAGTCATTTCTCTGGACATTTGCTGCATTTAGACCACCCAGATAAAAGAGACATGATGTGGCCCCACTATATAGGTGGAAAGACTAAAGGAAGCACTTAGATTAACAGCTAGTTAAAGGTCTCACAACGGACTCACGAGTCTTTTCAGTGGTTTTGTTCTTAAGTTGAGGGGCACATTTTCCTTGTTTCTTTGTAGTCTCTGCCCTCTTTTTTGTCCAATTTACCCTAAAACTCTTTTGCACCCTAGCACTTTAATTCAAGTGCCACTTTGTATTTTCTCCTGTTTTAATTAACCCATATTGGTGGTCTTGATGCAGTCGGGGACTTGGATGGGCATATCTTAAGTAAAATTTAAAAATAAACCTTATTGTTCCTTCAGTCTTGGAGGTGGAACATTCCTAGGCCTTTGTTGCCTGCTGACTGGTTGTGAGACCTTTGAAGAAGCTCTGGAAATGGCAGCTAAAGGCGACAGCACCAATGTTGATAAACTGGTGAAGGACATTTACGGAGGAGACTATGAACGATTTGGCCTTCAAGGATCTGCTGTAGCATCAAGGTAGAGACTGAGTAGCGAGGAGCAATAGGGATTAAACCCTAGAAGCAGTCCACAATACAAGGCGGCTGGCCTACTTATCCTGGCCATTCGTTTAATCATTTTTTTTAAAAAAAATATCCATCCACCAGGCTGGTGCAAGTATGCATATATGGTATAGGAGCTCAGATTTGTTCTGCCCATTAGGAAGCACTGAGAAACTTAGCTCTTGATGCTTGTACTTGAAATAGGGCAGCTTTGAAAGAAGGTTCTGGAAAACTGCAACAGTTTCCCCTGTTCCATTCTTGTCCAGATATCTAGAGACATTAAAAGAATTTTCCCCATTAATAGCCATGCTACTTTGTCCCTATTAAGGAAAGGGCAGCCAACCATTCATGTCGTAATCCTGTCTGCTTGTGAACCATGGTAGCAAGATCAGATTGTTTGGGTTTGAACAGATTTATTCATAAAGCTCTCGACACTACTTTGCTGGAAGCATGGGGCCTGCCTGAGGATGATTTTGAATGCTCTCACTAATATTTCCAACATAGCTTTGGCAACATGATGAGTAAGGAAAAGCGAGATTCCATCAGCAAGGAAGACCTTGCCCGAGCCACCCTGGTCACCATCACCAACAACATTGGCTCCATCGCCCGGATGTGTGCATTGAATGAGGTAAGGCCTTTCACCCAGGCATAGCTGTGTCATCCATAAGCATCATCTTTGTCACTGCAATAATTGTTGACCCTTACAACACTGCAGGTCCTTAGGAAATCTGCCCTTTGTCATAGTTACACCTTGTAGAATGTGAGGGATATGTTGTAGGGGAGGGGAGGGGTTTGCATTTTATTTTATTTATTTATTTTTAGAGATTTATTTATTTAGGCATGCAAGAGCTGGGGTACAAGCCAGAGGTGCGTGGGGTAAGAGGATCCACCAGAGACAGAGTGGGGAACAGAACAGGCAGATGGACTGAAATATAAAATATACTGCTGAGGGGAGCAGCAGGCAAAACAGGAGAGGTCTGCTGCGCCATGTGGGCCACCTCGTGCTTCAGTGGTTGCGTTTTGCTTTATAGTGTGTTGCTTAACCCACTGCGCCACCAGGGAGGCCCCTGCATTTTATTTTTAAGGTAGTGAATGACACCAAATAAAACCACCTCTCTTTGGAAACATGGTACAGTAAAACCCATGTCATAGTCTCTGTAACCATCATTGCTACCACACGCCTACTGAAACATGAAGAAAAGCTGCTTCCTGAAAAGCAATTGCAGGTAAAATCTTCCACTTGCAATAGTCGATATTCTCTCTGCTTTCAGCTTCTTTACAGTGTTGCCTTGTGGCATGGAGTTCAAGCAGCATTGTACAGGGCTATCAAAGCACAGAGAGCATGCTTCAGCTGAGGCCAGACGGAGCCCCAGGCACCAGGAGGGGTGGAGCTGGTGACTGACAAAGCTTCATTAATCTGTTCTGAAATATTGCAAAATTCCTTGGCCAACATGGCACCCTCTTCTGAAACAAAAGGCATGTAAAGTTGAACAGCTTTCATTGAGTTGCCTTAGGAAGAAAGAAATAGGGGAAGGAATAGGTTGTGATAGCAGGAGAATTGTTAAAAGAACCACAGTAGTGTTAGTAATAGAGTTTCAAAAATAAAATCTTTAATAGAAACATGACATACATACAGAGGAGGGCTCAAATCCGATTAATTTTCATACACACACCTATATAGCCACCACGCAGATGAAACAGAACATTACAGGTGCTGCAGAAATCACCTCCGGCCTCCTCCTAGTCAAAGAAAGGAATGTCACACAGGGTATGAACAGTCTCTATGATGGGGGGTTGCCAGCCCTGCCTTCGAGCCACCCCCTTTCATGATACTGGGTACAGTATGTGCCTGCCCTATGGATCAGGGTCGTCACTTTTTGTAAGTCTCATGTCAATGACTTATTTGCCAGCTAATATTTAGATGAAAGTGTGTATTCTAGAGACATGCCTTTTCAAAGTCCACTTTGATCATGGAACTCCCTGAAACAGAGGAGTTTTTGACATTAACATTTAAAAAACCTTTTTCCAAGTAGTCAAACAAGCCCTCAGACTCTGTGTGTCGTTGGCTGCACTCGTGGACTCTCAAAGGTCAGTTGGATGTAACATCCCTGTCCCATAGAGCAGTGGACGCTCTTTCCCCTGCTTTGCACTGTTGAGAGAGCCAGTTAGTCTTTCTTCCAGATATCTTAGTCACATTAATCGTTTATGCAGAGGACAACGGATTTGGTCACTTTTGATTTCTCTTTCTGTATCATTTGCTTTTAGAGTATTGCAGAGGTGGTCTTTGGAAAGTAGCTTTGTTATATGCTGAGTGATGTTGAGTAATTATTTTAGATGTTTGCGTACAATTGGTGAATGAGAGGGCACGTCCGATGGCCTTGGGTGAGGACTTGTTTGCTGGCATCTGTCCTGTGAGCGCAGACTTCTCGAGGATGCGCGGGAGCTGGTAGTGGCATGTTTCACCGCTGGGCACCAAAAGTCTAGGCAAAAGTTCTTCAGCCGTTACTTTGCTCTCTGGGGTCACTTTGACTCTTGCTATATCATAAATACTGACTCTAAGATATTTCTACTGTGATTTTTGGAATGCTATGTAATGTTTCTCCATCGGGAAAATTTCTCTATGCATGTTTTTGAATAGTGTATATACACTGAATAGAGTTCTAAAGACACCAGAGGATCTACAGGAAAGTGGGTCACCAACATTCTCTTCATAGAGAGAGCCATTGTGTTTAGTTTTTGATCTATATATTGTGTACTGATTCCTCCCAAAGGCAACAAACAATAAAACATCTTTGTAGACGCCAGGTCTAACTGAGATACAACCATATCATACGATTCGTCCTGTATATGCTATTCTACTTCTTGTGTTGATTATTTGTTTGATCATCAACTTTTTATTTATTTATGCATACAAGCACTGGGGTACAGGCCAGAGGTGTGGGGGGGGGTGAGAGGATTCACCACAGAGAGTGGGGAGCAGAACAGGCAGATCAACGGAAGTACACTGCTGAGGGGAGCAGTGGGCACAGCAGGAGAGGTCTGCCACGCCATGTGGGTCCCCTCCCTGGTCTGCAGCAGGGATCGAACTCGTGCTGCAGTGGCTGTGGTTTGCTTCATAGTGTGTTGCTTAACCCACTGCGCCACCAGGGAGGCCCCTGTTTGATTTTTTTTAATAGCCGTATAGCACCCTAAAAAAATATATATCAATTTGATCAATTTCCTAATGATATTAAGGCTTTCCTAGTTTTGGTATTATTAAAAAATTGTAGTATATGTGTGTGTGTATGTGGTGCCTTATGTCATTATATACACAAACATAGTATGTATGTATACACATTATGCACTTCAGTTGGCACCCATGTGCATGTGTCTATTTGAGTAAATTCCTAGAAGGGAAATTGCTGAGTCAAAGGATATGTTGATGATAATTTTGTCAGCTATACAAGTCCCTCCAAGAGCTAGTTCTAATTTCTGTTAGTAAAGTATAAGAGTACAAGTTTTTCCACAGAAGGGTTATCAAACTTTCATCTTTTCCAATCTAATAGGTGAGGACTGTTACTTTTGGTTGGTTTTAATTTATATTTTAGTTTTTATAAACGAGGTCGAGCATTTTCATGTATTTAATAGCAATTAGTATTTCCCATTTTATGTGTGTGAATTATCAAAACTGTTCACTCATTTTGTTACTGGATTACTGATCTTTTTTTCTTATTGGTTTCATGGGTAACATCCATTTTGTGTGAAATGTACTGAGGATATATTTTTTATTTATTGCTTTTCACTTGGATTTGTTCATGGTAGTGTTTTATCACTGAGTATTTTATTTTTTTCAAGTAAATATATCAGTCTTTAAAAAAAATCAATAGCAGTGTTATATCGTTTCTATTTCAACAATATTTTTTAAAAAATAATTCTTCCATGTTTTCCTCCAGTCTCATTTTTCCTTTTTTTAAAAAAAGTGCTTTTATCTTTGACCCACCTGGAATTTATTTGATAGAAGGAATGTCCTACAGTTTTTCTTTTAATAAAAATCATTTAATATTTTTATTTATTTATTTATTTTATATTCCTCAGGGAGTTCCCACCACCATTCCACCCATACACCATCACCTCAGTCCCTTGTGCTCTTTCTGGCCTCATCCCTGTCTTTGCCCTCCCTTCCTTCTCCTCCCCCACTATGGTCCCTTTGAATTATCTTTGACCTTTTGGTCTTGTTGATTTTTTTGTTTGTAATTGCCCATTTCCTTGAGCTTCTTCTTCTTTTTACTTTTTTGTTGTTGCTCTTTCATATTCCTCCTAATAATGAAGCCATCCGATATTTTCTCTTGCCTTCTGACTTGTTTCACTGAGTGTAATTCAGAAGGAATGTCCTACAGTTTTTAATACCACTTCTATTCTTGTGACTTTCTGCCAGAGAAATGCTCGACTGGGACTTTGGGCAAGTCCTACTTTGGACTCCTTTGTTTGGGGAGAAAGGTGAAATGCCTAAATTTAATTGAGTTTCTTTTTAATCTGAGTTTTTACTTTGAGTATCTCTTGCCACCTCTCAGCTTGGGTGGTTTTGTGGCTACAGTTCTTTTTTGTGGGAACTTGATTAAAACTATCTACCATGTTTCTATCCATGGAAAAATTTCATGTTACTGGGTTCATTAACTTGGAGTTCTTAAAACCTGAGGCATTTAAAAGGTGCTGTTTCCAGACCCTAATGGCTCTTGGTAGAGTGAACAGAAAATAAAGCCAGCTTCCCAGACCCTCCTCCCTTTGACAGGAGTGACCATGGCAACTGACGGTCACTGAGGTACCAAGTGGCAGGCAGCTTCTGCACCAAAGACAGGCTGAGCTCAGCATGAAATGTGTGTTCAGAATGGAAACCTTTATCCATGACAACAAAAATACAGATGTATTTTTCTTTTTCTTTTTTTTAAAGATTTGGCAGATTCAAGACAAGCTAAAATAATATCTGCAAATAAGCCTAATTTAGTCCCTACCTTACCCAACCCAAATCTCACCCTCTTGTTCTTGGGATATGCACTGGAAGATTTGTTCACCTTCATCTTGGACATACTGAAATAATTCCACTTAAGAAAATTCATCCTACAAAGTTCTGGGAGTACAGTGATGTGTGGAACATTATAATGGTCTTAGCTAAATGCTATTTTTATGCCATGGTTCAATTGTCTTCATTTTTTTTTTTCCAGAACATTAACAGGGTTGTATTTGTTGGGAATTTTCTCAGAATCAATATGGTCTCCATGAAGCTGCTAGCATATGCTATGGATTTTTGGTCCAAAGGACAGCTAAAAGCTCTATTTTTGGAACATGAGGTAGGTTGAGCGTGCATGGACTTAATTGTACTACGTTAAGTGTATTTTGGGCTGACTAACAGGAGCGAGTCCCTTAGTTTTAGAATTGATCATGTAGAAAGAGTTGTCGTTTTAAAATTTGCATTTATGCAAAGGATAAAGAAGAACTATATATAAAACAGCTCTCTTATCCATTAATCAGAATTGGTAATAGGTTAATTACAAAACAGTTTAAAATGGATAAATGTTAAAAATATCTCTCTACTTTATTTTAACATGAAATGTATACATGTTCCTTTACTCCAGTTTTTTGATGTAGGACCAAAGCCTCTTTTTGAAATGGGATCTGCTGTTGTCCTTTTCTTCATAATCCACAAATTAGTATGCATCTTCTTTAATTTCTGATTTGTTTCTTTAAAGTGGTTGGTGAATTCTTCTAGATTTCCTGCTCAATCTCTCTCATGTGGCATTCACCTAAATAGAGCAGTGGTTTGTGATTACCTTTTCAGTCTTTGTTTTTCCAGTTTTAATGATATCATTGTTATAGAACATTGTCTTTATTTAAGTACATAACAAAATGACATCACAATTTGACCGCATGTATCTATTGTGAATTCATTACCATGCATTCAACAACTTTTGAATACGTGAATGGCATTGTTAACTGCCTTTTTCATTCTTTTTCATTAATTGGATTTTCATTGACAATGGGCATTTTGTGCTCTTGACTGACTTAAGTGGCCTGTAATTAAATTTGATTATTACATTAACAATAAAGCTTTTGAAAACAAATGTGAGGGTAAACAGCTGATTCCTGGCAAGTAACCAGCTTAGCTGGTAAGAACAGACGTGCTTGGGCTTCTAAAAGGGTGTACCGAGCTTGAGGGACCGATGAGCTCTGGCATTAGCCAGCTTGCCCACAGAGGGTATGGAGAGCACTGGTTCATTCTAAGTGTCCCGCATGTTGAGTTTCTATAATAATATAAATCAGTGGTTTCCTAGAGTGAGTGAGGGGCTGCCTCTTCTCTCCCCACTTCCCATCCCCTCACAGAAAATACTTTAATCCTTTGAGTATATTGTAATAGGAAAATCATAGAGAGAAATGGTATTGATATTATGCATTTCAATTGTAATAACTACTAAGGCTCTTTTCTCATTTCCAAGATGAATTATTTATTTGAAAAGTTGCTAGTGTGTCGTAAGTTATTTACAGCCCTTTAGTCTGTTTTCTTGTATGTTTTATTAAATATACAAAGGAGTAGAAACATAAATACAAAATGTATAGAAATTAATATTTTAAAAGCCTGATTTTTTGAAAAGCAGGCTTAAGGCTTGGAGTGACAACTTTTGGGTGAGGGCAGTAGAGTCCCTGAATTTTCATTCTCCTTTCCCAACCACAGAAGGACCTTTAAACCTGTTTATTTATTGATGTTCATCTTAGGATTTTGTTTTAAAAAGATAATTACAATGAAAACTAAAGCCACACTGTTCTTTTCTTGTTCAGCTAGAGTTGCCAGATTTAGTGATTAAAAAACCAGTGCACTTAGTTATTTTATCTGGCATTTGTCTGTATTTTATCTGGCAACCATAGTTTAGATCCCCTTGAACTAATGTACAGAACAAAGCCTAGAAACTCTCAAGGACCAAAAGCCATTTACAAACTCACATGGGGTAGTTAGTAGTAAGATAAGCAATAGGAGCCAACATTTTGGAGACATTCTGAGTTAAAAAAAAATTGACCTTTATTAGTCCCTACAACCCCAGACCACTTTGGGTGGTGGCTTTTGTTGCTATGCATCATCATTACTCAGTGGCGTGTTCCCGACCCCTCACAGGTCTCAAAATTCTGTACATTCTTAAATTCATTCTTAAATTCTAGTTTACACTGGCATACTGTGTGCATTGAGCAATATTGGGAAGTGCTTGAAGTAACTGAGATGCCCTCAGGGGGCATCTCCTAAGAGAGCTAGTCCAGGGGAACAGCTGGCAGCACAGCCTCTTACTGCCTGGGGCACCTTGTGCAATCTCTGCTTTAGCATCTGCAAAAAAGGATGTATCCATTAAGACAAACACATAAAACCTTTAATGGAAAGGAACTTTAATACAACTAGGGTACAATAAAGAAAGAACAAAGAACATAGTTACTAAGTTAAGCAT
>JAGFMF010011418.1:12036840-12122543 GCA_019455555.1 Galemys pyrenaicus | reverse complement strand
TGGCCAACAGGCATATGAAAAAATGCTCCACTTCTCTTGTCATCAGAGAAATGCAAATCAAAACCACTATGAGATACCACCTCACCCCAGTGAGAATGGTACATATCAAAAGGAACTCTCTTCTACCATTCCTACGCCATCTGTCAGGGAATAGCACACCTTGTATCATATCCATAAAAGAAATCAGGACAACTTAGTGTAACAATATAATTTATTTAGTATACTGGAATCACTTTATCTCATTACAGATGTCCAAGACATATGGTTTAACTGAGGAAATAATTATTCCATTATTCAAATATCAGTTAAATGTTGATTACAGAGAGGCAGCCCCCCCCTTTTTTTTTTAATAAAAATGAGGAATTTGTAGTATGACAACTTTCCTGTTCAATTGAATTATAGAAACTTTGCTTTAATATCAAGAAACTTGGCAAGACTAGAAAATTTTTATCTCAAACTGTATAAAGTCATTTGTTTCCAGAGTGTGACTTTTCATTCTGAACTTCAATTTGAATCCAGTTAATTTATTTACTAGCTGTGCAGGCAAGTTGCTAACCCTTTCTGGAAGCCCTAATTTCCTTACTCATAAAATGGGGCAAATAGTAGGGATTTAATATTTAAAGGGCTTAATTAACAACATATGGGCTGACACATAGTAACTGCTTCATTTATGTTTAAAAAAAGATGTTTTAAACCAATGTGTTATGCCTACCCTTCTGGAATATGGGGAGCCCATCTTAGAATAAAGATACTTGACAGATCTCCTTCTGCTAGTATGTGTTCCCACAATCCCACCTCCCCATGTCTAAAATAGCAAACTCTTAAATTGTATCTTGATAACTCGCTTGAGAGAAAAAGCTGACTTGAACATTATTTATCACACTCTGTGTGACTCTTCACTTATTTTGTTATAAAGCTCTTAATGTATTGACTACAGGGTACTGTCCCTACACACTATGGAGGTATTAAGAAATGAGCAATTCTGAATTTTGAATACTATCTGATCCCTACAGATTCAGATAAAGGGATTGTGGAAACAGAGCTGTATTCTTTAGCTTATGTAGTGTACACAGACTCAGAGTCTTTTGTTAGGTTCCATTGTTATGGGTAATTTATACTTGGTACCAGTCAGTCATATAAGGACAGCTAAGAAGTTACTTTGTGTCAGGAAGATGCTGAGGAGACTAAGAAGAGTAGGATACAAACCCTCCTGTCCAGTGGGGAAAGGCAAAGTCTCCCACAATGTATGTGACAAGGTGTTATAGGAGCCAATCATTCACTCACAAATATAGAAGTGGACAAAACCTCAAGAGCTTCCATTGTAGAAGGGAAGGCAAATACTTTATTAAATATGTAAGGTTAGATCAATCCTAAAAGGAGAAAGTAAGGTAGGGTTAAGGACTAATGGAGGTTAGTTCTATTTAGAAAAAATGAAAAGGCAAGAAGCTTCTTTGGTTAGGGTGAGCAAAGATAATTGCTCTTAGGAGGTGATGTTTGAAGTTGAATTAAGTTGGGAATACACATGTACAAATACCTGGAACAAAAGTTTTCACTCCTGATGGATGAAAATGGATGTCTTGAGGAATTGCAAAGAGGCTGGTATGTCTGGAGTAAACAATGTTGGGGTACACAATTTAAGGAGCAGCTGTGTGTGGGCCAGTCCTATATGGGGTCTAAGTGAAGGTACAGGAGTACACTGAAGTGGAAATAGCTCAGTTCTGGAGGAGAATACTAGAAAAGTTTTCATAGAGTTTAAACCAATGAGTAGAGACTCTCCAGTGGACCAGAAGCAGAGGGCTCCCCAAACAGAGGGATTAGAGGGAGCAGAAGCATGGAGAGAAGAAAAAACCTGGTTTATTTAGGGAATTGTTTGCTTCACCTGGATAGCAAGAGAGAAACCAGACAGGGAGAGAGGAAACCAGCCAGACTGGGGAATGACTCCAATTCCATGCTAAATATTTTGGTCTATTTTCTAGTCAGTGTGGAGCCATCAACAGTTTCAAGTAAAGTGAAACTATAATTATTCTGGCTTCAAAGTGATAATAGACCAAATGCCCTATTGAGGAAAATGAGTAAACCAGTTACTGTGCTTTTGAATACCTAACACCAGTCTGTTGTTAGGTTTATTTCCCCTGTTGTGCCAAGCCTGATGCTGGAGCTGTTTAGTGGACTGTTTTTCTCTGTATCTGATATGGTTTTCTGAATTCTTGAGTGTTTTCCCACAGGATAAAAACTACTAATAGTTATAAGTATACAATGATTCTATTCAACAAATAAGAAAATTTTAACACCAGTGATCACCATAAGCTCCATTATTTGTAGGAATTCTTTGTAGAGGACTTTTCCTTCCAGGGATTTGATACCAAATTTGTGAGAGATGTTTACTTATTAATTCAAAAGTTCTATCAGGTCTACCAGATGACCATTCACTCTATTTAAAGGTTACTTTATAAGAATGCATCACTTGCAATACAAAAAAGAAAACTGTATTAAAAGTCTTTGCTCCCATGTCCACTGTATCATGTAAACAATAATACTCCCAAACTAGAATTGACTGAAGTAATTTTAATGTCCCTAAACAATTCTCAACCAGTCTGCAGTGAGAATTCATCTTTTTATATTTAAGTATGTAAAAAAAAAATTTCAACATGTTTTACATGCACCCAATTAAAAAAGTCAAATGATTCCGTAATACTATGAAAAATAGCAGTACCATTTTATTATTTTCACCACGTTGAGAGAGCAGCTTTCCAGATAAAGATAAGGTAATAAGGGAACATTTTTTTTGAGTACTAGTATTCTAAAATATTGAAAATATTTTTATTTCACTCATGCCCAAATGATAGTTTGACATAATAAAGAATTTTAGATGAGATGATGTTTCTTAAGAATTCTGAAAGTATAACCAAGCTTTCAGTGCTGCTCTGAGAAAGTCTAATGCCATTCAGGCTCATTATCTTTGTATGTCATTATTCCTCTCTCTTTTCTGGAAGCTTTTGGAAACTTTTCAGCTTCAGTTTCATTGCCAACAGTTTTCAGCCTTGGACTTCATCTCTCCCATTTCTACAAGAAGAAAAAAAATCACTAACAAGAATGCCTTGACAGTATCATCAGATAACCCAATGTCTAAAGGAAGAATCAGTTAGCTTGAAGATAAGTCAATAAAATATTCTTAAACTGAAATTCAATGAGAAAAGGAATGACAAAGATAAAACAGAATACCCAAGAACTGTAGGACAGTTTCAAAAAGTATAAATCCACAGTTAGAATATCAGTAGGAAAAGAGTGAATGGGGCAGAAAAAACATTTTGAATTAATAATGGCTAAGAATTTTTCAAAATTAATGACAGATACCAAACCATAGAGCCATGAAGTTGGAGAACCCAAGTAGAATAATAAAAAATACACACTGAAGCCTATCTTATTCAAAATGCAGAAAATTAAAGACAAAATTTGTTGTTGTTGTTGTTGAGATAGCATTGGTTTACAACATACTGTATGATACAAAGATACAGATTACACTTAACACATTTGTTACCACACCACACTCAACACCAAGGCACTTGATAGCCAGGGTTGGGGGAGGAGTTTACTTATCAGAGAACAATGATAAGAATTACGTTGTACTTTTTAGAGACCATACCAAAGAGAAGACAATGGGTTAAAGATATACAAACTGTTGAAAGAAACTTCTCTAATTCACCAGTATCTACCTCAATGTTAGAAGGTAGAGCTTTCCAGACTCCACATCCAGAGTGGAGACTGATGGAATATGAGCAGAACAAGGACTTGGCCAGTTAAGCTGCTGGGGCTTTTGACAGTAAGACAAATGAATGTGTTTTCATTGATATACTAGTTCCATGATAGGTTCCTTCAAATTAGAAATTTACATCCTTTATCTCTGAGAAATTTTCTTGTATTATTTCTTTGATAATTCCATCCCTTCTCTGTTTATTAGGAGCAACTAATGTTTAGATGTTGGACTTCCTGAACTACTACTCTAATTTTTTACATCCTTTTGTTCTATTTCCTACCCTTAATCTTTTGTTTCATTTTAACTCTATCTTCCAGTTCTTTTGAGTAGTTATTATTATTTCTACTATCATACTTATTTTTTTAAAGATTTATTTATTTATGCATACAAGCACTGGGGTACAGGCCAGAAGTGTGTGTGGGAGGGGGGGTGAGAGGATTCACCACAGGGAGCAGGGAGCAGAACAGGCAGATCAACAGAAGTACACTGCTGAGGGGAGCAGCGGGCCAGGCAGGAGAGTTCTGCCGCACCATGTGGGTCCCCTCCCTGGCCGGCAGCAGGGATCGAACTCATGCTGCAGTGGCTGCGGTTTGCTTCATAGTGTGTTGCTTAACCCAATGCGCCACCAGGGAGGCCCTACTATCATGCTTTAATTCCAAAAAACTATACTCTGATTTGTTTTGTAGTTCATTTCATTACTCAAAAGGGGTATTTCCTTACATATTTTCATCTCTTGGAATAATCTTTTTTCAAGTTGCTTTTTTCTATATTTTGGCCTCTATTTCATGTTTTATTACATGTCTTGTGACTCTCATCTGTTCTCATACACAAGGATAGAATGACAAAATGTTGACTAAAAACTTTATCCAAGAGGTGGATCTTTATCCAAAAGGTGTGATTGGTTGATACAGCTGTGTCATTTCTTTCGAGAACCCCAGCTATCAATGCTTTTGGATATTTTCTCTGGTTTTGGTTATATTCACTAAAGGTGCTTGTCTCCTGTCTAAAAATATAAGTTTGACTGTAGTATTCCGGGGAAAATCTGAAGGAATCTGAAGATTCAGAATAAGACTCAGTAAGGTGTGGTTAGGAAAAGTTACTCAGAAGCCTACTATTGCATGAGCTAAGCCAAGTTATTTAACTTCCCTCATTGTTAAATGAAGGATTGTTAGGAGGATTAAATCAGTTGACACATGTAAAATGTTGAAGCACCAGACAAGTGTTGATTTTATCACAAATTTTGATAATTTCTCTATTTTCAATAATATAGCTTGTACACAGCTATACAAAGTGTTGACCAACCCAGAACTCTCTATTGTTCTATTTGTTTCTGATACTACTATCAAATTACTCTTCAAAAAAGTATGTGTACACATTGTAAATGATTTTTAATAGTTTGCTATATTCCTACACTGGTATCATCAAGCTTTTAATTTTTGCTAATCTTTTAACTGAAAACTGCTATCTGATTTAATACACATAGAAAGCCTTTTTGATATTCTTAATCCTGAGGCTTTTATTCTAACATTGGCATTTAGAATGAACTGGGTCAAAAGTGAAGCTATCTTGATGTCTTTAGGAAGGTAGGAAGTGAAGTGACTTAGCAAAAGCTCTATGTAGTAAGTCTGCATTTGTTGAGGCCTGTCACTCAAGCTATCTTTGTAACCTTGGGTCAGGCCCTTTACCTCCAAAAGCCTCAGCTCATTTGAATAAAATGGGAATAAAGCTAGTTCTCTCATACAGTTTTGAAGATTAAATGATAATGAGGAAGAGCTAAGACCTGTGTCTGGCCTAGGTGCTCAGACATGGGCAGCCCCCCACAGGGAGCAGTTCTTCACATGGCTCCTGCCTCTAGGAGTCACAGGTATGACCTGACACAATACTCTTTCTTTTCTGGCTTTTGCAAAATGCTGTGGTTTTTGTTGTTGTTTTTTGTCATGTGGAACATCATTTTCTTTTTATACAAGGTCTGTAGAATATAAAAATGTTTTTATAAAGGCTTTTTGACATTAAAATATCTAATCTATTACCTATTTTCTCCTCACAATATCCTTATAAATTAGGAAAATAAGTAGTATTATCCTTACTTACAGTTGAAGAGACAGAAAGCCGAAGAAGCTTTTCTAGGTTAAAAGAGTAAGTTGGTGTCAGATACTGGAGGAAGATTTAGATTTTTAAAAGTTAAGAAATGCCAACGTGTATTGCAGGTAAACTAATCTGAGTGATATATGAAAAATAAGTAATTGGATGAATTAATTAACAAGTAAATAAGATGAATTATCATTAGTTGTTCATAGATTAAATAAATATATATAAATATATTTCATGTTTTAAGTGTCTAGTGGTTTTTAGAAACTGAAAAATGGTTAAATTATTTTTCCTACAAATGTATAGGAGTCAATGTTGATAGAATAGCAATTCTACAAAATGATGAACTAAGCTCTGGTGTTTTGAATTATAAAAAAAGAAAATCAATCTAATTTTGACTATTCATAGTAAAAAAATAGATGTCATCTCAGAGCCTCTTATAAGGCTACCTTGCCTCAGGATTTAGTCCAGAATTATACTAGCAAATCTGAGGCCTGATTTTCTTTTCAAAAAATAAGAAAACATAATAACATGACCTCAAATTACATGAAGCGAAAACATTACTGAAGAAATGGAGAACTCAATACAAGTCGTTAGAGATTTCATTATCTCACTTTTTTAGAACAACTAGTCAAAAGAGCAACAAGGATGTATGGGACACAAACAACATTATAAGTCAACAGTAGCTGTAGATGTAAAGAAATCTATGAAATACTCAACTCAATAGCACCAGAACACATTCTCCTTAACTGCAAATGGACCATTCTCTAGGATAGCCCATATACTTAGTCATACAACAAACTCAGTATGTTTAAAGGATATATTCATTTAAGTTATGTGCTCTGATGACTATGGAATTAACTTAGATATCAAAAATAAATTTGGGATGTTCACAAATTCATGAAAATTAACCAATAGTCTCCTAAATAACCAATGGTCAAAGAAGAAATCATAAAGGAAAAGAGAACATATTTTGAGACAAATGGAAATGAAGTCTCAACAGGCGAGAATGCTGCATATAGCTAAAGCAATGTTTTAGGAGAACTATCTAACTATAAACATTATTAGGCCATAGAAAGGAGTGAAATACAGATACACAGCATTACATGGATGAACCTTGAAAATAGTATATGCTAAGCAAAAGAAGTCTGTCACAAGAGACCACACATTGTATGATTCCATTTATATAAAATGTTCAGTATAGGCAAATGGTATAGAGGCAGAAAGTAGATTATATGTTTCCCAGGGCTGGAGATTTGGGAGAAATAAGTTACTACTACTATGGAAGTTTCTTTTTTGGATGATGTAAGTGTTCTGACATTGAACTGATGGTTACACAATTCAATGAAAAATTATTGAATTATATACATGAAGTGGTTTAATTAAATGGTATGTGAATAATATTTAAAAAAAAACTGTTCAAAAGCAACTTAAATTTGAAGATTGAAAAAGTTCTGTGACTATAGTGCAAAAGTGAAGTTACTACATTAATTGTTCTTTTCTGCCCCTCTAATCAAACTGGTGTAAGTTTCAGTTTTGTAAAATATTCTGCTTGTGGTTTTTGCTTTTCCACATTCTTTCTCCTGTACATTCCTTGAATTATTGCATTTTGGAAACAACCACCATGTGCATTTAGTTAAATTTGTGTAGTTATAGTAGGGGGAACTGACTATAAAATAATAAACACAGACAGTTTCAGCCCCAGTTGCTTAAGTTGTTGGGGTTTTTTTCTCAAACTAGTGAATTTTCTTTTTGCTTTTTGTAGTTATAGCTTAAGAAGAGTTTTCAGTTTTCCCTTAGGTTATAAAATGAAGCTTTGCTCAATTTCTTAAAAAACAAACCTCAATTATATTAGATTTTTTGACTGTTTTATATTAGAGTTTTTTTTCCTTCTTCTTTCTCTTCTTTTCTCCCCTTCATACAGCTCTTGAATTTGCTGTTGCTATTTTAGCCAGGTATGACATCTAAAGAATTTAAGCACTCTGGCTGCCATGACATAGCTAACAGATTATGTCTATTTTAACACATCTCAGAAGCGAGGCAGGTCTATGGCTTCTGGCGTATTTTTAAGATATACTTAAGTTTTAAAGGAAACTGAAATTTGAAAATAATTGTTTTCTATTAACTACTCAAGGTTATTTACCCTGACTTTTAAAATTTTTCCTTTCTTAGTAAGCCCTCGCACTTTTTTCTAGTGTTTACACTGTGTGTGCCCATTTGCAGGCATGTGTACATGATGTGTTAGGGAAGAGACAGACCTTGAATTCAAAATATTATGTATGTTGTATATTGGGGATGAGCTAGACTCCAAGGTCTAGAATTTTTATTAAAAATGTAATTTAGGCAGAATTTATTTTAAATTCAGTAGTTGAATAGTTTGTTAAATGTCACATTGTTTAAAATACAGGTCTGGGTGTTTTTGTATTAAGCTCCACAAGTGTGTGGGTTGAGACTAGGCAAGTGAAATGCAACTGTGAATTTCAACAGGGACATTTTTTAAGCATTCTCTTTTGGGATTTGATTGCTATTTATATTGGATTTATAAATATATTTTTAAAATAAGCAGTCACTTTTGTCTGACTTTTCATGTGCCAACATCAACAATGAATTTATCAAGTAGCTGCTTATGCAATGTTTTTACAGGTAAAATGAAACAAGGAAGGAGGCAGTTATGTGTAGAACCTACTCATACAACTATTGGCAACTGTGGAGAATATGGTTTGGTTGCTCAGAAAAATTGAATTTTGCTGGCTTTGAGAACTTTAACGAGTATTTCATCTATGACATAATCTGTTTCAGTGGTCATGGAGAAAGCTATTACCAAGCTATAATCTCACTATATAATTTATATAAGAAGTTAACTGACATATATTACTTGATAATATATAGTACTAAAAATATAAAATTCAATAATACTTGAATTTGGTCGGCTTTGCTCTGAATATTTAAGTACAAGATCCTGCCTACAGTCCACATCTAACTCCAGCTGCCTGTAGCTGTGGTCATTAATTAACCATGAGGACAGTTTCAATAAAATGGACCCCAACCATTCTAAGCTTCCTCTCAGAGAACTTTAAAGAGTATTTCATCTATGACATAATCTGTTTCAGAGGTCATGGAAAAGGTATTACCAATTACATAGTTGGTAATAAAAAGGTATAACCTCATTATATAATTATATAAGAAGTTAACTAAATTATGTATTCTTTGTTTTTTTTTTTAAAGATTAATTTATTTATGCATACAAGAGCTGGGGTACAGGCCAGAGTTGCGGGAAGTGAGAGGATTCACCAGAGACAGAGCGGGGAGCAGAACAGGCAGACTGACTGAAACACACTTCTGAGGGGAGCAGTGGGCGAGGCAGGAGAGGTCTGCTGCGCCATGTGGGTCCCCTCCCTGGCCAGGGGCAAGGATCGAACTCGTGCTGCAGTGGCTGCGATTTGCTTCATAGTGTGTTGCTTAACCCACTGTGTCACCAGGGAGGCCCCAGTGTGTATTCTTTGATAATATGAATTAACTAAGAGGATTCTTAGTACACAAGAAATTAACTTTTTAAAAGGGGTATATGGCATTAATATTTGTTTTTAACCTGATTGTGCCTAGTTTTTGGATGCCAAAGGAATTCTAAACATGGCTGTACACAAATTTAAGATATAGAGATTTATTAATCCATTGTATAGTGTGAATGATCAACTGCTACTCATGTTTTAGTGTCAGCTTTTCTCATTCATCCAGTGCTGCAAGAAGAGATTTTGAAAACAATAATTGAGTCTTACCTTTTAACTCAGCATAAGCTTATTTTGACCACTCAAGTGGAAAGTTGCATAACTGTGCTAATGACCACCAAGTATGAGGGATGGGAATGACATTTTTTGCAATTATTTAGATTTTTAAATTCCTAAATAAATGTTGAGCAACTCTTTAGGGAATAGCAGTTAGTAAGGTGCCAAATTATTATCCTGCTTTGAACTCTCACAGGTTCTGACCTGGCACTTGATGAAGAGCGAGAGGGCTTGGAACAAAGATGACCTTTAACATCTTTCCAACCCTGAGCTCCTCTAAGACTCTGGCATTGAGCTTGCCCTTGACAAAACTATCGCATGAGAACAAAAATTGTTTACCCAGAAAAGAGTTCGTCACAGTGACAGCTCTGATGGAGTAAGGCTTTCCAAATGCTTGACACTCCTTTTATGTAACCTCCTTTAATCCACTAGACAATGAATGTGGTGGGGATTCTGATCGTTGTTTGATTAGAGAGTAGATTGAAGCTTGGAGAGGTAAAGGAACTAAGATAACGTCATAATAAAGAATCCTGAAATGGCCTTCTGGGAAAAATGGCAGTCTTTTTAGGGTTCAAATGATCTGGATTTTTGCTTCCATACCCCAAAGGAGATTGTGTACAAAGACCGTATCTGACTGTATCTTTACTCTTGTCATTCATCTCATTGACGTTTCTTCATATCCAAGCTCAAAATCTCACATTGGCTGACCTGAAGTCAGAGCACAAGTTCCTTTCTCCTTTGTTATTCAGTTAATATTAATATTCCCATTTTCCTCCTTTTCCCTTCTTTATACTTGTACCTATGCCACACAAACACTGATGCTAGTAGGCTTGTACATACAAAACAAAATCGTATTAACTAAATGTCAATGTAGTTTAAAAGATATGTATAACAGGAAGAAACACTTTAATTTACAAAATACTGACATGTCATCATGAAGACCCATGTTAAATTATTTTTGAAAAATGGAACTATTGATCATTATATGTCAATTTTCTCATAATCTGAAAGAAATAACTTTTATTTTAGGCAATAACTTGAAGTTCTTAGCTCTGATGTCACTTTTAAAGGTGTATATTTCTCATAAAGTCAGTTAATCTTGATGTGATTTTAAAAATTAACAAATTTTGGTGGAGGTGTGTAGAAATTATGGTATTTGGCTTTTAATATTTCTCATTAGGTTAACTTTTGTTAGTCATGATGTAGTTTTGGTTTTACTGAGTAAATATCCATTCAAGAGGAACTAATTTTTTAAATGACTTTGTCCTGTTTATAATTTTTATTATGAAGACTTTGGTTTCTAAATCCAATGTCATCCTTAAAGGTGGTTAATGTAAGAACTATAAATGTAAGTTATTTATATTCTTGTTCAATTGTCTTTGTCCCTAGAAATGATGTAGGTCAAAGACAATATTCTTTTTAAAATAAAATCTCCATAACTTCTCCATAACCTTGCTCAGCACCATTGAAAAGTAAAGTAATCATTGTATCTCAGATGGCTTTTATTGAAGGAGGTGATACAGATTATCTTAAAGTGTGGTATAGGCTGATGCACCTTAGAATAACCCCGAGGGCAGTTTAAAATGCCTATTTGGATTCGCTCTCTGGGCTTGGCATGGCCAAGATTAAAGTCAGAGTCCTTCTTGGCAGGTAACAGGCACTGCCGAAACAGCTGGATCACCTGAAAGCCGAGTTGTCCTAGCTGAGTGTCATCAAAGTAACAGGCAGCCCTAAGCCTAAGGTCTCCAAGATTCCAGTTGTTTGCAAATCCATCACCAATGTTCTCACCATCATTAATCAGACTCAGAGGAGCAACCACAGAAAATTCTCCAAGGTAAGGAGAACAGCGCCTAGACATGAAGCCCAAGAAAGGCAGGGCCAAGTGTGGCAGCCGAGGGAGAACTACCCATGGCACAAGTCCAAGCTCAAGGCGTGAGCCTGAACAACAACAACAAAAATCAAATGTAGAGATGGGGACATTTCCCAGAACTTTTGAATCCTACTCTGGGAATAGGGTCCCATGCTGAATTGAAAAATCTCCTCAGATGACACAAACACCTAAATATAAGGATCACTATCTTAGAGGTTACATTAACACCAGCATTAGTAGGAACATCCAGGGCCTCCCTAGTGGCGCAGGGGGTTGAGCGCCTGCACTGTGAAGCATCGGAACCACAGCAATGTGAGTTCCATCCCCTGTCAGGGAGGGCACCCACAGGGTGCAGCAGAACTCTCCTGCCTTGCCCATTGCTCCCCTCAGCAGTGTGTTTCAGTCAGTCTGCCTGTTCTGCTCCCTGCTATGTCTCTGGTGAATCCTCTCACCCCCCCACACCTCTGGCCTGTGCCCCAGCTCTTGCATGCATAAATAAATAAATCTTAAAAAAAAAAAAAAAGCATATCCACACTTAAACCTTCCTGAGGCCAGATCACATTCTTTTGTTGTGTTTCAAATGATGGCACCACACAGCCATCATTAAACAAGGTTACTGCGTGAAGACTGATACCCTTTGAAACAAAAGACACAAATGTGTCCCCTACTTATTTTTTTGAAATTGATTTTGTCAGTACAGTTTTGTAATCTCCTTTCAGTTTCTCTTCCACTCCCACATTTTACTAATACTACCTTTTGTAAAATGATAACCAAGACATGGAAACCTGGTTGATCTGTATGGTAGAAAAGGTCTTGATTTGGGGTTTTTGAACTTCAGCCATGGAGACACAACTCAGGAATATGTGAATCTTGTTCTGGGTTGCCTGGGGCTGGATAGGGCTTACAAATATAGAGAAGAGGCAGGAGAGCTATGACTCTGCTTAATGTACAAATTAGGTTAGCAGTTAACCAAGCAAGATTGGCGCGATAATACATAAATTAGGTGAAAAGTTGTTACACAGGGTTGGCTGAGTGCAGGGGCTGCATGTCACATTGGAGGCTATGAAAGCCAAGTGTTGGAGTGACAGCAGAGTGTAACCCTGGGGATTGGGCGTTTACCCCCAAAGAGGATAGTATCTCAATTTCAAGAGTGAGAGCATCCTGGGGAGGAGGGGCGGGGGAAGGCTGCAAAGGGAAAAATGGCATCACGAGCACGCCAACAGAACAGACTAGAAGAACGAGAGGCAGAGCAGCAGAGCAGCAGCAGAAGAAGCAGCAAAGCAGCCGAGAGAGTGCCGGGGGCTAGAAGGCTGTCAGGCACCTCTGACAATAAAAGTATAAAAAAGTCACCGAGGGCTCCAGGACTCCTTCCTTTACCCTGTCTGCTAGAATCATCGAGAACTTGCTTGTGCCCTTGTTGGCACCACGGGAGGGGATCACTATGGATCCCCACCATGCAACTCTGGCACCCATAGCACATTTCAAAGTTCAAATTTGCACACACACACACACACAAACCAACAACATAAAAACACAAAAAACAAAATTCAACTTCTTAAGTCTACTGGGGGCGATTCTTTGGTGATTAGAGGGTAAGTGAATTGGTCAGGCTTTTGTGACGCTAGCCTTTGTGGCTATCACCTATAGTCTGAATGCAGGAGGTGCTTGGGAGCGTGGGCATAGGGCATGCATGCCTGATGGTGGACACTTGGCATATGATGTGGGCATGCATGGGTGGGCACGCCTGAGCCAAGAGACCAAGGCTGTCAGGGTGGCCACTGAGAAGGGCTACTGCAGAACAGCTACTAGAGGTTGAGCAATGGCTACGAGAAGAAGAGACCATGAGAGAATGCCAGTGAGAGCCCAAAGAGAATGAGTAAAGATACACCAGGAGCTGGGAGGCCTGCCAGATTCTTGGTCTCCACAGCTTCCTCCTTGCCTTGCCAGTCTGTGGTCTTGCCCTACTGCAGTGCCCTACTGCCCTGGTCCTCTTTTATACCTACTGGCCCTCACCGGTACTAGGCTTAGTTACTTCAGCAGCTGCAAAGATAACATGTGGAAATCTGTCCCTATTAAAACTCATAAGATACTAAAAATGAGGAGACAGAAGAACATATCACAAATGCCAGATTAAAAAAAAACAAACAAACCCCAAACAACAAATCCTGAAAGGAATCCTGACTCAGTGGAGCATGACAGAGAGGAGTTAAGGATAATAGTTTTGTGGTATAGAACTCAAAACACAAGGGAGGTTATAAAATAACAATGGAATAAAGATAAGGAAATATGAGGCAGCTAACAATTAGAAATAATGGAGTTAACAAAAATGAAGAGTCAAGGACAGACTGGGGACACCTGGTGGGGAGGGGAGGGGGAGGGTTGAGGGAAGATGGGAACACGAGGGACTGAGGTGATGGTGCACTGGTGAGATGGTGATGGGGAATACATGGGGATTACAATTAATGGCAAGTATATGTAAATTTTAAAATATTTTAATAAAAGAAAAAAAATTTAAAAAATAAATAAAAAAAAAGAAATAATGGAGTTAAGAAACACTAAGTGATTTAAAAATACAGTTGACAGAAAAGTATGTCAGAATAAAGACAAATAGTGGCCATTCATATAACAGACAATCTGACAATAGAAAACACTTTAAAAAACCAGTGACTACCAACAGACATCCTGAAGACTTAAGAGAGAGAGTGGGAAGCAAAGGGCCAAGGAAACACAAGGCATGGTGGTAGGAAAAAGTAAGTAAAAAGAAAACACACGGCTTTTAAAAATTTTTCCTAAAAGCCATAATGTCATTGTAAGTATTAGGAGTGTAGGATGTCCACGAAGCTGATGTGAGTCAGAAGGTTTAGAAAAATATTATAGTCAGGCACTTAACTAGGTGAGGGAAGTTTAAAAGGAAAGAGAAAACACTGAATTTGAGTCAGAGGCTGTCATTGGGAGCGGCAGAGAGAGCACTCTCAGAGAATAATAAACATGGATGTCAGGTTTCAGGGAACACAAAAATGAAGCAGAGGAAAAGAAGTTACAGTTAAATGGAAGTACCATGCTACAGTTCTAGGAATTTGAGATGGAAATGAGAGACAGGGTAGAAATATAATCAAAATCCATTATATGTAGTCTACAGAACCATATGATAGACTTTCCAAGTTCTGTTTATGATCTCTGACTTTTATGGTTCATATTAAAAATAACCGGTAAGCAAGTATCAACAATGTGTGTGCATTTCTTATATAGATATTTTTATGATATTCTTTTCTAGAAAAGATGACCAAACACATAATTATATACTCAGCTTCCATATAATGAATATATTTTGACTTAAAAGATACTTAAAATTAAAAATGAATCCGTTAGACAGTAAAGACTAGCCAGAGAAATATTTTGATTTGTTCTCGAATGCAAATGTCAACTTGCGTCCCTTGTCTATCATGACCTACATAAGATCAGTTTAAACTCTCATGTATTCTGCCCTCTGTGTTAGTCCTGATCACTTTATAGTTACTTTCCAGTCTGAGTTCAAGCATCTCCTTTTTAAATAGCCTAGTTTATTTGCTGCCCTGTAATGCATCTCAGGCGAAGTGCTCAGACTTCACAATTTCTACAATAAATAAACAAAATAACTTTTGCTCCCCAAGGCTTTTGGTGGGTGATAGATTTTATTTAAAAAATGCACAATTGAGGGCCTCAATATCAGGCGAACAGAATCAATGCAGAGAATTACTGAGCTCAAAAATACGTTTTGGAGAACACTCAAATAGAACAATGTAGAGATAAAAGAATGAAAAAGAAATGAAAATAGTGTAGGAACTCTCTGGGGCCACTTTATGAGAAATAACATCCACGTCATGGAAGTCCCAGGAGAAGAGGGAGAGAAAGGCACAGAAAAATTATTCAAAGAAATAATAACTGACAACCATCTCAATCTGGGAAGCAACCCAGGTGTTGTAATCCAAGATACCCAAAGAGTTCCAAACAAAATAATACCAGATGACACACACCAAGACACATTATACTAAAGTCATTCAGAACCAATAACGTGGACAGGATATTAAACAATATCAAGAGAAAAAAGTTAACCTAAAGGAACACCAATTATACTTATAACAAACTTTTCAGCAGAGACATCATAAGCACAAAGGCACTGGAAGTGTACAGTAAAGTACTTCAAGAAAAAGACTTCTAGGCCGGAATCCTTTACCCTGCAATATATATTTTTTAAAGATTTATTTATGCATACAAGAATCAGGATACAGGCTAGAATCACTGGAGGTGAGAGGATTCACCAGAGAGAGAATGGGGAGCAGAACAGGCAGATCTACTGAAATACACTGCTGAGGGGAGCAGTGGGCGAGGCAGGAGAGGTCTGCTGCGCTATGTGGGTCCCCTCCTGGCAAGGGATCGAACTGGCGCTGCTGTGCTGCAGGTGCTTCACAGTACGGTGCTCACCCCGCTGCGCCACCAGGTAGAGAGGCCCTACCCTGCAATATTAACATTCAACACAGAAGGAAGAGTAAGGCACTTCACTGAAAAGCAAAAACTAAAAGAATTTATCAACCCCAGGCTGGAAATGAAATAAATTCTAAAGGGGTTATGATAAGGCAAGAGAACACCACTACCTAGATCACCTAACACAGAGAAGGAGAAAGTAACAAAATGGCCCATCTGAACAAATCAGAAGCCACACCATCCAATGGGTCACAGAAATAGCCCATCATTTTTAGTCTCAGTAGGACCCTCAAACAAAAATAATAGAAGTAATAAACAAGATAATGCAAATGGAACTTAAGCAAAAGGTGACAACAACAAAGACAAACAAAATCAAAAGATAACAAAATGGCAATGTCTCAGTAATGATTGAGTCTCAGTATGATTATGTCTCAATAATCACCTTAAGTGGGATAGTCCTGAACTCACTAGTCGAAAGATGTAGAGTGACCGAATGGATTTCAAAACATAGTCTAATTTTTTGTTGTTTACAAGAAACTCACCTTACTAACAAAGAAATACAGGCTGGTTATAGTTACAAAAGCAAATGGCAGGCCTCCTTGGTGGCACTGTGAGGCTTCTGCAGTCACTGCAGCATGGGTTTGATCCCCGGCCAGAGAGGGGACCCACATGGTGCAGCAGACCTCTCCTGTCTCACTGCTCCCCTCAGCAGTGTGTTTCAATCTATTTGCCTGTTCTATTCCCCACTTTGTCTCTGGTGAATCCTCTCACTCCCCATGCCTCTGGCCTGTACCCTAGCTCTTGTATGCATAAACAAATAAAATCTAAAAAAAAAAGGCAAATGGAAAAGAAAAAAATATCAGAACAGCTATAATTACATCTGATAAAAGAGACTTCTATTAAAAAGGGTAATAAGGGCCTCCCTGGTGGCGCAGTGGGTTAAGCAACACACTATGAAGCAAACCAAAGCCACTGCAGCATGAGTTCGATCCCTGCCGCCAGCCAGGGAGAGGACCCACATGGCACAGCAGACCTCTCCTGCCTCGCCCGCTGCTCCCCTCAGCAGTGTGTTTCAGTCAGTCTGCCTGTTCTGCTCCCCACTCTGTTTCTGGTGAATCCTCTCACCTCCCGTAACTCTGACCTGTACCCCAGCTCTTGTATGCATAAATAAATAAATCTTTAAAAAAAAAGGGTAATAAGACACAGAGGACTCTTTATTATGACTGACTATATTGCAACAAAAAGAAATGACACTTCTAAATATATATGCATCAAATGATGGGGTACTGAGATACAAGGACAATTACCAACAGAAATTAATAGAGTAATTGATATTAACACAATAATATTAGTGAACTTTAATGCCCCACTTACAACAATGGACAGATCAACAAAACAAAACATATATAGAAAGAATAGTTTTAGATGGGGAGCTAGACAAAATTGGTGTAACAGACATCCACAGAACATTCTGCCCCGAAGCTGCTACAAACACACTTTATTTGAAGGCATATGAGTACACAAGTCAATTGTCAATAAAACTACAAAGATGGGAATTATAACAAGTACCTTCTTTGACCATAATGTCATAAAATTAGAATCAAGTATAAAAGAAGGCAAGAAAAACTACGACTATGTAGAGACTAAACAGTATGCTTGGATAAAAGAGGAAACCATAGCAGAAATTAAAAATACCTTGAAATGAATGAGAATGATGATACAACCTACGAGGATCTATGTGATGCAGCATAAGAGGTCAGATAGGGGAAGTCAGTGCAATGCAGACCTATTTCAGAAGCAAGAAAAATCCCTAAGAAACAGTCTAATGTCACACCTAAAGCAGCTTGATAAAAGAGGAACAAAGAAGACTCAAAGTTAGTAGAAGCAAGGAAATAGTAAAATAAAAGCAGAAATAAATGAAATAGAGATTAAAAAGCCTAAACCAAAAAAATCAGTGAAACTAAGAACTGATTCTTAGAGAGGATAAACAAAATAGATAAACCTCTAGTCAGGCTAGCAAAAAAGAGAAAATATTAATAAGCAGAATCACAAGTGAAAGAGGAGAAATCACTACATCACTTATTCATTTAGGTATTTAGTTATTTCCATAAAGCTCGATTAATGCACAGTAAGGCCTGAAACGATGTTACTTTGAAAAACCAGTATAAAATTAAAGAAATCAATGAAAAGAAACATATTGTCTTTAGCTTTCACTATGTAATTGCCATATTTTTTCTCCCAAGGGTCATTTCATTTACATAGAATGATAGGCTTGTTCCCCTTCCCCTTCCTCTCCACTTAATGAGGTGGTAATGAAGATATAAAGGAAAAAAGCCTATTTTTTTCTGTATACACTTTATCATTCTGAAAGACCATCAGTTTGAAAGCTTAAGCTATATAAATCGTTTCACTGCAGACACATATATCTGTACCTATGTCTATATAGCTGCTCATGGACTTACAAAGTGTGTTCGTAGATTGACATTCTATCTAATCATTTAAAAACATTTCATTGCATTGAAAACTCTGTTCAAAGTAAGCGTTTATAATTGTTGGATTTCATACAAGTATGAGCTCCTACAGCTTTCTTGTTGCCTTTAAACAACGAGTCCACAGGGGTACACAAAATCCCAAATGATTTTGACATTTGAACTGCTGGAGCCAACTCTCATTGTTCTTTAAAGTCACAGCTGGCTGTTCTGATGGCTGGTCACCCACTGGGCCTACTGAGCAGGGGTGTTTGTTAAGATTTGTGAGGGACATATTCTGCTTCCAGAATCAACACTGCATGGTGATTACTGCTTCCCCACCCCTCTCTGTTCCATCCCCCATGACTTTATTTTCTACAGTCCTTTGCCTGAAAGCACTGCTATGGGGGTAGGGTGGGAGACAGAGACCTCTTCTTTCAAAAAAAGTTAAAGTTGATTTTTTGAGAGCTGACATTTTAACCAACCACAGGCAGAGACTATAAAGAACATTTTAACCCTATGACCGCTCACATTCTGGGGTTTAAATCAAGTCAGGGTTACAACGGTGATGAATAACACACATTGACTAAGCGCGTCGACTGGCATGATGATGAAGTCCAAACTTTCCTGGTTTTAGCAGGGGCAAAGAATAAGCACACAATGACCTTTACATTCCATTCTACTTGAAAAAGTCTTTCTAGTCTTTTAAAAACACTTCATACTTCTGTTATATATCAACTTGAAATTAGACGCTTTAAAAATAGGCTATTAACAAAATTTCATCTTGGCAGCTGGTTCAAATATTTACTTAAGAATATGCAACAGTTGTGGTGCTCATAATTTAAAACACATGGCAGGGCCACCCTGGCCCTGTACATTAGCAGACCATTCATCGACTTAAGTTTTCTGAAAACTTTGCTGCTTTGAAGTTTAAAGGGACATAACTTGTCCTCTTTCACCCCGTCCTTAGGGAAGCACAAGGATGGCTGGAATGGATGGATGATGACTGGAGATGTGTGCAGATATTTGGAAGAGTGACTATAAGTGGCTGGCACCCCCCACCACTGCCCGCCCCTGGGTTCTCACACCCCACTCCCTTCAGACTCACAGATCCTGTCGTCTTGTTACAACTTTGAATTCATTTGAGAGTCTTTGGAGCTCTGCTGCTGGCACGTATTCCTACAGTAAGACAATTCATTTTCTTCATTAGAAAATATCAAGAAGAGAATAGGGGGGAGGGGGACAACATACATGTTGTCAGCACTTCTCTCTCCACCTAGCTATGACAGATTCCAAAATGCCTTATCTTGGTAGACTCTCCACAAGCTGTAGGGTTTAGCACTGTGTCTGGCATATGCAATGTACTCACTCAACCTTGAACAAATGGATGTTTCTTCCAGTTCCGCTTGCCTCAGATTATTTGGACTCTCTGCCGATTTTTAAAATTTATTCATTTATTTCTTCCTCCATTCAACCAAGAAACAATTCGTGAGAGCCCGGTGAGTGCCCACTGCAAAAGCTAGCCAAGTGTCTTACCTAGAAACTTGATGTCTAGCCACCAGATTTTATTTGAGAACCATGTAAATTTTCAAGCATGATTTTCTATTTGGAAGTCAATAGTTTTCTCACAGTACAGGATACGTGACTAGCTAATGAGGTCAAGAACCATCTAGGTGAGTCTTCTTGATAGTTCCACATAGATGTCTTTAGGCAAGAGGTAAGTTAAGTATGTTTAAGTCTCAGCCTGTGATAAAGCCACGACCGGGCTCACTTGAAGTGTAACAGGGTGGTTTTAAAAGCCTTATATATTTGTCTTGATGTGGTGGATGGCAAAACCCATTTAGAGCAGGCAGGTTTCAATTCTAAGGTGCCCCTCTCCCTGACCTGTAACAAAAGGACATGGTCGCATACAAATTCCTTGACCCTCACTGCTGAGATTTCAATTAATTTTTTAGGTGAGGGATCACAGTGCCAGTACTTTTTAAATCTCCCTATGTGATTCTAATGTGCAATTAGAACTGAAAACTACTGGAGTAATGGGTAGCAAGGCACTGAATGCAAACAGCTCTATTTCAGTATCCACACACATTTAGGGAGAGCTTCGGGTTACAGGAGGAGGAAACTAGTGAAAAGTTTCTGGAGCAGATGGATGATGTGATCAAAACCACATTTATTTTTTGCCAATTTAAAAATAATAAGATTAACACAACCTCCTTGTAAAAGTCCAATAATAACACACAAATGAGAGTTTCATTTTACTCTCATCCTATTCCAGTCTCCCTAGAACCAGTGATGTCAGTTTGGTATATTCATTTCTAACTATTTTTTTATTCTATTCATTTGCATTTATAGGAACTCATTGAAATATGTGATGTAAATACTACAGATTGGGTTGGCTCCAAATTTAGATGTTACAAGTATCAACAAATGCACAGGAATGATAACCTTGAATTTCAGGATAAGGTTGTGGGAGGAGGAGAAAGGCATGAAGTGAAAACCTGGTGTCTTCAGTTTGAGAGCTAAGGCAGTTTTTGAGTGTATGAGAATCTTTTGTACTATTATCTATACAGTAAGTCTTCACTTACGGTCATCTGTCAATAAGTTCCTGGAAAATACAACTTTAAGTGAAATGATGTATAACAAAAGCAGGTTCTCAAGTAACACTGATTCATTCAACATCAGCAGGGCATCTTTTTTTCCCCATCAATGTTACAATGAAATGCTGTTGATGAAATGACATGATTTGAGGAATTGCTTTGCTTTTCTAAATGCACAAAATACAATAAAAGAATATGCTTTTATTGTGTGTTGATGTATATTATTAAATATCTTTACTTACTTTTAGGCAGAATTTAGAGGCTTATCTACCATGCAACATTGAAGTTCAAAGCAAATTCAATTTTGCTTAAGGGGATATTGTCCAGCAACAATTCTTGGTATCACATGCCTCCTATTATCTGTTTCAAATTAGAAAATTACATCTTTATGTAACACTGTCCCAAGAGACAAGCAAATGCAAAAGCTAAAAACATCTTAAAAATGCACTGAGCATATAAAATCTGAAACAAAACCTGAATTTCCTGTACATACTCCTGTCGAAGGATGCTATTTTCTGTAGCCCACACCTCGTACAAACTAACTGGTCTTCTGTTTCCTTTCACTGGACCCAGAGCAGAGACCTAGAGCAGGACCAGGATGGTTGTGATTGCTTTCCTGAGAGCGTGCTCTCTCTTTTCTTCCATCTCTGGAAAGGGGTCTGCTCTGGGTCGACAGAAGCGTCTCCATTTTTTTTTAAGATTTATTTATTTATGCATACAAGCACTGGGGTACAGGCCAGAGGTGTGTGTGGGGGGGGGTGGGGTGAGAGGATTCACCACAGAGAGCAGGGAGCAGAACAGGCAGATTAACAGAAGTACACTGCTGAGGGTAGCAGCGGGCACAGCAGGAGAGGTCTGCCACACCATGTGGGTCCCCTCCCTGGCCGGCAGCAGGGATAGAACTTGTGCTGCAGTGACTGTGGTTTGCTTCATAATGCGTTGCTTAACCCACTGCACCACCAGGGAGGCCCAGAAGCTTCTCCATTGACCCCAAGAAGGAGAAAGACCACAGCTTCTACTTCTCATAGGGAGTTTCACCCTAACACGACAGCCACCAGGGTTGTCCCATCTAGTACTCTGACAGCATCAACTGCATTGCCAGGAGCTTTGTATTCAGCAAAAGCAAAGCCACACTTGGGAGTGCTCCAGAAGAGCTGAAAGAACCTTTCAATTCAGTCTTGTATCAACTGTTTCCAAAGTTACCTACATAAATCTTACTGGCCAAGGGACATGCGTTTTGGGGAGATCTTGGGTAAGAAATGCGTAGGCACAGATCCACATGCTCACTAAAGGATCTTCTCACCTGGCTCAGATGATTCTGGCTGACAAGGCATGTGTGAAATGGCCTGTAGTTTTTATGTGAGGCCAATTTTAGATTTAGAGAAAAAATACAAAGGCAGTGCAGAGAGTTCCTAGGCATCATTTAGTTATTTATACATACAAGCTGGGTACAAGATCAGAGGCGTGGGAGGTAGGAGGATTCACCAGAGACAGGAGCAGAACAGGCAGATCTACTGAAACACACTGCTGAGGGGAGCAGTGGGCGAGGCAGGAGACGTCTGCTGGACCATGTGGGTCCCCTCTCTGGCCGGGGATCAAACTCTCACTACTGTGCCACATGTGCTTCATGGTGCGGCACTCAACCCGCTGTGCCACTAGGGAAGCCCTCCTTTGCATTAATTTTAAGGTATTGTTTTGGTTAAGATTTTGTAGTAGGTAATTTATGTACAGGTATTTCATTCCAGGGTAGCCAAAAAGGCATTACAATGCATTTTTTATTAAAAGGAAGAATTTGATGAGATTAGGTCACACTGGCTTTCCTCTTTCTTCCAGTCAGACTTTGGAACTTCTCAGTATCCCAGTACTTTGTATAGATTGTCACTGTTGTGCAACCATCCCAGGCTGGGCACGTTCACTGTTGATTTGGGCAGACAGATAAAGAAAGTCTTGGAGCCCTTGATAAATTTTATTGACTTTTAATGCTGAATCAGGGATCCAGGTACACAGGCACACCAGGCAGGGAGGCTGGCGTGCAGTGGAGCCAGGAAGGGGGGCTGGGAGGCAGGAAAATATCCTCTCTCGGTCTCTCTTTTGCTTCGCTCTGGTGTTCTCCTTCTCAGTGCTGTGTTGGTCGTCTTAGAACCATCCCAAATGCCAGAGATGGGGAGCCCCTTTCACCCCTCCTTTCTTAGCCCAGGTGCCTGCATTTACATATGCACATGCCTGTGTTCTCTGAACTCTGGTGTCCATGAGCTCAGGGGCTCATGCCTGGGGCCCATACCTCTTGCTCCAGTATCCTTGCTGCAACCTAGGAGGAATGCAAGATCACAGATGCCCGCTGTAGAGGCTAGCAGTGGGAGGGCAGGAAAAAGCCTGGTATAACTCCATTTACCCTACAGACACAAAGCAATTATGCTTTGTATGATAACTGTTATCAGATCTGTTCTTTTTCAAAGACTGTGATCACCTTTTGGGCAAGAATGCTGTCTTTTATATCTATAAAGTCAAGAGCTTTTCTGGCATTTAATAAATATTTGCTGCATGGTGAATAATGATGGATAAATGAGAAGACTGCCAAAAGGCAGAAAGGCAGAGAAAAATAGGTGGGAAGAAGAAATAAATATGGTGTCCTAACACTGTATCCAGACTCTGCTCACTTCTGACCTGATTCTCCAGGGTGGCTTGCATGGAGCTGGGTTCTGCTCCTGTCATGAGGAATCCCGGAAACCACCACTTAAGCCTATTGTCTGCCCAGCTCTGAGTGACCAGGACTCTCTGGGAGCCTGAGCTCTCAGTCAGAACAGCGTGGTGGGTGCTCAAGTGAAGCTATTGGTCTAGTTCCTATTAGGTGAAAGCTGCCTTTCAGGGTATTAGTCCTGAACAGCCTGGCTAGAACTGGCTATAGAGATGCACGCCAGTGTTTGTTGAGCCTCATGGTAGCGTATTTAAATTTAAGCTGAGAATAAATATCCAGTTTGTTCTAACTCTGAACCACCTTCTCCAAGAGTCTTTCCTGCCCTATCACCCATCCTGGGTTCCCACTGTCAAGTGCTGTGCTTACCCCTTGACCAGAGTAGTATCTTTATCTCTCTTGACCCTCTTTATCACATTCTGCCTCTAGTATTGTCATGTAATATACAACTCTTTGCCACTAAACTAACTTTTAAGGACTTACTCATCTTCAAATCCAAACAGGGTTTATTATATGCTTTGTGGACATGCAGATATCATAAATATATTATCTATATTGATTTTATTAGAATGTTTTTTAATGAGGTCAAACTCACATAACATAAAATACAATTCAGCAAGCAATTCAGTGACATTTGCTACATTCACAACCTTATGCAACAACTACATAGTTCCAAAATATTTTATCACCCAAAAGCAAACCTCCTGTATGCTAAACATTTACTTCCCGTTCTCCTACACCTAGCCCCAGCAAGCACCAGTTTGCTTTCTGTCTTACAGATTTAACTCTTCTGCGTATTTCATATAAATGGAACCACACAGTATTTGACCTTTGTGTTTGGCTTTTTTCAAGACTTCTTCTTTCATTCTTTCTGCAATGTAGCATAAATCAGTACATCATTTCTTTTTATGACTGAATAAATGATTTGGTGTATTTTGCTTACAGGTTATTGCAGGTACAGCACATCTTCCTGGTGCTACCACTAGATGGCTTTACTTTCCAGTGAAATCCCTTGTTGGTGTCCACACTAATTCATGAAATGAACTAGACTGTGAAATTCAGTTCTCAAAATCATTTCAAGAACCACTTTCACTACAAAACTGATTGATCCATAGAAAGTTAGCCATATGTGAGCTTTGACTCCACAGCACACAATATGTCATAGCCTTAACCACCAGATGTTGTTTTAGCTGATGTTGGCTTCTTGGAGTGTAGATAGTACTTTCCAGATGTGTTTCAAAATTTTCATCTATTTCATACTGAAAGAACTATTGTAACACGAACCCCTTTATTAAGCTATCAATGAAGAATAATATCCCTTTCAACACTGGAATAACAAAATGCTATAGGGGATTTTGTAATGTTGTTGTGAAATCTACATACGCATGGTTTGGTTTAGAGACCTGGCTCCACCTATTTGCTAAATGGCTATGAACAAACCTCACCGGGCTTGCTTAATCCTCTAGAAAGGGGTGAACATGAATAATATCTTCTGTCTGTGGTTTTTTTAAGCATCAAATGCAATATGTCTTCAAAAATGCACCATCATCTGCTCATTTTATTAGCAGTTAATTGCTGCTAATTTTGATAATTTAAAATCCACACTCTTTGGTATTTATATTAAGCATAAAAATGTTATTTTCTTGAAGAGTGTGTAATTAAGCTTGGGGCTTTCAAAACTTAAAAATTTTTTTTAATTAAATAACTGAGATATAATTGACATTAAAAATAGTGTTAGTTCAGAATTGGACATATAACATGGTGGTTAGATATTTGAAGACAGGAGAACTGACCACCACATTACGTCTAGTTAACATCTTTTGCCTTAAGGAGTCTGGCAAGATGGCATCAGAATGAAGATGTAAGACTCGCCTCCTCCATATACTGACAACTAGATGCAGCAGAACAAAGCCAAAACCCAAAAGAAAAATGGACAACCACAGTGCACAGAGGAAAGAGGAAGCATCTGTCATCTTACGTAGTTACAAAACATTGTTTTTCTTATAATGACAGCTATTAAAATCTACTGTCTCAGCAAATTTCAAAAGAATTTTCACAATTTAAACTGCAGTTCCACTTTGAGAATCTCTCTGAGACTACTGTCAAGAGGGGGATTCAAGATCATTCTGAGCAGAAATTACAGCAACTTAAAATAAGTGACCTCTGGACTGGAAATTCCTAGCCTGTTTAGTTTAGTTCGATGAGGTAAATTTGACTTGACTGAATATATATTTTCATATGAGAAGCATTTTTAACATATGAGAAGTGGTGATAACAGTTCAGAGCTTCTTACCTTTAGCATCCAACAAAATTTGACATATGGCAAACCTTAAATATACAGTGATAAATGAAATATATAGTGATATTTCTCCCTTACTTGAGTGGGAGTTTCTTTAGGGCAATGCTGGTCTCAATGTTTATTGAATTCTCAATACTTAATGGTGTCTGATCCTCCTAAAACTGATAATGGGCAGCAAGGAGTCTAAATGAGCCCAAATAGTTTACCAGTGGCTATCTCAGTTTTTTATCCTTGCACACAATTTCAAGACTACTCAGGTTCAGGGAACAACAACCCTGGGATTTATTTAACAAAGCAGGGAAAAATTGTTACTGAGGTCAAAAATGGCTGTTTACCTCACCCAAAGCAGTGTCCTGTGTTTTCAGTCCTAAACAAAAGCAGCTAAGATGGTGTCTTCCTGCCTCTGCTGACCTGGAGCATGCGGTAGCCAGACTATAGGCTAGGTTCCAACTTAAGAAGACAGCAGAAGATGAACAGGAGATGCTCCTGGAGCTGCTGGGATGCCCCAGTGCAACACCAGACAAGTGACGCTCAAAACAGCAGCTGCGGCGACTGAATGACCCAACAAATGGCCACACTCACGCAGCTCAGTGAGGTTCCCGGCTCTGCATCCAGGTCTTCACCTTCTTTGCCTGACTGTAACAGCAGCAAAACTGGGAACAGTTCAGTCTCTTGGCTACTTGCAAAGCCTCTGAACTTTTCCTCTGAGGTTGGTGCTCGAGGCCCCTTCAGAGGCCCACAACAGTTTTCTGGAAGATTGGCACGGTGTGGACTGAAATCGGCTGACCCCCAATTCTGAAGGTCTGAAAACCACTGAATCCCCAAGACTCAATCAATTTACACCCCCTTCTGCAGCCCCTCCTATTTCTTATCCGTTGCCTCCAAAATGCCGTACTTTTTAACATTTCCCCTGGGGCTATCTATCCTCACCAGCAACCCCCTCCAGGAGGCACCACCTGTATCAGTCTATGGGTTACAAAACCAGAAACTAAAACTAAAACAAAATCAAGACATGTTTGGTGTATTGGATGCATAAATAAGTATAAGTATATAAGATAAGTATATAAGTATATAACTACTAAAAGTGCAAGAAATATAAGTATTTTTTTAAAGATTTATTTACTTATGCATTACGAGGCCCGGGGTACAGCCAGAGATGTAGGGCATTAGAGGATTCACCAGAGACAGTGGGGAACAGAACAGAACACACTGCTGAGGGGAGCAGTGGATGAGGCAGGAGAGATCTGCTGTGCCATGTGGGTCACCCTGGCTGGGGATTGAACTTGTGCTGCAGTGGCTGCGGATGCTTCATAATGTGGTGCTTAACCCCTTGAACCATCAGGAAGGCCCAAGAACTATAAGTCTTTAAAATTTAAGTTATGCTTTCAATTATTAACAGCCATTTGCAAATTTATACTTTTTCCCCTAGCTGATCTCACTGCTTTAGTTAAAGCTGCCCATACAGTAAGCATCTTTTGACAGATAAAACCCAAAGAGGTGGTGTTTATAGGTAGGTTTACAAATAACTCAAGTGACCTCATTTTCTCAAAGTAAAAGCAATAAAGATTTCTTTGCATCTGTGGGAAGCATAGGGACCTGGAAAATAGAATGGACAGCGGTGTCGGGATGCGTGGATTAAATGAGATTAGCCACACAAATCTTTCTACTCTGTACCTGGTTCAGAACACCTTTGTGCTAATTAGGTAAAGACCTGTTGGGGCAGATGGAGTCCTGTGGGCCTGTAATTTGGCAAACTGAGTGATTTCATCCTTAAGCTCCTTTGGGCAGCAACCTTGCACAATGAACAATTATATCAGCAGAACTAATTTTGGAGGCCCTGGGGCTAGTTACTGTCAGTAAGAGACGACATGGCAGAGTCTGATGGCCTTCCAGTTTACCATTAACAATGACTTTCTCTACTTTGGTTCCTTGCTCATGAAATGAGATAGTATTATTATTCGCCTCCTTGGGTTGTTATGCAGGCTAAATGAGTGATTGTGTGTAGAACAGTGTGTAGCAGATATTTTCCATAAAATGTTGGATATTATTAACAACATTACCTAGTTAATTTGTTTCTCAATAACAGACAAGGCAAAATCACATATACCAAACCATTAACAGTCTTGAGGCATGGAACTTAGTTAGGAGGGTGAGATGGTTATGCATATACTTTCAAATACTGCAGCATTCTGAATCATATTCTTTTTTTATAGAAAATTTTTGTTATTGGTAACATTGGTTCATAACATTATTTAAGTTTTAGGTATATAGCATTATAATTCAACATCTGTATACTTTATAGGTCAAAAGTAATAGTTCGAGACAATATATTTAAAAATTAGGACAACACTCAATAAGTATAGAAATGCCAGTGGGTTCTAATGTTCCCTTGCAGAACATTAGAAACTTATAGAAACATTTCTAAAAGATCTGTGGGTTTCATTTTCTCATTTCACTTCAATTCCAGATGTTTCCCTATACTCCTTGTTTCAAGTTATGCCAGACTCATCACTATGACAGAGTTATTAATAGGCAGACTTCAGTCTTTCTTCCTTAAAAACCACAGGGATGTCAAATAATGCAAATATGATACAGAAATATTTTCTGTAATTATTTTCCAGATGCTCATTATTAAAGAATTTGGAAAAGTGTATCAAAAGCAGCTCCTAACTTACACGTGTCTGATTACAGTTGATATAGTTTTGGATTAAGATACATGTGTTTTTGAGAGACATAGCACTGATTGCAGCGGACAAGCTGTGTATTTTACTAGTTATTCAGTTGTTTATCTTTGTGGCTATTCCCTGAATGCTGGCAACTGGCAACAGTGCTTGATCTCAGAGAAGGCAAATCACAAACGTTCATTTTTAAATAAATGCCAGCAGCAACACTGATAATTGGAAGTTATTGTGATACACTTAAATTAAATGATACTTTTGTTTATATTAAATTGTATATTTGTTTTGTTTTATAGTTGTATGAGAACTATGGACATAAAATATTTATATCTAGTCTTTTTATATGTACTAAAGTAGTAAGAATTTTGATCAAAATAAATTAAGCCGATTCTGAGACACAGCAATGGAGAAACCTGTTAAAATTTAAAAATTTTAAAAACACGATATTTATATTAAAATAAAACTTTGTATTTAACACACTTAGTTTGATTGTAACAAGGCAACTTGTACACTTTTATTACTTAAAGCTGAGCATCATCTTTCCTTTCTACTGAAACAAAAAGAAAATTTAAAAATACACAAAATTATAATAAGGTCAATTCCAAATAAGTCCCTGTTGGTTCTGCTGATTCTCCCAGTGAATGGCAGGGCTGAAGTCATCATTAGGAGAGCATTTTACTTTAAAAGTACCATCTTAAACTGCAAGACTGAGTTAAGCATCACAGTTTAAGATGTCAAAGGAGAAGCCATATTGTCAAAATGCCCGCTTAACCCACTCAAACGTCTCAAACCCACTCTTTGTTGACCTTCCATAACCCCATTTTTTAAAGGTTATTTTTCTTTTTTTGAACAAGATTAGGTGGCCATAGACATGTTGGTAAATGCTAAGTGTCCATCTTCACTTAGCGACAATATACAGAGGAGGGAAAGGGTAGCTAGCATTCTGTGCATTACCACATGGGCCAGCACCCTCTAACTCCCAGCAGAGCTAAGGGAGCACCAGGTTTTTCTTATTTTCTGCCGATAGCAGTTGTGTTGATTCCATAAAGTTTTTGTTGATGGAGGAAGGGAAAGAAATGAATTTGGAACTGAAAGAGGTCAAGAGTCTTTTTCCACTGCGTTCTGCTCAAGGTATTTCTTCCCCAACCAATTAGATGAGAATCACGGTATAAAGGAGAGAAAAGAGACCTTAAAAACAGGACAACTGAGCAAGAGAAGGGGTGGGGGAGATTGCAACTTGCTCCCAAGGATTGGAGAAAATTGAAAGGTTTGGAATCCATCAATCTGGCATTAGTCATCTCCTTCATACTCCTTTCCTTCCTCATTTTCACCTCTTCATCTTCTTCACTTTCACCCTCATTAGTATCTTCCAATCCTTTTTCATCACCATTGTCACCATCTTCTTCCACTTCTCCTTCTTCCCTATAAGGAAGCAAGCAGCGCTGTAAGGTATGTGGCCCATACCATCTTTGCTGACCTTGCCTAACCCACCTGTATTTGCATCAGGATGGTGTCAACCAGGTAAAGAAGCTCTTGGGTCCTCATGCTGTCTCTTCCTGCTGGCTTTGTTTTGCATTTCACTTGAATGTTTTGTCAACTCCTTTCCGGATTTCCATTTGGTTTCAGTGGATGTTGAAGGTGCAATTGATGAAATTCTTTGGCGACAATTTTTTTTCAAAGGATTTGCATCAAAATAGTACTCTGTAACACTACCCTGACTTAACATCTTCACATTCTGGCACTGTCACCCTTGTCAAATAATATGGCACCTCTTCATCTTCTGCCCTCAGCAGCGCAGACACTTGCGGCTGATTGATAAATATTGTTGGGCCTTCCTGGTGGCGCAGTGGGTTGAGCACCGCACTGTGAAGCATCCGAGGCACAGCAGCAGGAGTTGGATCCCTGACCAGGAAGAGGACACAGATGGCGTGGCAGACCTCTCCTGCCTCGCCCGCTGCTCCTCTCAGCAGTGTATTTCAGTCCACTTGCCTGTTATGCTCTGTATGCAGAAATAAATAAATCTCAAAAAAAAAAAAAGATAAACATTGTTACTCCAAAGTTTGGGATTTGAGGGACCAATTCTGACTGCTTATGAAAAAATAGCTGGTGGAATTCGTTATGTTTCTATTCTACTTTCAAAATCTCCTCAGTAGTTTGTCTATTAATTCCATTTAATGGCTTGTCTATCAAGTCTATTTCATTTTGTACTTAATATGCTTAGTTGTTTCTTGCTGCTCTTTTCTCTCTTCAGCTCACTGTGGCACTTTGTCTCCTCCTCTGGTCTGGGAGGAGCAGGAAGTCTTCACTTCTTCACATGAAGCTGGACTTGAGACTGGCATCTGGGGACCGTCCTGTGAGGAAAGCCCCAGAATCAGATCCAGGGGAAGAAGCGGAAGACACCAAAGTGTTTTTATTCCTTTTAAAAGGTTCATACATTCCTCATATTTAAGAAACAGTCATAGTATTTTAGGTTGGTTTATCTATTTTTTCCAGTTAGTAAAATATATGGGAATTAAACATTAATTGAATACTTTAATCTCACCACTTATTAGCTGTGTGATCTTATACAAGTTATTTATGCGTTATCCCCTATAGTTTTTGAGAGCATTAAATGAGATAACAACATATGGAGAGTGTTTAACATGACACCTGGGCATATGTTACTTGTATGACAGGAATAAAGCTGAGTCATTCTCAAAGCACCACATCCTTTCTTCTAGAACAATGACTGCAGTTTTTTATTCCATGTGTACTTGAATGAGTGTTGACTCAGACAGTGCACATAGAAAAGGATGTAAGTTCCAACAGTAAACGCTAGGCGGCAGCATTCTGTCACCTATTCCTTGCCCCCCCTGGCTCAACTACAACACTTGATCCTTTAAAAGCCTCCTCTTGATTAAGAAAGCAAGTTTTGTATTCCTGTGAGACTTAGGCTGACTGCTTTTGCTTCACCTCTGCCTGGAATATACAACTATCCTTCCTGAAATAATTAAAAATAGATCTAAAAGCCTGATTTGTATTTCCACCCAGGACATGTTAATAGCAAGTTTAAACAACAAAATATTTAAACCAAAGGAGTTTAAGCAGGCTATCCCTCTATAATGGGTAACCTAAAGTATAATGATATTGCAATTAAGATGATTATCCATGCCCTCTTAAACATTCATTTGCTCTGTTAATCATCATGATCTCTTTCCAAAGGTAATTGCTAACTCTGAATATTTCACTGCACAAATATTTATTTAGTGTTTTCTAGGTACTTAGGGACTTTTCTGGGCACTGGGGATTTCAGTGGAAAAGACTTTTAACCCAGTAGATACTCTGTTAGGAGGAGAGGAGTATACCTGCTTGTAAAGACTTGCAGCTTTGAAATAAAACTTAGAATTACTTAGATTTGTTAATCTAGAAGGGGTTTTAGAGGTCATCTTGTTAAAGCTCAGGGGCAGAGATATAATATAAATAAACAAAATTGGCCAAAAGGGGACTGCCATTAAATGGAGAGCTAGTGTTGTTACAGGGCAACCCTAATATAAAATGGGTTTCCCTCACCGGGTCCTCACCCACGCGCTCAGAAGACTTTTGTAGTAAGTCCCAACTTCAGGCACATGCACTGGGGGTTGGAGTCCACACACCCATCTGTGTAATCCATTCAGGACTACCTTTCCCCCTAACACTCCCAAAAGGTCTTTCTGACCCTTTTCTATAGATCTCCACTGAAAGGTCCTTGTGGCAGGCTTTTGGGCCTTGCTTTGGGCCAATCCTATTTGGCTGAACTTTTACCCTCAAGGAGATGGGTAATTTTAAATGCTTAACTTAGTAACTCTATTCTTTGTCCTTTCTGTATTTTACCTTAATTGTATTAAAGTTCCTTTCCATTAAAAGCCTTATATGTTTGTCTTGATGCAGCGGATGACAGAACCCATTTAGAGAGGGCAGGTTTGGGGTTCTGGGATGCCCCTCTCCCTGCCCTGTAACAGATCCACATTCCAATTGTATCTATTTTTACCTGGCTTTATGGTATTAATTTTTTAGAATTTGTATTATAATATTAACCAATTAGTAGTACGTCATCAAAATGCATAGCAACCAATTACTTTGTTTAATAAAACAGCCAATTATACAACCACCCCCATGGATGATATTCCAGCAAGCATGTTTTTAGTAACTACTTACAGAACTTTAATTATAAAATTGGCCAAAACAAAAAGGAGTCCGACGAGGGCCAGTTATGGAGCCTCTGATTTTTCAGAAAAGTTCCCCTATGACGACGGACTTTTGCCTCACAGCATAGGTAAGTGGCCCCCATCACATTGTTAGGGGGAAAGGTAGTCCTGAATGGATTACACAGCTGGGTGTGTGGACTCCAACCCCCAGTCCAGACCACCAGTGTTCCAGAAGCACAAATCCGATAAGATGATTATCAAAGAGTGGATCCCTGGGACCTGAGGGTGGAGTTAAGCAGCCAGGCTGGCTATAAAACCAGAGGTGAGCCTTTGGCTCTCTCTTTTCTTTGAAGCCATCTCACTTGACTTAGAGCCAGCTCTCAACACGCCATTGCTCAGAAGATCTGGTAGGATATTTGTGGATCTGTATCCTTCTCTTTCCCTTGGTGTTATTTCTGCTTTATTCCCCTTCTTTTGTAAAATAAAAACCCTTTAATAACTTTTGTTGCATGTGCCTGAAGTTGGGACTTATTACAAAAGTCTTCTGAGCGCGTGGGTGAGGACCCAGTGAGGGAAACCCATTTTATATTAGGGTTGCCCTGTAACAGGAGGAGAAGAGCAAAATCAACCTGAACATCGCCCCCTCCCCACCCCAGTCCCCCCCATTCGCCTGGCCTTCAGCCGGAGCTGGACTGCAGCACTAGTGTCCCTTCCAATCAATTCAGGCTAGAATTAATCTCTTCTTTTTTTAAAAAAAAATCCAAACCAAGACCTGATCTACTCCCCCTTTTCCCCCTCCCTCTGACCCCCAAACATTGCCCTCCACCCCCCCCCCCCACACACACCTTCTCTTAAGATCAANCCCCCCCCCCCCCCCACACACACCTTCTCTTAAGATCAACAAAGAACTGCTCTAAGATTGGTGAATTCAGAGAAATGAGAGGGGGAAGGGAGCACCCTTTTCCTCCACCCCATTCTTTCCAAATCATGAAAAAAAGATCTTCTTCAACCCAAACTGTGATAAATATAATGAACAGCACCTGTGAGCATTGACCAAAGGTTATGGTATAAGTGAATTTGCTGCTTTTATCTTTCCTCAGAAGATGTTCTAGACCATTCAGAGAGATTTCCTTTCTGCATCAGGTTCTCACAAGTCCCCTGTCACATTTCTTCAGGAACAGGGCATGGGCATAACACCTCAGGTGCTGTCAGGGGAGAACTGACGATGGTCATTTGTCCTTTCTCCTTTGTCATTTGTGAATGTGAGACTGACACAGGGAGTGTGTGAGGCTCAATTTTTTCAAGGGAACTAGGATTTTGATTTCTAAAGAGAAGCTGGAAGTCTAGGGTTTCATGGGAAATCTCCCAATATTAGAAGTCTACCAACAAATGAGAATTTAGACACTGTTGCAAGGGTCAAGCTCTTCCAAAAACTGACCTCGTTCCATTATCCAGCAGTCTTGTAACAGGGTAGTCCGCAGGACAGGGGGAAGTTCCAGAATCCCAGTTTCACTCTAAAAGGGTAAAGCTGAGCAGGGATAAGGAAATGTTAGAGAGAGGAAATAGGAGGACAGAAGGAAGGAAGGAAGAAGGAGGCAGGATAAGAATCAGCAAGAAAAAAAAAAAACACCATAAAAAAACTGCGCTTGCTTTTTAGTCTTAAAGTAGTTAAAACAGATGTGGGTAAAAAACCCGTGGGGAGGTTAACAATGGCAGCTTTCATTTTAATTTTAATTTTGCTCTTTTCCTCCCAAATTTGTCTAACTCTTTCTGACCCTTTTCTATGGGTCTCTACTGAGAGGTCCTTTAGACGTGTGGCAGGCTTTTGGGCCTTGCTTTGGGCCAATCCTATTTGGCTGGACTTTTACCCTCAAGGAGATGGGTAACTTTAAATGCTAGCTTAGTAACTATATTCTTTATCCTTTTTGTATTGTACCCTAATTGTATTAAAGTTCCTTTCCATTAAAGGCCTTATATGTTTGTCTTGATGCAGCGGATGGCAGAACCCATTTAGAGAGGGCAGGTTTGGGAGCTCGAGGGTGCTCCTCTCCCTGCCCTGTAACAGTATAACCTCAAACCTAATTTAATTCTTTAATTTTACAAAGGAAATAACAGCTCTGAGAAGCTAATGATTTGCTCAGCATTACCACATAATCTGTATTATTTCTATTACTCATAAATAACAAAAGAAAGTGGAGGAAATGCCTGACAGCCAGTGATATGGTTATTGTCAACTTTAGAAAAGTGAGGATTGAAATGAGCCCTTCTACTTGCCAGTGTTGGTGCTGAGATGATTTGAAATTGTGATTTATAATGACAGTGAATGTCTAATGTGGAAAACGATGATTCAAACAGAGGGACTAGTGGGAAATAAAATATGCACTACTTTGGCTCTCCAGGCCCACAAATAGGCACCATCATGGTGCTATCAAATGTGAAGTTGGAACACAACAGTGTATTGGAAAACAGTTGCAGGATAACATAAGAAATTCTAGGCAAGTCAGGCATACTATTATTTTGCAAATCTAATAAAGAAAGTGCATATGGCTTTTACAATTAAATTTAGAAAAAATGACTCGGTATCACACAGAGAGCACAATAAAGACATGAGCATGGTGGTAAAACTCAAATGAATGAGGGGATGATGAAGGAACATTTGAGTGAAGGGGATGGGGCTTCAATTTCTGGAGTCATTTCAAAATGCACCCAATAGTCATGTCATAGAACTGGGCACTGAATATATTTGGAAACATTCAAGAATGTGCAATTTTTTTGACCACTACATGTGGCCAATTGTTGCATCAAACTCATATTCTAAGAGAGCCAAGTCCTGATGCCACCATCTGGTTTTGCTGAACCTTGTTCACCTCCCATTTACTAGATTACTAGATTCTGATAGGGGAGAGTGGGTGTCTGAATTGTTAATTGCCAAATTCCCAGCACAGTCCTTGGCACTGAGAAGGCCCTCAGTACTAATTTGGTTGGGTTGAATTGGATTAGCTGGAAGGGGCCTGAGAGCTGGTTCTCATCACCCACACCCACTCCCACCCCTGCTAATGTGACACTTCCCCTCTGTCATGTGTTGATTTCCATTAGAGATGGGAAATACCACGTAGTGTTGTGCTATAGTTGGCAAGTGGCTAAATCTAATTCAGTGGCACCTAGACCTTCTCCAGATGATCCCTAACATTGTCATAATGTTCTTGGCTAAAGCCTATATGTTTAAGATGAGGTTACATGGGGGTCATGTGAGTTTTAATACAACATAATAAGTTAATAGTGCATTGCAGTGTAGTCAATTGGCCTTCCCTCCCAAAGAGTTCATGCTCTTTTCATACTTTCACCATGATATCTTTGTGCTTACAGGCGAACAGTAACAAAGCCTTTTTCTTAAGGAATAAAGCAACCTGTTAGCTTCATAGAAGTTTCCCAACAACAGTGTGATCTATTTTCACTAGTTGGAAGAATGATGGGCTTGGGAGTTTTAGATAATGTTGTCAATATAACTCTAGAATGGAATTTAATTTTAGAATGCACAACCTTACCCTAAATGGCAGTTTTAAACTTGTATATATCAGCAACTTCCACAACTTCGCAACTTTGGATCTTTCATTCATTCACGCAACAATTGAGTTCCTGATATGCCAGGCATTGAATTTGTCAAACATCTATTGGGGCAGGGGAAGATGGTGAACATGCTGGATGTGGTTCCTATTATTGTGCTTTTGGGTTAGGGCCAAACAGAATGGAAACAAATGGAGACTTCTGGTTGCAATGAAGACTGTGAAGGAAAGAAAAAAATGATAAGATGGAGAATAATAAAGAGAGGGACAATGAGTTTAGATTTATTTATTTTTTTATCTAGTTAGAGATGTAGGAGTGTAGGCTAGAGGTGTGGGATAAGAGGATTCACCAGAGACAGAATGGGGAGCAGAACAGGATGATTACACTGCTAAGGGGAGCAGCCGGTAAGGAAGGAGAGGTCTTCTGCACTAGGTGGGTTAGCTCCCTGGCCTGGGATCAAACTCGTGCTGCAGTGGCTGCGGATGCTTCATAGTGCTGAGATGTAACCCCTTGTGCCACCAGGGAGGCTTGGGACAATGAGCTTAAATAGAATAGTCGTGGAAGACCTCTAAGGAGATGACACTTAAGCTGAGGTTTTTGTAAAAAAAAAAGATGAAAAGCTTTCTAGGCAGGAGGAAGAGCAAATGCAAAGATCTTTCCTTTCCTGCTTGATGCTGATATAAAACCTCCCAGTGTATCACAGTTATAGCAAGACAAAGCCATGCACACGAAATGATGGAGCCATGGGTGGGACACGGCACACTTAGAGTCCATGGTCAGAGGAGCCTGGATTTTAGTGCTCTGGGAGACATAGAAAAATTTTAAGCTGAGAGACAATGTGATCTAATGTAAGCTTTGAGAAAAAACATTCTTGATTTTTGAGTATACACTGCAGGAGGCTAAGAACAGAAATAAAGAGATGCATTAGGAAGATACTGCAGGAGGAGGCAAGAGAAGATGGCAGATGATCAGGGCATTGTCAGGGCAGATGGGAAAAGGGAGGCAGATTTTGAAATATATTTTGATGAGATAACTGACAGGACTTGCTAGTAGATTGGTGTGGGAGGTAAAGGATGTCTCCTATATTTCTGACTTGAGTGGGATGGATGGAGGCCCAACTTAAGAACCCCTCAGCGTAAAGCTGCTCTACTGAAAGAAATAAAAAGAAAAAGGGGAAAGGCTGGATTCTCTCTATTGGGACACCTTTCTCCTTCACAGTTGACTTTAGATCTCTCTAGAATGCCTAGATCATGGTTCTCAAAGTTTAGGATGCCAAGATGCTGGGAAAACTTGTTAAAGTACTTGTTCTTCTGCATCATTTCTGGAGCAGAGTGCTGGGCGCTTATATATACTGAATGGCATGGTTCTGGCAGGAGACTATAGATTCAGCGCTTTCAACTAATCTGCAAGTTGGCTGGAAACATCCTAAATTAATTGGCAAGTAGTTAGCTGGCAGATTTATGACTTCTTCTTATAAACTTAAAGATAACAAGGTAGCTTTTGTATTTTGCTTTATGTTTTTCCAGTCTTCACACCCCACTGAGAAAACTATAACCAATGGCTATTATTTTTATTGCTAGAAAGTTTTTAATTGGTTCTTCCGGTGGCTGAGATGAGTTAGACTTTCTTAATGATGTTATCATAGCATGGTCTATAACCAGGAGAACTAATTAACATGGTGAGTGTGTCTTCAAAAGATACAAATAAAACACTGTGTTGCATGGTTGCATGTGTAATTGGTATAACACTTAAGATGTAAGTATAGTGTGGAAACTAAAAGGGGATTTAGCCAACATTTGTTTATTTACCTTGAGGCTTTATTTATTTGGATTGAGTTTCCCCTCAAATATTTTCTTCAATTTGCACTTCCTGAATTGATCAAACATGAATAAAGGCAAGACAGAAACTTGCTAATTAATCCATTAAGAAGACCAATGCAAAGTGTTAAAAGGGGTGAATCAGTCCCAGAGAAAGCTGGCCTATTTTCTTTTTCCAAAATATCAGCCTCATGTTTCTGTTACTAGCAGCTCAGTTGTCCAGCAGGAACCACCCATTGCTTCCAAGTCTTACAAGAATCATCTACTCTGCTGTGAGCTCATTATCACTCATCTCTTGAAAGAGAATGTTTGCACTCTGCCAATGCACACCTCTCTCCCTTCTCTGAAGGATTAACACACTTAAGTGGTGTTAGCTACATCCTGCTTAGCTGTCAGTTGGGCATCTTTTTTTATCTCCCCTACTAGACATTGCAGGCATTCTCTAAAGTCCAGTCCTTGCCTTCTGCTCTGGCTTCGTCTCAGCTCTCTTACATGGAAGATTTTCAAACCATATCTCTAATTTTGACTTTTCCTGTAACCCCTGACCCAAATTTCCAACAGTCTGCTGGGAATTTCATGCCCATCTCAAATTCTGTGTATTTAATATTAAATAGTAAATATTTAATATTAAATAGCTGCTCCTCTTCTCTCTCTGTTAATGATCTTCCTGGCTGGTGACACACGTTTCTCCTGTCTTTTAAACTCCATTTGCCAATCGGACATTTTGTCTAATTGATTTTTCTCTGTTCTTATCAAAACAAACTGTGTACTCACTGCCAAAGACACCTTGCATTTTCCCATTACTAATATTATTACCTGTAGTTTCTCTTACCAAGAGTGCCTTCCTACCAGCTTACTGAAACATTCCACAAAGGCGTTTCACACTCACCTATAAAGTAGATTTTTAATTTGGCAGCTTTTCTCCAAGCATTTTACTTCTCCTCTGAATTCTGTGAGCAAGATTTGACCCTTTATCAAAAGGACCATGCCCATTTTTTTTAAAATGTAAGGTTATAGTGAAGGTGTTCTTGAAATCTTATTGTTTTTCAACTTCTCTCATTTTCTCTGCTGCTTATGTTTTACATAGACAGCAAATTTCTTGAAGCCAGGAACGACCTCGTAAAATACCATTGCTCTGTGTTCAGTGCCTCATAGACTAGGCATTCCAAAATACTAGTAAATATGTTCACCCTGGATTTGTTTGATGATAGAAATAAAGGAGAGATGTGCACTCTATTTCAGCTTGCAATTTAGCTGCTTATTAAATTGACCCATTAAATACAAATAATTTATTTTCTAGTGCATTGCTCACATCATGGTTTTTCTTTTTAGTATAGAAAAGAACCTAATAGTGTGACAAAAACCAGGGGAAAAGACTTCTGATAATTGTGTTTGCAAAACCTCTCTTTATGTGGTTGTAAGGTACATACAAAATCTTTTTTTTTTTTAAAGATTTATTTATTTATGCATACAAGCACTGGGGTACAGGCCAGAGGTGGTGGGGGGAGTGAGAGAATTCACCAGACAGAGTGGGGAACAGCACAGGCAGATCGACTGAAAGACACTGCTGAGGGGAGCAGTGGGCGAGGCAGGAGAGGTCTGCAGCGCCATGTGGATCACCTCCCGGTGACAGCAGGGATCGAACTCATGCTGCAGTGGCTGCGTTTGCTTCATAGTGCGTTGCTTAACCCACTGCGCCACCACGGAGGGCCTACATACAAAATCTGTAGGGAAGGTGAACTTATATTAGTTACCTAGTGATTAAGTAAGGCCAGGTAGCAAACACCACAGATTAGGCTGTGTGCAGATTAGGCTGGGCATTTCTGCAGATCCAAGCTGGTCTTGGGGGCCTCACTCAAACATCTGACCCTGCTGTGGTGTATCGCAATGTAGAAATATTACTATCACTACTTATTTTATATAAAATTAAAGGAAAATATCAACAAACTCCAAAAAATAGTAAATTCACCTACCCCTTAAAATATGCATAATTGCATCATTGTTACAAAACCATGGTAAATGATTCACAAAATGTATTTTGTTTTATGCTACTCTGCCGTTTCATAGATTACAATAATTTCACAAGTTTCTTTACCTTTTTAGCACTGCAGTCAATGATTAGCAACCTGCAATAGATGTCCAACTCTAAAGAACTTTCACTAGACAAACTGACACTCTCTTACATGAGCACTGATATGCATGGAAAATTACTACAGTTTTAGACTTGGGCTTGCGGGTTTTAATTTAGTTCCCCCTTCTATTCTACTAAGAAATGACAGATACTGTAATTTTCCAAAAGCGGTGCTTGTATTCTGACAGCAACGTCCTACTTCTATTACACAATAACATGAATACCAGAACTACAAAGGCAGGAGGTGGGATGTATACATGTGTTTTTATTTGGATGGAGGTTGTCAACCAAAACAGTATCAAAGAGTGAGTAGGAAACTCCTTGTTGTCACAGAAACAAGACATCCATCATGAATGATATGGGAGGCATTTCAGCATGTTACACCCAGCCCAGAAATGTCAGTGCTTTTCCATTTAGTGTAATAATTATGGATTCCTACTAAAAAAAGACTACATTAAGCAGGGCCTTCCTGATGGTTCAAGGGGTTAAGCACTACAATATGAAACATCTGCAGTCACTGCAGCATGAGTTATATTCCCAGCCAGGGAAGTGACTCACATGGCACAGCAGACCTTTCCTGCCTTGCCTGCTCCTCCCCTCAGCAGTGTATTTCAATCAGTCTGCCTACTCTGCTCCCCACTCTCTCTCTGGTGAAGACACTCACCCCCCACACATCTGGCCTGTACCCCAGTTCTTGTAGGCATGAATAACTAAATCTTAAAAAAAAATGAAAATACTACATTAAGAGCATGGAAAAGTTGTTTACTGAAAGAAAGGAAATTCCTGAAGAGTTAACAAGGGGTTTAGAAATTTAGAAGTTCTACCTAAGTAGGCAGAACATTATTTAAATTCTAATAGCTAGATTTTTGTATTATTGTAGTAATACAAAACACAATCACTTCCAGTTTTGCTTCTGTTGGCTGGGTTTCCTGGTGTCTGGGACCTTGGCTGGGGTCAGTGGGTGACTGAGCTGACAGCACTCAGCCCCTCCACGCCGTGTTTTGTCCTCTTCCAGCAGATTAGACCAGGCTTCTTCTCATAGCAATGCAAGGTTCTGAGGGATCCTGATGGGGAATGGCCTCCTCTGCTCCGGACTCAGAAAGAATTGACCCACCATTATGCTTTTCCCTACTGGCTAAGATAATCGCTGGGCTATCTCTTATCCAATGGCTGGGGAAACAGGACCCATATCTTGGTGGGAGGAGTAATGAAGTCACTTTGCAAAGGATGCAGAAACCTGGGGAGAACTCCAGTTGTTTTTGCAATCAATTCACTCCAGAATTAGACCTCATTTTATATTCCTTGTACTTTCTCAACACTGGGCAGTTCATGCAGCCACACCGAGCCTCTGTCCCTCAGTTGGAAAAGAGGCACAGTGAAGATCAGATGAAATGTAATCCCCTGGGCCATCATAGAGACTTAATGAATATCGCTGAATTCCTCATAACTCTTCCTCCACCAGTTCAGAGAAGACCGAGAGGGAGGCATAGATCAGTTGTTAACCTTATGGAAACTAAGTAACTTGTGAAAAAAAACACAGATACAAGTCTTGGGCAAGAAAAGAGACAGAGGCAGCCCCAGTAGATGAAATGTCTATTGTCTGGAGTCCTGCCATAGCCGCACGGTCACCTGCCCTTTGCAAGCCTGAAAACCCCCTCCATTCCTTTGGAGTGCCCTAAAGACACTAGACCAAACAGGCATCTGCTTATGGTAAAGTCTTCTGTCTCCTAAATCCTTGCCTTGGGCACAAACAAATTGCATATCAGAAAACAATGAGTTTAAGTATGCATGTTCCCTTATCTGGAAAGTCAACACAAAAATGAATTATTGTGTTTCTGCCAATTGTTTGTCCCAAATGTAATTATTCTTTTCTTGGGTTTGTTTTGTTTTCTGAGAAAACTCAGCTTATGTCAACATTTTATATAACTAAATCTTATCTGGTGGAGGGGTGAAGAAGCCCCTGGCTGACACCTCTTTCCCACCAGTCTCTTCTGGTTTCAAGTCCTCACTTGGATTAATAAACTATTTTCCTAGCTATCACTGAGACTTTTATACCAGTTAACTACCATAGTTATTTCAATTGGGTTTGGAGAAATAAAATGCTGAAACCAAGCATATTCTCCGGTGGTGGTAGTGGGGGAATGGTATACATGTTTGAAGAATAATTTAAAATATCTTGAATACATTAACAAGGAAATAAAGCCTACACTTGTTAAAATCAGTAGAACTTTTTTTTTTTTTAAAGAGATTTATTTGATGTGTACAAGAACTGGGGTACAGGCCAGAGTCGTGGGAGGTGAGAGGATTCACCAGAGACAGAATGGGGAGCAGAACAAGCAGATCAACTGTAATACAATGCTGAGGGGAGCAGTGGGTGAGGCAGGAGAGGTCTGCTGCACCACATGGGTCCCCTCCCTGGCCGGGGATCCCACTGCTTTGCTTCACAGTGGGGTGCTCAACCCCCAGTGCCACCAGGGAGGCCCATAACTTCTGATTAAGATTTGATGAAATCAAGAGCAAGAAGGTCAGACTGCAGGGAATTTCTCACCTCCTTTTCTCCACATTCCATAGCTAGTTGGGTGATGATACTAGGAGCTTCTCTTTCTTTCCAGGTTTCCATGTAAACAAGCATTTCTAGCCCATAGGTCTTCTCAGAAGCTTAGTTTGGTCAGCACACTCTCAAACTGCACAGAGGCTGGGGCTAGGGAGACTGACCACAGGGGAAAATCATGGTGAAGGTGGAGGCTCTAAGGGTCCTGCCTACGGTGGCTGACTTTGTTCAGAGTAGATGCTTCATAAATACTAACTGATAGACCCTGGGAGAGAAGGAACAAGAGAGGGGACACATAACTATAGTGTACTTGTTTGTGCTGATGTATCGAAGTCCCCACCCTGTTGGCACTGAGGGAATAAAAAGATACAGATGGTCCCTGACATCAAATAGTTCGCATTCTCTGTGGCCAAGGGAATGAATGTTTTATTTTCAGTTAACTTTTATTTTCTTTTTAAGATTTATTTATTTATACATACAAGAGCTGGGGTACAGGCAGAGTCCAAGGAGGTGAGAGGATTCACCAGAGACAGAGAGGGGAGCAGAACAGGCAGACTGACTGAAACACACTGCTGAGGGGAGCAGCAGTAGAGGCAGGAGAGGTCTGCTGTGCCATGTGGGTCCTCTCCCTGGCTGGGGGCAGGGATCGAACTTGTGCTGCAGTGGCTGTGGTTTGCTTCATAGTGTGTTGCTTAACCCACTGCGCCACCAGGAAGACCCTAACTTTTATTTTCTTTGCTCAAGATTTATTGAGGGATAATTGATAAACAAAAATTGTATATACTATATATATAGCATATGAATTAAAACTGTATATTTTAGGTATGCAATGTGGTGATTTGATATACACTGTGAAATGATTACTACAATCAAGTTGATTAATACCTCTATCACCTCGCATATTTTTCTTTGTGTGTGTATGTGTGTGGTGAAAACACTTAAGATCTATTTTCTTAGCAATTTTAAGTATATAATATAGCATTATTAACTATAGTTACCATGCTGTACACTAGATCCTCAGGACTTACTCATCTTGTGATGCAAAGTTCATACATTTTTATCAATATTGCCCATTTCCCAAACCCTATCCCGTGGCAACCACTGCTCCATTATACAGTTCTATTAATTTAATGTGTTTTTTAAAATTCACTTTTGTGTAGAAGAACTGGGGTGTAGGCCAGAAGTGTATGTGTGTGGTGGGGAGGAAAGAGGATTCACCAGAGACAGAGTGGGGAGCAGAACAGGCAGATCTACTGAAATACACTGCTGAGGGGAGCAGTGGGCAAGACAGGAAAGACCTGCTGCACCATATGTGGGTTAGCTCTCTGGCTGGGCATGGAACTCAGGCAGTAGGAATGATAGCACTGAGACTAAACCCGTAGGCCACAGGGAGGTCCTAATTCAACATTTTTTGATTCCACATATGAGCAAAATCATAGGTCTTTCTTTGTCTGATTTATTTCACTTAGGATAATGTTTTCCAGGTTGATCCATGTTGTTGCAAATGGTATGACTTCTTTCTCTATTTATGGCTAAATAATATTCCACTGTGAATATATATAATATATATACACGCATACGTACATATATATTTGTAAGTAAACATACTAAATATTAAATGTATTTGTAAATATACATTATATACAGTCATTATGTAATAGCCATATGTTCTGAGATGTGTCTTTAGGCAATTTTGTTGCTGTGTGGCTATCACAATGGAATAATACAAACCTATAGGGTATAGCCTGTTGGGACCACTATCATGTATGCAGTCTGTCCTCATCAGAATCATCAGTAAGTGATGAGTCACTGTATTTGTTTAATAGGATCACATTTTCTTTACCCATTCATCCATTGACAGATAAGGAGTTGGGTGGGAAGACTTTGACAGGTTTGTTTTATTTTTTTATTTTATCTCACTTATTTTAGTTTTATTATGACAATATTAAAACACATAAAAAAGTTGGAAAAAATCATACTGTGCAGCCATATGCTGTTTCCTAGATCCTAGATGAACACATTACAAATTGTTTTATCTTCTAACTCTTCCTCTTTCCATCCAACCATTAACTCATTGCATTTATTTGATGGCTTTCAGAAGAAAACAAAATAGCAGTATAGGTTGGGATCTTAATTAGTCTTGAAGGATGTTATCAAGTCTACAGAGCAGAATAGAGAGGAAGAGAGAGTGGGTGAAGGAACAGGGGCAGGAATGTGCATGGTGACCTCATAGAACAACACGGAGGAGACCGTGACAGAGGCTGATGGGCAGTGCTGGGCACCAGGGTAATGAAGGGTGGGTAGGAAGGCTGGGTGGAGTGGGATTTGTCCACCCAGTAGAGGAGTTCCTTTTCCATGATACTAAATAGGGGGAAAAGGAACTTCCAGGATTTCCAGTAGAAATAACTATAATGTCCTTGTTAGTTACATGTCAGTGGGTAGCTGGGAGTAAGGAGTTCAAGCAGTGCAAGTGTAGTAGTTGTCATGACACTTGAACTAGAAGTCTGGAGGCAAAGAGAAGAGAGAGAGGGGGAGAGAACAAAATGATTAACAAAATGTAATATAAGACATTTGTTTTTTCATTGTTTAAATTCAAAAACAGTATTTGCTAGATGACAATACTCAGAACAGTACTATCTAAATGAAAAACTATAAATTTTTTTAAAGATTTATTTATTTATGCATACAAGATCTGGGGTACAGGTCAGAGTCCAGGGCGGTGAGAGGATTCACCAGAGACAGAGTGGGGAGCAGAACAGGCAAACTGACTAATACACACTGCCGAGGGGAGCAGCAGGTAAGGCAGGAGAGGTCTGCTGTGCCATGTGGGTCCTCTCCCTGGCTGGGGGCAGGGATCGAACTTGTGCTGCAGTGGCTGTGGTTTGCTTCATAGTGCTTTGCTTAACCCACTGTGCCACCAGGGAGGCCCTATAATTGTTTTTGAACTCCAGAGAACACCCCTTCTTGATAGAGCTTGGTGAAGGGTGGGCATCTCAAATGTCAAATGTCACCTGGTCAGGTGCCGAGCCAGGCAGATGCTTCAGATTCACTGGCTGGTATATTCCTGTATGGCACAGGAAAGCACCACAGCTCCTCCCAGAATCCTCCAATCCACGGGTTCTCAGTAGGGAGTGACTTTGCCCCATCAGGGGATATTTGGCAATGTCTGAAGACAGTGGTGATCCTCACAACTGCGAGGGTTATTAATGAGTAAATACCAGGGATGCTGCAGAACATTCCATGATGCCCAGGGAAGCTTGTCAGCAATGAATGACCACGTGCCAAATGGCAGGGTATAGGTTTAAAGGTCTATTTTAATCAGCACAGAGGCTGGCTCAAGTTGTGTTTATTCAGTGGTACTACAGATCTTAATTTTTAGATGAGAAATCTGAAGCCTAAGCTTACATTTCCTTTTTTAAAAAAAGATTTACTTATTTATGCATGCATGCAAGAACTGGGGTACAGGACAGAGGTTTGGGGTGAGAGGATTCACTAGAGACAGAGTGGGGAGAAGAATAGGCAGATTGACTGAAATACACTGATGAGGGAAGCAGTGGGTGAGGCAGGAGAGGTCTGCTGTGCCATGTGGGTCACCTGCTTGGCTGGGGATCAACTCGTACTGCAGTGGCTGCGATGCTTCATAGTGCGGTACTTAACCCCTTGCACCACCAGGGAGGCCCCACATTTCATAATTTAAGAAATCCCCTAAGTTTATATTGCTAAAGAACTGGCAAAAAATGGGATTTTTACTTTGGCCCCCCATTTCCAAATTCAATGTCTTTCAGCTCTACCATGTCTCCATGAAAAATAAAAATGGGTAGCCTCCCTGGTGGCGCATTGGGTTAAGCAATGCACTATGAAGCAAAATGCAGGCATTAAAACACGAGTTCGATCCCTGCCTTGGCTGGGGAGGTGACCCACATGGCAAGCAGACCTCTCCTGTCCACTGTTCCCCTCAGCAGTGTGTTTTGGTCGATCTGCCTGTTCTGTTTCCCACTCTCTCTCACACACCCCACACATACATCTCATCTGTACCCCAGTTCTTATAAGCATAAATAAATAATTTTTTTTAAAAAATGGGCTAAAATGGTTTTCTGGTTTTAAGCCATGGTAGATGAGGGAATTTTAGTGCCAGAGACCAAAGCAATGATGTAAGAAAGGAGTTAAGTAGAAAGTGTCAGGGGAGCCAATAGTAGAATATAGTGATAACTTTAGTTTTAGATTGGTTAACATTTGAAGTGATGGGATGGGGAGAATTTTAGTGAAAACATCCATGGAGGGTCTGATATTGAGAACTGGAGTTCAGAGTGAGTCAAGCTAGATACTAATGCCACAGAGAGGCATGATGAGCCGAGGCAGAAGATGGGGCAGGCCATGGGCTATGAGAACCAAAATATCAGGGCTGAATTCAAAGAAAATGATCATAAGGAAAGGAATGAAGTAATGAAAAAGAACCAAAGAAGACAACTGAAACAAAAAAGGGGGGGGAACGATCCAGAAGCTACCCAGAGGATATGATCTTATGAAAGCAGTCAGAACAGTATATTTAGAAGATTATTCAAGGGCCTCCCTGGTGGCACAAGGTTTTAGGAGCTGCACTGTGAAGCAGCCACAGCCACAACCACAACCACTGCACCCCAGCCAGAGAGGGGACCCACACATCACAGCAGACCTCTCCTGCCTTGCCCCCTGCCTCCCTCAGCAGTGTATTTTGGTAAATCTGCTTGTTCTTGTCTCCATTCTGTCTCTGTTGAATCCTTTCACCCCCATACCTCTGGCCTGTACCCCAGTTCTTATATACATAAATAAATTTTAGAAAATAGAATCTTAGAAAATATTCTTCCCCCCCCCCCACCTTGGGAAAGATAAGGTTCTTTTTTTTTTTTTAAAGATTTATTTATTTATGCATACAAGCCCTGGGGTACAGGCCAGAGGTGTGGAGGAGTGAGAGAATTCACCAGACAGAGCAGGGGGCAGAACAGGCAGATGGACGGAAACACACTGCTGAGGGGAGCAGCGGGCCAGGCAGGAGAGGTCTGCCGCACCATGTGGGTCCGCACCATGTGGGTCCCCTCCCTGGCCAGCAGCAGGGATCAAACTCACTGCAGTGGCTGTGGTGGCTGCGGTTTGCTTCATAGTGCATTGCTTAACCCACTGCGCCACCAGAGGAGGCCCGAAAGATAAGGTTCTGACTGGGATTTGGAAAAACTGGAATATCTGGGCTTCCTCACCAAGATCCTGGTCTCTAGGCCTGACATCCAATAGAACTTTCGTGAAGAAGGAACTGTTTTATACTACGTTGCTTAGTGTACAGGTAGGAGTTTCACCATCTCTTATACAATCCCATCTGTAAAAATGACAGCATCTTTTTTAGTCATGAAAATAAGTGTTCGTTTTGACTTATCTTTAATCTTTATTTTTGGTAGCATTTGAAAATAAACTTTCAAATTCTGTTTAGCAAAATCTTCAAGGCTCCATCCTTAACTCTCAACCTGCTGGCAGCTTTCCATCTGATATGCACACTCCAGATGGTACTTATCTGGAGCCTGTTCGTTTCTCTCTGCTGAGTGCCACGTACTCGCTTGACCAAGTAACAGGAAGGGTTTGTTCCATAATGGACGTACACGAGGGTGTCATGCTTCTGAGAATTTGAAAATTGGTTTCCCTGAAGCATGGTGCAATAGGTTTTAGTTCACACACTTCTTTTTTACTGGATAGAAATGGCAAGAGTTTGACCAAGTATGCTGTGCCTTCAGGCCAGACTGGTACCGGCAGTGCCGGCTCTGTGGGTGCGGCAGAGGCACAGCCACAGAAGGAAATTGAGGTCCCAGAGACTGACCCATCGCTAAAGATTATTTGACTAATATGATTCAAGTGTCTTGGCATAGCCTATTTTTTTTTTTTTTGTAAAGTGGCTATTGATACTAAACAGTTAATTTTTTTTTTGCATTATTATGCACAAGCCATTGCATTGAGCACCTATGCATGATCTCATTTGACTCTGACTAGGACTCAGTGAGTTAGTTTTCATTATTCTTCTTCCTCCATCCCCCAGCTCCCCCACCTTGGGAAAGATAAGGTTCTGACTGGGATTTGGAAAAGCTGGAATATCTGGGCTTCCTCACCAAGATCCTGGTCTCTAGGCACTGACATCCAATAGAACTTTCGTGATGAAGGAACTGTTTTACCAGCTACTCAGTAGGGCAACGACTAGCCACTTGTTGCTATGCAGCTCTTGAAATATGGCAGGTACAACAGATCAGCAATAAAAAGAAATACACAAAAAAGGGGGTTTAAATTTTAATTGATATAATTGTAAATGACCACATTTCATAGCAATGTTGGACTGCTCAGATAAAGAACACTTCCATTGCTGCAGAAAATTCCACTGGGTAAGTGCTGCTTTTTTCCTTTTTTCTTGGTTGGATTTTAGGACAAGGGGACTTTCGCCTCTAGCTCTCTAACCTCAGATATAGGAACTTCCTTTCCTTTTTTCCTCCTCACTATCATTCCCAGGATATCAGCATGGTGGGAGCCCCAAAGGAGAAGGCAGATGGAAATGACCTTCCTTTGTCAGGGACTGCCTATGAACATTAGCTCATCATCATTATCAACAACCTACAATTACTCAACTCTCAAAAGATGAAAATCATTTTCCCAGAGAGAGAATCAAGAGAATGAAATCTGAACATGCCAAGAATCAGAAAACCAAACAAACAAATGCAAAACCCAAACATACAGCATTTAATGAAATAAACAATATAATTGCTTTGGGACTTAGCAGAGCTGGTAAAACTAATGGCTTAGAAGGTAGCTTTTGAACTAGCTTTTCCTCTCTTCCCTCCTTCCCTCCCTCCCTCCTTCCCTCCCTCCCTCCTTCGCTCCCTCCCTCCTTCATTTCTGAGATTTCTTTCTTTCATGAACATCATTGTTTTAATGACACATGCTTGGTGTCAGGATCAGACAACAGATAAAAATACAAAAAAGGGAAAACATCTCAATTCCCAACACTGGAAAGATAATAAAAGGCTGATACACATCTTTCAATGTGCATATTCCTGTAAACATTCATAAATTTTGTAAATTGAACCATATCATCCAAGTTATTTTGTAACCGCCTTTTCGCTTATATCAAATGAGTCTGATAAAACAAATACAACCTCAAACTCCTCAAGAAATATATTATCCCATGAATGCTTCGTATGAATCTTCTAAGTTGCTGCATGATACATTCTTTTATATAGTGAATTTTTGCCTCCTCCTCAGAAATCCACCAGATGATTATTATTTTTTTTAGAGTGAGTATGTGTTTCCATGTTTCACTTAACAGGTTTGCTTTAAAAAGACTTCATCTGCATGTACGAACAAACCTTTGTTGTCAATCAGCATTCTGGGGCTAAGCAAGTGTTCACAGTACAAATAGTCTGTAAACCAGAGTATCTCGAGCTCCTGGTGTAGATTCTGGATTTCCTCCCACTGTCTGGTACTGAAGACCCTGACCTCTGTTCTCAGTTGGGTTTCACTAATGCTCTGGTTCTAGAATGAGTCACTGGCTAAAGGTTTCATAAGCAAATTGCAGACATGAACAGAGCCACAGGGGGCAGGGTGGGCTAAGTCCTTGCTAAGAGGGCACAGTCAAGGGAGCACCCACATCCCACCCCATTGCCAAATGCTTCAGCAGAGCCCAGCACCCCTTTGCATCTACAGGATGTAGTTACACTCCTTGATATACACCCTTATGATCTTGTGTCCTTGTTTTCAGATGAGGTGGGAAGCTGCTGTGATCACACGTGGTGAGTACAGTGGGTGTTCAATAGGCATCAGTATAAGAACATTTGTGCTGTGGGTCCCTCTCCCTATTCTGGGCTCCCCTCTCTGAGCCACATGGCCTTCATTCTGTAGACTCTAATGAGAAGGTTGTTTCAGGACAAGAGAGAGAGAGGGAGCAAAGATGATTTTCTAGCAGGCAACACATACTACTTACCCCATCAAATCTAATGCCCAGTAAAGGCCAGATCCTGAGCCACAGCCTCCAGTCCCCTCCCCAGCATCATAATGAACCCGAGTCCCAGAGCAGACCTAGCTGACATGGTGACTGAGGGAGCAACAGATAAGCTTGGCCCATAGTAGGTAAGTGAACAAGCTACCGAGTGAGGGTTGGGAAGCTTTCAAACATTTGTATCATGTTTCTCTGGGAGAAACTGTGGATAGAGATAAAGTCTAATTACATTCTCATTTCGCCTGGTGTGGAACACAAAGATACCAAGCAGCCCTGCCTGTTTATGGAAAACAGTACAGTGCACATTCAAATCAAGGGGAGGGGGCCACAGGAGGGACATACGTGTACATACCTGTACTTCTCAACTTGATATGAGACCAGAAACCTTGGATCCATGTGAACAAACACTTGTCATATTCTGTCTGATTCTATGAAGGGGGCCGAGGGGAATACCTACATGGCTGTGCTGGTACCTCAAGTTTTATTATTTTCAGGCCTCCCTGGTTGGGAGGTGCAGCAGGTTGAGCACTGCACTGTGAAGCATCTGTGGCACAGAAGTGCGAGTTCGATCCCTGGCCAGGGAGGGAACCCACATGGTGCAGCAGACCTCTCCTGTCTTGCCCACTGCTCCCCTCAGCAGTGTATTTCGGTCCATCTGCCTGTTCTGCTCCCCACTCTGTCTCTGAAGAATCCTCTCCCCTTCCACTTCTCTGGCTTGTACCCCAGCTCTTATATGCATAAGTAGATAAGTCTTTTTTTAAAAAAAGCTATTTTCCCAGAAGTCTCCTCTAACCACATGTAAAGCACTTAAGTTCCTGGGCGGTGGTAAGTGATTATTAAAAAACTAAGAGGAGCTGCAGCAGCAAGGATAACAATGAGTCAAGAACACTGATGTGGCTCCCTGGAACCCCGCTCAGCCCGGAACTCTCTTCTTTCAATTGAAGGGGTGCTTTTCCCAGGAACCCACCTTCCAGATTCCTTCAGAGCCTGAGATTTTTGCCCTTCTGTTTCCAGGCTTCCAAGTTCTTCACCTGAACTTGGACTGGCACCATTCAGTGTCTCTGTGTCTCCGGTGACAGAGCTAGCCCAGCTATTCTCCAAAATATCTTTAAAGAACTGGTGGTTCCATGTTATTGAAATGGAGAATGGGCTTATTTGCCATCTCAAGTTTGAATAAGAGAGGCATTTTTCTGAAATGCAAAGGAAAGCAAGCCTTTAACCCAAAGACCTTCACAGATGAAGGCTCCGGGCTCTCCACTGCTTGTTTGTCCATTCTCAAGGGTAATGAATTCTCTCACATGCTGTATTTGCTATTACATGCATTTCAGACATAGATTCAATAATCTTTACTGACAGGTAACCTAGAGTGTTTTTGCCAGTGAAAATTGGACTTAAATTCAGATTTATAGTTAAAGGGCAGAAAATAGGGGAAGGGGAAGAGACAAAATAACTAGAGGGCAAACTGAGAAAAGACTTTATTAGCCTCTTTAAATACTACCCCCAAGATAGTTTATGGCTAGTATTTTCTCCTACTGCTCAGTAACTTCCTGGTCCCTTCTCAAAGTTTTCACAGTGGAACTCAATTTATAACTCTTTATAACTGATGTACAACAGACCAAATCATCTAAGGATTCCTGTTTGATGCAAATTATGATTAAGAGACTCTGGGGTGGGGCCTGAGATTCCCATTTCTAGCAAGTTCCCAGATGATGTGGTGGTTGCTGTTGAGTGGCAAGGATACAGCCCCAGGCAGCTGGCATCAAGCTTGGAGACCTTGCTTCTGACTGACTGTAATTTGCAAGAAGGACCTTCTTGACCTTTCAGTCAGTTCCTTCTCCAGGCTGGTAAGCAATAGACTTTCAGTTTGCTTGGAGAGTTAAGCAATCCTTCCCATATCAGCAGGGCTAAAGCTCCTGCCGACTTGGTACAAACGGTGCCTGTATCTTACTCATTTTGTCCCCTCAGCAACCAGAATGGAGTGGCCACTGTTACCATTCTAGGTTTAGGGGTAAAGAAACTGAGGCTCAGAAAACGAAATAGCAAGCCCAAAGTCACCAGCTTTTCTGGAGACTTGAATCCAGGTTCATTTTGTTAGGGGGAAAAGTAGTCCTGAAAGAATTACACAAATAGGTTTATAGGCTCCAGCCCCTACTCCAGAACCACAAATCCTATGAAGTGATTATTGAAGAGTGGATCACTGAAACCTAAAAGTGGAGTTAAGCAGCCAGGCTGGGTATAAAACCAAAAATGTGAGCCTTGGGGACTCTCCGTTCAAAGCCATCTCTCAGTGCTCCCTTGGGTTCCAGTTCAGAGGATCTGGTAGAATATTTACAAATTTATATCCCTCTCTTCTCCTTGTATTATTCATTACTTTATTTTCCCTTCTTTTATAAATAAAACCCTTTATTAACCTTTATTATGTGTGCCTGCAGTTGAAGCTTTATAAGTGTAACAATTTGACTGCAAGAGACAATACTTTCAAATAACACCTTGGGGCCTCAGTTTCCCTTGCTGTTGGAAAGGACTGGCTGACAGAGAGGGATCCTTACCAATACAAGGAATCACATATTCTTTCTCCAGACCCTGCAGCGAAAAAGTTCTTTTTAAGAACACTCGGGCCCCCTGCCTGCCTAGTTCAAGGGACACTCCAGCAAGGCTGTTCCCAAGGAGGGTCAGGCTGTCCCGGCGCGAGCTGGCTCACACACAGCGGGCCAATCCATTACATAACCGCGAGGCGTCCCTTATCTCCCGGGCCCCCCACCCCCCACCCCCCAAGCCGCCGAGGGTAGAGCAGATCCAGCGATACATTCCTTTTGCCGCGGGGCAGAGAGTCCACAGAGGAGCTGACTGACCGGCTCAATTTGACGGTGCATTTCGGGGGCCTAGCACCGGGCTTTCGCTCGAGACACTCCCTCCCTCCGGTTTTGCGCGCGGGGCACCGCTAGCGCCTCCGCGTCGCCCGCTCCCCGCCCCTCGGAAGCGCGGACCGCGGCGCCTGCAGTCCGGGACGGGGCCACCACTCCAGGACGCGGCACCGTGAGTGCGCCCCAGGGTTATGTCCACGCGCCACTGCCAGGGCTGGAGCGATGCGCATGAGGTGAGGACGCGGCGGGCATGGGAAGGATCAGGCGGAAAGATCCGGGCGCTCGGGGCCAGTCCTCGCGGGCGGCTCCGGTTCCCGGATCCCAGCGCGCGGGCCGGGAGTTCCCTTGGCTCACCGTCTTCCCACAGGCTCCGCAGTGCGGACGGCGAAGCGGCACTCAGGAGGCAGAGCTGCGGGGCGCTAGGTGGGTTGGGTGGAACTGGCGCCGGGCGCTCCATTGGCTCTTCGCGTCCCCAGCGCCCCGCAGCGCGCCGTGAGCGCCAGCCGGGTGGCTGCGGACACCTGTGGGTGAGGAGAGAGACACGTGCCACTTGCCGTGTCGTCTGAGGCCGGCGCTCTGGCAGTTTCTGGGCAGATGGCTGGAGAGGCGGCCTAGAGCTCGTCTCCCGTGGTTTCCAAATGCAATAGATACCGCTTTTCTTTTGGATTCTATTTTCAGTATATATATTTTTTTGTTCCTTTAAATCTCCTCTCTGCTTCCCATAATAATATTTATTTCTCGTGTGTGGTCTTCTAAAGATATCCTAGCCTTCCTAGCCTTCTGTTGACTGAACTCTTTCCCCGTCCTTGCTTCTTGTTCTCAAAGAGCAGTGGTACTTGTTCGGACTGGGGTGGGAAGCCGTGGGGGTGAGCGACTGAAGCAAAATTGTTAAGCACAGTTTCAGGAAGATTCTTGGAGCTAAGAAGCTGGCATTCCGTTTCCACAACTCAGCATTCTGAAGCTCTTTGTACTTTTTTTTCCCCCCCAAATGTTGAGTCAGATGGGAGCTTCCTGGTCACTGGTTAAACCTTTCCGTTTTGAAGGGGCTCTAATTAGTTCTTCCAACTTGTTTCTTGCTGAGAGCTGGGCATTAGAGTGGCGAAGCCAGGAGGAGAGTTATAAGGCTGTCTCCACAGGTATTAGATGACTTTCAAAACCATCCATGGCCCCTGCCTGGTGAGTCTCCTCAAGTTCCCCCATAAAGTGTCAAACTAGGCAAAGGGTATCTGCCTCTCTGGAGGAATCCAACAGACGTAGAAGAAATCAAGATATTAGTTTGAGTGACTATATTCGAAGGGTCTTTAGAATCTTAGGATCTAGGAAATTTTAAAACTGAAAAGGGTTTTAGAGGTCATCTACTCAAACCCTCCCCTTTAAGATGGTGGTGTGGGAACTTAGACTGGTTGGCAAGGATTGGCTGAGCTGAGGCCCGAGGCCAGGCGGCTCCTTCCCATTTCTTCAGTTTCAAGGCCGTTGCCTCCAGGTGTTTTGAACAAATACGAGGTGGCTAGAATCACCTAATCATATAATTTTCCTGCTCTTATTTTTCGTTCATCTATGTTGAAAAAAATTGGTGAGATTCAGAAACAGATGAGAGAGTTTAGTTTTAAAACCAGCTGTGTAACACAATTCTAAAAAATAGAAACCTTTAAATAGTATTTTCCATTGTTCTTATGTGAAGGGAAACATGCAGATATATCTCAGGTGAACTTCAGAAGAAGAAATGTAATTTAAACAGATGGAACTAAATTTACCTCTACCTGTCCTTAGAGGATCTTCTGACTGGTGGTTGCCTATGGTGACAAATGGTTAATTAGAAGCATAATTTATGACTTTGGAGCCACTTTGAGAAAAATGGTTTTTGTGATGACCATTTATTTGTTGTGATTCCTGCCATGCCTTATGACAGAACTGAAGGAGAGATTTCAGTCAGACTTATTTAGCATTTTAACATGTGGTTTTCAATTTAATTCAACTTAACAGGTATTTATTGAGGTGTCTATAGCTGTCCTGGGCATTTAGAGTATGTCAAAAAAACAAACAAAACACTTTGGAGCTCAACTAATAATTCATTCATTAGAATTTTTTCAGGAGTTTGCTTGACAGAATTTCAGTTTTGCAGAAAGCAGGGAAATGAACATATATGTTTGCCGCTTATTTGCCTTCCAGTCTCATGATTCTGCTGATTTTATAATCACCAAAAAAACAGATAGACAAGCAAATTCAGATGAAGTTATTTTAACTTTCATGAACTGAACTTCTACTGCAAAGATATATGTGTATTTTATGTGTATTCACTTGGAGTCCCTGAGATTGCATTTCTTAGTGCCACTTCATGATGCAAGGGAAAATTTTTTCTGTCATAATGTTAGCACCCCCATGTTCATATTGTGGACCTTGACTGTATTTGTTTATGAGATGGAGCATCTTATTTGTTTATGAAGCTAATGTTCTGCCTTTACTTCGCCTCACTTTACATTTGTCACCCACTGCCCTCCCTGTTCATAGGTGGCACGGTGTTGTGACTTGTTGGTAAACTCATTGCCATGGAAGTTTTTCTTTTTAATTAGACTTTCTAGTGTTAAGCATTTTCTAATTCTCTGAAATACTTTTTTCTTCAAAACGGCATGGATTGCAAGTTCAGGCATGTTTATTATTTTTAACAAAAGCTTATCAAAATGAACTTGGCAGTTTTTCGGTCATATACAGCCAAAAACAGTATTCAGTGCAGCTTTTGGGTTGTTTATGCATTCCTTACCTAATCAATTGCTTTGTTTTTAAAATGGCCAATTTACAAGTAATTTCCTTATGAAATCTAGGATATCTAAAAACTCACCCATTAAAATGATATAATAATTTAATTGAGAAAAAACAAATCCACCCTGAAGACTCAGGGAGGTTTGAATACAAAGATTTTCTGTCTCTGTTTCTAATTTGTTCTACATCAAAGGACAACAGGAAGTGTCATTGTCTAACTGTGTCCTATTTGAAAGTGGTCTCTGTTAAATACTCGAGGAGCATCATGATTTTTGATGGCTGCTCAGTCCTCAGAATAGCTGCTTCTCTTCACTTGCCACCCTTTTGCTCATCAGGTATTCACCTTCTTTCTTGATGAATGGGGTGAGTTGCTAGAGCCAGATAGGAAGTAGTATGCCATTCATTACATAATGGGTTCATTCATCATTTAATTAATAAATTTATTTTTTGACTTCTACTCCTTAATAGAGATTTGTGTAGAGACTGTGATTTTGGCCTTTCTTCTCCTGTGCTGGTGGTTGGAACCTGCTTTAGAGACCACTTAGTCTGGTATGGAAGAAAAGCTGTCACTCCACTAGCTGTGGTACCAGGTATAGCCACCCAGGAGATCGATAAGGACTTTGGAGACTAAATGGAAGAAGAGGGAGTATGCAGAGACTGTAACTAGTCAAGGCCTAGGGAAGACCATTGGCAGACCTGCTCCTTGAAAGGTGGGTAGGATGGGAGAGCTTTTATAGAAGAGAAGGTTTACTTATCTTATGCTTCTTTTTGAAGACGTAAAAGACTTCCTTTTGGGAACCAACTGAGCCTGGGTTAACTTGCATAGTAGACACTTATCACCTCCATACTCATCCTGCATTCACTTCCCAGCTGGATAGGGAGTACTGACCAACACAAAAAGGACTCACTGAGTTCGTAATGCTCTTCTTTCCCTCTGAAACCTATGCTGGATGTTGCTTAGAGCACAGTGACCACTATGGAAAATAGCTGGCATTCTTTGCTTTCATTAGCCCAGTGCATGCTTACAGAAGTTTTTGTCATAGTCCTGTTTATACCAGTAGTTCTTGCTGTTGTCATTTTGCAATTTAATTAAGTATTGCATAGACCGATGTAATATGAACATTAAACAAAGATAGCTATTTCTGTGACAATTAAGTTGACTGCCATATAGGCCTATGAAAGTGAGCCACGTTAAAACCGGTAGCAACATACACTACAATGTGAACCGTAAAGCCAGTATGTTAAGTGAAAGAAACCAGACACTAAAAGCAATATGTGGCATACTTCCATTTATATGAAATGTCCGTAGGACAAATAATCCATAGAGGAAAGAAGTAGATTAATAGTTGCCAGGGTTATGAGAGTGGTGGGAGTTGATTGATAGTAGGTACAGGAGTCTTTTTTGGTTCATGGCTATATTTTGAAATGGTGTATTTTATAGGAATAAAAAAAGACATTAAAAAAGCAACATCAACAAACAAGGTCCTACTACTTAGATGTGTAATAGAAAGCAAAAAAAGGACAACTATGATAAAAAGTTTAGAGAGAGTTTGTACTCAAGTTTTTCGCAAATGCTTTCAAGGACTAAGTGCTTTAAGAAATGGAAGCAGAAAATCTGGGTGCAATTTAGAAGAAGAAAGGCAAAACAGAACTAATATGACCCGACAGACAAAGGTTAGTGAATGATTTTACTTTTATTTATGTGGCTAATGTTGACATAAAATGTTTGAAATATAATGCATCAACTTTTTGACTCTTTTTTTTTTTAACTGACTTCTAAATGCGTCAGTTAAGAGAAATTTTAATGTTTTAATTTCAAGGTACCTAGTGTGTCTTAAAATTATTCATCGCTGTATCTGGAGAGAAGTTCCATGTTCATGAACCTCTCTTATGGATGTAATATTAGTCATGTGAGATTATAGAGAATACCTGAACTTACTAAGCCTCTAAACCACTGTATCACAACCTATTTTTCTGCAAAATGTCTTATGGTTCCCTGGTTTGTATTTATAAACTGAGTGGCAGCATAAAGTGCTAAGCACATCAACCCTTAAACATTTATAGACTTTATAAGTTTTCAAATTGTTTCTGAGTACAGGTCACCACGTTCTGGTTTGCTTAACTTATTATAGACTTGTATTGGGGTCAACTGACACCAATTTTGCCATTCTAGTTTTTTTTTTGAAGATTTACTTATTTATGCGTGTAAGAACTGGGGTACAGGCCAGAGGTGCAGGGGCTAAGAGGATTCACCAGAGACAGAGTGGGAAACAGAACAGGCAGAACTACTGAAATACATTGCTGAGGGGAGCAGCGGGCAAGGCAGGAGAGGTCTGCTGCACAAGTGGGTCATAACCTCCCTGGCTGGGATTGAACTCATGCTGAGATGCTTCATATTATAGTGCTTAACCCCTTGTGCCACCAGGGAGATCCCTCTAGTTTTTTAAATGAAATACTTTCCATGGTAGTGAACTCACATTTGTCTTCTAAAATCAGTTGTATTTCTTGAAATAGAATTTCAGCCCTCCCTCTGAACCTGTAACTTCCAAACAAGCACATTATAATTCATGAAGGAACTGGCAACCCTCCCGCCCCACATTACAACAATGTTAAATCTGCTTTAAGGGAGAATATAGTTCTGCTTCTTCATTCCTATATGGCTCAACCAGAAAACTAGTAAAAAGCAGCCCTAACTGTCATTATTAACTTGTCATAAATGGAGGTTGGGGGCCAGATAGGGGAGACCCAAACTCACAGGCATTCCTGCTATCAAAAAGAAGTGGTTTTGTTACAGGGCAACTTTAATACAAAATGGGTTTTTTACACTGGGTTTTTTACCTGCGCGCTTCGAAGACTTAAAAGTTTTAACTTTAGGTACACGTGGCAAAAGTTATTAGCACGTTTTATTTTATGAAAGAAAGGGGAATAAAATAGTAATAACACTAAAGGAAAAAGAAAGGGATATAAATTTACAAATACTTTATTAGATTTAAGCAATGGCGCGTTGAGAGCTGGCTTCCAGTTGAATGAGATTGCTCCGAAGGAAGGGGGTCTGGCTTTTCCGTAAGAGAGAGTGTGTTTAAGGCTCACCTCGGTTTTTACAGCCAGCTTGGCTGCTTAACTCTACCCTCAGGTCCCAGTAATCCACTCTTCGATAATTATTTTATCGGATTTGTGGTTCTGGAACACTGATGGTCTGGAGTGGGGGTTGGAGTCCACACACCCATAATCCATTTAGGACCACCTTTTCCCCTAGCAGTTTCAGGCCTCCCTGGTGATGCAGGAGTTAAAGTCTCAATGCTATCAAGACATTACCAACCAGCACCGCATGAGTTTGAGCCATGAGCGTGGCCATGGAGCCACGCACACGCACAGCAGACCTTTCCTGTGTCACCCCGCTGCTCCCCTCAGCAGCTTATTTCAGTAGATTTGCCTGTTCTGTTCTCCACTCTGTCTCTGGTGAATCCTCTCACCCCCACTGCACCTCTGACCTATACTCCAGTTCATATATGCATAAATAAATAAAAATAAATCTTTGATTAAAGAAAGAAATTATTTGTTCAGGTTGATGTGATCAATACTATATCAGTGGTTGATTCAATACTATATCAATGGTTCTCAACCCTGACATTTTAATTATGAGGAAGTAAAAAGATACTGGTGTCCAGGACCCATCCTCAAAAATTTTGATTCAGTAGGTCTGGGATAGGGTAGAGGCATTCTTAATTTTTAAAGCTCCTTTGGTAACTGAAGCCACCAATGTATATAAAACTTAATCACTTTATGCTTTTCAAGACAAATTTTACTGAAAAAAATACTTGTTATATCTCTTTACATAGCCTGTGGGGAGGGAAAACATGATATTTTTTCTTCTTTTAATTGTTTTTGCACATTCTCTGTACAGTGTCCATTTGTATATGGGAAGCTTTCCCAATGGTTGAATTTTCTGCCTTTTCAATAAATGAATTGGAAAAATTTTGGGGGATTTTCAACTATTTGAAAAAACTCTCAGAGAGCCACACAGCTTAGAAATACCAAAAATATTAGGTATATCATTAATGTATAAGATGTATGTAGATAATCATCTACATACTGCAAACTGCTTATGTGGAGATGATTGAACTCACTGCAATAGCAGCAGGAAGCTGCAAAATTATCATAGAATGAGCTATAATTAATTTTATGCAAGTATGATTTAAAACGGTAGCTTTCCATTTACTTATACTTCTTTTGATTGTTAATAGCGGCATGTGTTTGTGTGCTTAAGTTTTGATGAATTTTAACTTTTATAGTAGATTTGTGTATATTTGCCTGAGTTTCCATGACAGGCGTCTGAGAAGTTATTTTTAACACAAAAATCAACAGTTAAAACACAAGAGGGGAAAACTAATAAGTAACAATGGTTACCCATTGTGTATATTTGTGTATATTTTATGGTCATAAATGATAAAATGGGTGATTATCTGCATATATTTTATGTGTTATTGGCATACCTAATATTTTTGATATTTCTAGGCTAAGTGGCTCTCTGAGAGTTTTTTCAAATTGTTGCAAATCTCCAAAAATTTTTTCCAATTTATTTATTGAAAAAAATCCATTTATAAGTAAACTTTGAGAAACTATTGTAAAGTGATTGACATGGAACCTGAAGACTGACTTGTTCTTACTTTATTTTTTAGTGCTCATGAAAATTCTTTACCCATTGTTACTAGTTAGTTTTCCCCTCTTGTGTTTTAACTGTTGATTTTTGTGTTAAAAATAACTTCTCAGACTCCTGTCATGGAAATTCAGGTAAGAGGGGGTTCAGTAAAGAGAGAGCACCAGATGCTTGAGAGGACAGTTATTAAGGACAGCAAAGTCACCTCTGGGATTTAGGAAGCAGTCACTGGTGATAATGTCCACACAGCCCGGGGATGTATCAGGGAGGATGGAGGCAAATTCCATTCCATTGAGGTAGGAATGAGGAAAGGAATGAGGAGATAGTCAATGTAGCCTTTAAGAGACTGGGTTGAAAGAGGAAGAAAGTAATGGGTGATAGCTAGGAAGGCTGGTAAAGCTACTGGGTTTTCTCCTCTTTCCTTCCCTTCTCTTCTGTATTCTCTTTCTCATATTCTTAAGTAAATTTGTAGGCCAAAAAGGATGTAGTGTAAAGGTCAAGTTCGAAGTACAGAAAAGAGGAAAGGGGATACAAAATGGAGAAATTAAATATACAAGGACTATCTTTCCTTGACAAAGGAAGAGACAAGGATGCATGCGGATTGGAGGATCGGATCGAATGCCCTAGAAGCATTAGCTGAAGGAAAGGACTTGGAGAAAAAATCTCATCAAGTGCTCCAATTCTGCTTATAAGATAGTAGCTAATATATTTTGGACAGCTTATGCTCTAAGCATTGCTAAAACATTTTACATAAGTAAACTCTTTCATTTCTTGCTACAGCCTTGGGAAAATGAATGCACTAGTTTTACAAATGACACCTCTCAAGAACTGAGGGGTTGAAATTGAGGTTATAAAGCTGCTGAGAGGCACAACCAGGACAAAAGTCTCCATCGTGCACTACTGGTGGATCTGAGGGCACATGGGATTCTTAGGATTTTGAATAACCCCAAGCAACAGGAAGTAAAAACTACTCCTTCCATTTGTCTAACTTTTTTAATTTTATTTTTAAAAAGATTTTATTTATTTTGTTTTGCATAGAAGAGTTGGGGTGTAGGCCAGAAGTGGAGGGGTGAGAGGATTCACTAGAGACAGAGTGGGGAGCAGGGCAGGCAGATCTACTGAAATACATTGCAGAGGGGAGCAGCGGGGAGACAGGAGATACTGCACCATGTGGGTTGTCTTCCTGGCCAGGGATGAAACTCAGGCAATGGCAGTGATAGTGCTGAGACTTAACCCCTAGGCCACCAGGGAGGCCCACTGTACAACTTGTTTTTTCTTTTCACTGCATCTTTATGCATGTTCTCTCTTTTGGTGCTGTCGAGGCAGAAAGGCAAGAAATGTATAGATCCGTGTGGAGGAGCTCCTGCATCCATGCTAACAGGTCCCCTCCTTCTAAAACTCTAAAGCTTGCATGTAGAGACACACATTTAGTGTGCTTTGTCATTCTTGTAGCTCTGCATTGTGAAAGAAATAAATACAGAGAATAAAAGTAAATCTGCTTACTCTTGAGTGAGCATCCAGAAACCTGGGTCTTCCCCAACTTTGGCATTTAATTATATCATTTCCAACTACTGGTACTCCCTGCCCTTAACTAGGTGCTAATTTTAAAATTAATTAAATTAATTAAAATTTAAAAATTTTACTTTAATTATTTAAAAATTAGTAAAATATTGAATTATTTTAATTTTAATTTAAAAATTCATTTCATTAATTTTAAAATTTGCTCAATGCACTGGCTATTGAGCATCTAAAATGTAGCTAGAGTAATTGAAGAACAAAATTTTAATTTAAATGTAATTTAATTAATTTACATTTAAGTTGAAATGGCCGCATGTGGCTAGTGGCTACTGCACTGGACAGCACAAAATAATGTAAGTATTTCGACTTAAATGATCTTTATCCTCTCTCCTCGGTGATCTGTGCTATTCGGTTCTACAGGGTTCATTTAAATTCATCCAGTCTTCTCAGTCAGTGTGTCCTGGCCGCAGCAGAACTGGTAACCCAGGGTTGCTTGATACCCAAGTGGTAGGCACTGGGTTGGAAGAAGGAAAGTGTGAAGAGATATTTTTCATTCTTTATGGTTTTCTATTAACTTGAACTAAAGGGTCAATTCCAGGCTCTGTGAATGCACAAACACGTACGGAAGGTTTTGAGTTATTGGTAATGCTCTTTAGCCACTTTTCCAAAGTGCCGTTTGTATAACTATGAAATAATTTCAATTCTAGAGGGGAAAAAAGCACTCTTTTTAATTTTGTGGTAAAATAATACATCTTGAGAAAGCTTTCCCCCTAAAGATAGATTTTGAATAGCCAATGTGTGTTTGAAACAAGTAAGATATATTGTTGCTGGGTCACTCCAAGCAAGTAGTTTGTGTTAGAAATCCTAATTGTGTTGTGCTATTCATCACAGGGTTGAGAGAGTTCCTCTAGCAAAACTAACTTTACCATTTATATGAGTGGAAATATTTAGAGTGATGTGGGTAGGGGATTTGTTGGCTTTGAAGGAGAGGGGGTGCCAGCAAGAGAGCAATTGAAGATGGATCATGAACTTAAGCTCTTAAGGGCAAGGACAAGTTTATGAAATGAGAGAAAATGGAGAATCAAGTGACCTGAGGGCTCAGGGATGGTGGAAATTGGATGACTGTGGTGGTTAGAGTTGGAGTTAGAGAGGGATACTTCTCACAACCTTAGATTTCAACAGTAGGAGTTGGCACGGTTGGCTTTGGGGGTACATGACTGGAATGGAATGGAGTGGAATGGAGATAAATCTTGTGGGATTTGGGTAGGATGTTGGGTAGGGGTTGACTACACTCTGTCTCTCATGGAAGATGGTGCCCAGTGGCCCTAAGAGCCACTCTGAACTTTAGAAAGCTACAATAGAGGAATGTTACAGTCATAGGCAAATATACAAAACACTAGCTGGTACCTGGCATGTAATAAAAATCTCTTAAGGGGCTCAATAGAACATTGTCAAAGAACAATTGTTTAGCTTGTATTTTGCACTATAGTTTTTGAAAAACAAAACAAAAAATCTTGAAGTGTCTGTCAGCTGACAAAACAACACACTTCACAAGTAATTTTAGCCAAGTTGTTTCTATTCCATTACCCTGGAAGGAGAAACTAGGTGCTCTGATGGAGTCTCCTCCTCTTCCTTTCCCCTCCTCTTTCTAGTCTCCTGGTAGTATGCACAACACCACTGTCTGGCAGAGAGAGGCAGCTGAAGATCATTAAGCTTCCAGATATAGAGCCTGCTGTGATTTGTGGGGGTGGGGGCCGTGGGAGAGAGGCTGGAAACTTCAGTGGGAATCAGTATGGTGTCCCCTGTTTCTATAGTTAGCCCTGGGATGGGAACCAGCAATATCTGTTTTCTTTGTACAGCTGTGCATACTACAGTCTCCTTGTCTTTTCTGCATATTAAGAATTTCAGGAAATCAAAATTAGGTTTGATGTAAGCTTAGAAAGCCTCATGAATAAAGATCGGGAGCTGCTGCATAGGGACAGTGTGCTCTGGGTCTGATATGTAAGTGGTGTGGATAGATGATGTCTCAGGTGGCATGTCTTGGGGTATGAGGCACAGAGACTCTAACTTGGACTGGCCTCATTAGGAAAGGACTCCTCTGTCTAACAGTGAGTTCAGGAGCAGAAGGTCTGGGCTTTCGCTTTGCTTCTCTGTGATTCTCTTGGCTTTGTCCTCGTCTTGTGTGGGTTTTGTTCTCAATCTGATTCCCATCATGGTCCCAAGAAGGGTCGTCACGTGGAGAGAGGAAATACCCAGTGGCATGGGAAAAACCATGTCTTCATGTCTCCTCAGTAGTGAGGAACCTGTCCCAGAAGCTCTCAGTGACTTCCATGAGTCATTAGCTAGGACTGAGCTGCCCTTTCATGTTCATGACTGGTGGGGGTGGTACGGGGTTACCATAATAGTGGATAAAGTATCTTGGGAATAGACATGTTGGAAATCATATCCATGGGAGAGAGAAAGCTTAAGGCCATTATTTTGAGATCCCAGCCTTGTCAAGGGGAAGGAACTTTGGATGGTGGTCAAGTCCCGAAGCGTCAGCATTTGCCACAGCATGAACTTGGACAAATCATCAGCTTCTGTGTAAGTTGAAAGCACCTTATATAGGGCTCCCCAGTGGCACATTGGGTTAAGCAACGCACTATGAAGCATCCTCAGCCACTGCAATACAAGTTTGATCCCCGGTTGGGGAGTGACCCACATGGCACAGTAGACTTCTCCTATCTTCCACCTGGTCCCCTCACCAGTGTGTTTTGGTTGATCTGCCTGTTCTGTGCCCCACTCTGTCTCTGGTGAATCTTCTCACCGCTCCTACACCTCTGGCCTGTACCGCAGTTCTTGTATGCATAAATAAATCTTTAAAAAATAAAACAAGAAAGCACTTTATATAAACTTTAAGGAGCTCTACAAGTGCTAACTGTTCATTTAAAAATGATGATGATTGGGGCCTCCCTGGTGGCACAGTGGGTTAAGCTCCACATTATGAAGCAGACTGCAGCCACTGCAGCACAAGTTCAATCCCTGCCCCTGGCTGGGAAGGTGACTCACATGGCACAGCAGACTTCTCCTGTCTGGCCCGTTACTCCCCTTAGCAATGTATTTCAGTCGATCTGTCTGTTCTGTTCCCCATTCTGTCTGTGGTGACTCCTCTCTCCTCCCACGACTCTGGCCTGTACCCCAGCTCTTGTATGTATAAATAAATAAATCTTTAAAAAATTTTCTTAAAAAAAATAATGATGATGATTGATGATGATGGTGACTATAGCCTCCATCTACTTACATGTTCCAGGCACTTACCACCACCTTAAATACATTCTCCTTATGACTCACTGACATATCAAACAACTGTCAAAGTCAAGGCACAATCTACCAAACACTTTATCTCTAGTTTGTGTGTGTGTGTGTGTGTGTGTGTGTGTGTGTGTGTGATGGAGGACTGGCAATTGGCTTGGGGGCCTCTTGATCGTTGCCCAATTATCTGCCACTGATTGCCTTTAGATAAAATAGTTCAGGCCTCACTGTGCCAGGGATTTGTAAAGACACTTTCAGAACACTTGATGCTTTTCTTTCAGCTGTTGTTTTTCAAATTCAAACTTTTTGTCTAATTATGCTTTTGAAATGTAGTTGACCCTTGAGCAACAGTTTTGAACTGTGTGGATCCACTGATACTCAGATTCTTCTCAGTGAATACAGCTGACTCACCACATCTTTGGTTAATGGAACTGTGATATCCTAGGTTGAACCTGCCGCTATGAATCTGTGGATACAGAGGACGAGCACCCATAGATTTTGGCATCTACAGGGGTCCTGATGCCAAACCTCAGTAGATACTCAGGGTAACTATACTTAAATTTGGGGGGAGTCAAAAATAATACTCACATTTTAATAGGGCAGGTTGGAACCCCCAGCCCCCAATTACTCAAAGGTCAGTTATAGTCTAGGGGTTTATAAATGTTTGTTATGGTCTTGTCTAGATTGTCTCGTTTGAATCTCAGAAGGAAGTCAAGTCTGAATTCGAACTGTACTGAAGGGGAGTGATGGGTCAAGAGACATATCAGGTATGAAGTTAATAAGTGGGAGGGCCACCATTTTCTTATCTTGCAAATTGCCCTGCCTTGAACATCTTTGTGACATGATGTTCCATATTTTAGTTTATATCTTTCTCATGGTTTCCCTGAAGGAGAGCAGCTAAGTCAAAGGGTTTGAACTTTTTATAGGGGTTGCTCCTTATTTCACAGCTTTTTGAGTAATGAAAACAACACACTTGTAGTGTTCTTTTGGGAGTATGCTTTTTCCCATTCATGGATGTTTTATATGCATGGAATCATGAAATATTTCCAGAAGATCTGAACTGTTCCGATATCATGCAGCTTATTTTTTCATAGACTGCCCTTTCAATTTTAACAAAAATGGTTGTTTTTGTGGCCTAGTGTATAGTGGATTTTGTGCAATTCAGTCATGGCCATTTCTCCCTATTAATTTGCTTAAGTTCTGGAGAGAAACTAAATTCATGCATTTTAAGTCATCTTTCCCTTCATGTGAGTTACTTCTCATTGTGACTTCTTGGTCTACGTGCAAATAGACTCCCTGAAGACCTATTTTCAGACACATCTCCTTTTGATTCATAGTTCTGGCCCTTGTGCTTCAACCTATACTCTAAAAAATCTGCAAGGTAAATTGGTCAGAAAAATAGATACTGAGCTTTTGCTGATGCAGTGTGAATACAGAAGAATACTGTTTGGGGTTATTGTGGGGGGAGTAGAAAGACTTCCATTCATGTGCCTCAACTTCCTATTTAAGTCTTTCAACAATTCCTGACATTCTTTTCCCAGCTTTTCCTCTCTGCACGATGTGTAGATGAATGAAGCTACGTGGTAATAGATTTATAAGAAGTCATAGTTCTGTTACTATGTAAGTTATGTTAACATTTTGTTTTCTGCCTTTCCATCTCCCTGGGTTATTTTAAACACTAGTGAGTGTGGTGTGATAATAGGAAAAAACAGAAGAGTAGGACACTTTTTACCTGGAGGGGCCTGACAGATTGGTGATACAGTGTGACCAGGATGGCGGTTGTGGGGAGAAGGGGTGCTGTGGAAGCAACTGAATTGTAAGGGGGCAGTGGGGAGTGGGAGTGGGGGAAGAACACCTGGTGAAGTAGGTAAGAAATAGAGGCCCAGCGGCCCCTTGTAGCAGGCCATGCAGCTAGTCCATGTGAAGGCTTGGATTTCAACCTAAATCTTTATAACTCCAAACCACATATTCTTTTTTTTTTAAACTGCTTATTTTGGTTTCTTTTGCCATATTTGAACTTCTACAATTGCTCCTAAAATAATTCAGGCTTTCCAGATGGAGTAAAAAGCATACTGCTTCTCCCCATTCTCCCATACCTCAAGTTACCCTACTTCAGTTTGGCAGGTGTGCTCCCAAGCCACCTTCTCTGTACGCATGAATCACCTCAGGAAACCAGGTATGCCTGACTCCAGCCAGCCAGAATAACTGTGACGGCAATACTGGGGGTCAGAAATGCATTGTCCTTCCTCTCTGGGATCGACTTGGGTGAGGATGGTCGCAGCTGGGCTCTGAGAACCAGGGCACTCCCAGGTTTAGTAGCAAGAGTGTCCCGGCAGCCAACACTTTTGGGGGGAGGGGAGCTATTTGCACGACTTTGGCTTTCTGCCTTGTACTGTCCTGCTTGGCCCAAACAGAGAACAGAACCTCTAGCTCATGTTTTTCCAATGCCTGCATCTGTTGGTGCTCAGGTTCTGCTGCATGAAAACAATGGACATGCCCCAGCTCTAGGCCTGAAGGTCAATCATTTGAGTGACTTTGGGTCAGTCACTTCAAGGTTAGAGGAGTGTTGACTCCAAGTTTCTCCAAGTCTGAGGGGCACTATTTTTCTTTGTCATTTTAAAAGTTTCTGAAACACGACATGGTGGACATTAGATATATATATTTAAACTAGTATTTTGTATTTTTCTCCTTTTTCTTGAAAAGCTGTTGATGAAATCAGTGGGGTAACTTACAATTTATGATATTTTAGGAATGTGGGAACATGGCAATAAGCGCCTCGAGGAGTTGTTTGGAGAATGGATAATGCCTGGTAACTCCTGGTGAACAGCGAAGTGCTAAAAAAAATAGAAAAGACCAGAAAACTGCCGAGCTGCCTGCATGGCTATTTCTCAGAGATACCCAGACAGGAAGCTTTTATTTTTTTAAAAGATTTATTTATTTATGCATATGAGAACTGGAGTACAAACCAGAGATGTGGCGGGGGGGTGGGAATGGTAAGAGGATTCACCAGAGTTGGGGGCAGAATAGGCAGATCAACTGAAATACACTGCTGAAGGGAGCAGCGGGTGAGGCAGGAGAGGTCTGCCTCGCCATATGGGTCATCAGGCTGGCCAGGGATAGAACTTGTGCTGCAGTGGCTATGGATGCTTCATAGTGTGGTGGTTAGTCCCTTGTACCACCAGGGAGGTCCTAGACAGAAAGTTCTTGATTAAAGGACTGACAACGTTCCACTCAATAAAAGCAATGTTCTAGGATATAAGAATATAGCATTTCTAATCACCCCTTGTCCCAATGGGACCTAATGAGTTATTTTTTCTCTCATTAAAAAAAAAAAAGTGTGATACAACCACAACTCTTAAACATTTGAATTTTTCTTCAGTGAGGCCTTGCAAGAACATTTTGCCTACCAAGGAAATAGTTGGCCCTTATAGAAAATATCAGGTTAGCCACAAAACTCTTATAACTTGAACAGAATATTAATTAAAATCAAAATGAAAATTACAGTGCCACCAAATGCCTGTAGAATATATATAATGTAATACGTGGATTAAATATGGCATTAAAACAATTAGTGTATCTGTCTAGGCAGGGTTCAGTTTGAAGAAAGCAAGTGGCAAAAGCCATTTCCTTTTCCAGCTCAATTGAACCAGTTTGCCCTATCAGAGGTCTTACAATCTAGTTGGAAGCAAAGTAGACATTTATTTGGCCAGGTGAAGACAAGGTACTACAAATAACCAGTGGAAACAAAATGGCAGAAAGATATTCCTATCAGAATTCATGTCAGTAATTTAGAGAATCGATTTACAAGTAAATGGTCTGTCCCAGTACTTAACGAGAGCTTCCAAGTCAAACATTTTTTGGAAAATAGCCCAGTTGTTAACAAAATAGGGACAGATGGGCTCTAGCCAAACTGAGAACATATCTGGGTTCGTATTCTCATCATTCAACAAATACTTAAGTTCTGTTTTTGGTGTCAAGGATGTAACTGAACAAAATTGACAAAAATCTCTGCTTTCCAGGAGTTTACATTTTAATTGTTGCTGCCCTGAAAAACAATTAACTAATCCAGTTAGAATTATTGCTGAAGAAAAAGCAAATCAGTCAGACACATTGGTGTATTCTTATGAATCAATTACTTAGATTTCAATTTTGTTAACTTTTAGGTCTTTGCTCACATATTTCTGGAGAAGCAAGTGCACTGTAATTATATACGAGTAGTTGTATTTTTAGCATTTTGCTTGGTCCATTGACTTTATTTGTTAAATTACCACAAATATAAAATGTTATTTGACTCTACAATATTTAAATACAATATTTAATCCACTTTTGCAGGAAGTATTGTAAACAATCCCATCCATCTTTGTACTGGTTGTGATGACACTGAGCTAAATTAATGAGGGACATTTGGTAGATTCCATGACTGTTTCTGGGGAGCTGTGGCCTGACTAGAGCCCCCAGGAAATCTGTAGATTCTAAAACCAATATAACAAAATGAATATATTTGGAGTAAAATGAGCTAAGGAATAGGGTAGGGTCTGGAACTTCAAGGAGGAGATGACTCACATGAAAAGGAGAGAGACCCTCATGACAAAGAACCTCGGTAACTAGTATTTGTCCTGCCTTTTAGACAAATCTCAATGTAGACTCACAAAGTAAAAATGGGAGAAAACGTCAATAAAAAGAATCAGAAACAAAAGAGGAGACGTTACAACAGACACCTCAGAAATACAGAGCCCATAGCTATCATTATACTCAATGGTGAGAAGCTGAAAGCTTTTCCTTTAAGATCAGGTACATGATAGAGATGTCTACTCTCACCACTCCTGTTCAGCATGGTATTGAAAGTCCTAGCTAGAACAATTAGGCCAAAATAAAAAAAAAAAATAAAAAAGATATGAAAGCAATCCAGACTGGAAAAAAAGGCTAAATTTATCACTATTTGCAGATGATATGATAATATACATATAATATACATAGGAAATATATATATATACATAGGAAATCTATTAGAAACAATTAGAAATGATAATTCAGTAAAGAGGCACACTACAAAATCAATATGCAAAAATCTGTTGCATTCCTATCTGCAAGTAATAAACTAAAAGAGAAATCAAGAAAAACAATCCCATGTATAGTAGGAACATAAAGTATTAAATACCTAGGAATAAACCTAACAAAGGAAGTGAAAGTCCTATTCAACAAAGACTATAAGACATTGTTAAAATAAGGCATTGTAATAGAAGACAAGAAAATGCAAAGATATTCCATGCTCATGGATTGGAAAAATTAATGTTAAAATGCAATCCCTGTGAAATTTCATGGAATGCTTTAAAGAAATAGAGCAAACATTAATGAAGTATATATACACACACACACACACACAATTGCTAAAGCAATCTTAATGAGAAGAAGTAGAATGGAGGTATTATGTGCTCAGATTTCAAACTATAGCACAAAGCTATAATAACAAAAACAGTATGGTATTGGAATAAAAATAGACACATAGGCCAGTGGAATATAATTGAGAGCCCAGAAATAAACCCACATTTATTGTATAGTTAATCTACAAAAAGGAAGCCAAGAGTATACAACAGAGAAAGGAAGGTCTTTCCAATGAATAGTGTTGGAAAAATTGGACAGTCACATTTACAAAAATGAAACTAGACCATTCCCACATGCCATATACATACATTAACTCAAAATACATTAAGAAATTGGTTGGGAGCCTCCCTGGTGGCACAGCAGGTTGAGCGCCACACTGTGAAGCATCAGCGCAGAGCATCACAAGTTTAATCCATGGCCAGGGAGGGGACCCACATGGTGCAGCAGACCTCTCCTGCCTCGCCCGAGGCTCCCCTCAGGAGTGTGTTTCAGTCTATCTGCCTGTTCTGCTCCCCACTCTGTCTCTGAGTGGGAGGTGAATCCTCTCACCTCCTGTGACTCTGGCTTGTACCCCAGCTCTTGTATACATAAATGAATAAATCTTTAAAAAAAATAAATAAATTGGATGTAAGACTGGAAACCATAAAATACCATTTGAAGAAAACATAGACAAAACACTCCAAAACATTGGCTTCAGTTATGTCTTTGGAGTCTCAACTCCAACAGCAAGGAAAACAAAAGCAAAAATAAACATCAAACTAAAAAGCCCTGGTCAGCAAAAGAAATTGTCATTAAAACAAATCACATCTGACTGAATGGGAGAAAATATTTGCACTTCATACATCTGACAAGGGACTGATAGTCAAGATCTACAATGAACTCATACAGCTCAACAAAAAGAAGTAAAGAAACCCAATCAAAAAATGGGACAGATGAGCTAACTAGATACTTCTCCATAAAAGATGCACAGATGGCCAAGAAGCACATGAAAAAATGTGCAACATCACTTATCATGAGGGAAATACAAATCAAAACCATTGTGATAATGGCCCATGGGGGGAAAAAACCCCAAAACCAGAAACAATAAATGTTTTTGAGATTGTGGAGAAAAAGAAACCCTATACTGTTCTATACTGTTGGTGGCAGTGTAGGCTGATCCATACCCTGTGGAAAACAGTATGGATGCGCCTCAAAATATTAAAAATAGATTTAACATATGATCCAGCAATTCCATGCATGGGGTCTACCCCCAAAATGCAAAAACAATAATTTGAAGGGATTCATGCACTCCTGTGTCCATTGTAGCACTATTTACAATAGCCTTATGGAAACAACTTAATTTCCCAGTAACAGAAAGGTAGAGTAAGAAGATGTGGGGTGTGTGTGTGTGTGTGTGTGTGATGGAATACTACTCAACTAAACAAAGAAGACTAATGCTTACCATTTGTGACAACATGGATAGAACTGGAGGGGATTATGCTAAATAAATCAGAAGTATAAAGAGACAAATAGTGGGTGATTTCACTCATATGTGGAATATAGAAAAATGAAACAAAGGAACTTATAAAACTGAACCAAAACAAACCCTAGACTCTCTACTGAAGAACTAAGGCTAGTGGAGGGGTCAGGGAGATTAGTGGTGGCAACCAAGTGGAGAGGACCCAGTGGGTGCTTTGTGGTGGGTGTAGTGTGGTGGCATACACCTGGGGTGGTGTGACCCTTGCTCCCTAGATTGTATATAGTGTTGTAAACCAATGCCACTTCAAGAAAACTAAATAAAAAATAAAAATAAAACAAGTCAAAAGAAGGATCATTATGAATATAGTGTGACCTGATTCAATCATAAAATATCTTTTTGGGAAAAGACAATGAGAGGCAGACTAATGACCCAACAATAGGGGACTGATGAAATCACTTATGCTGCATTCATATAATCAAATACTTTGCATCCATTAGAATAAGCAGAATGCATTGACATTTCTATTTATTTATTTATTTTAAAAGATTTTTTTTTTATTTCTGCATACAAGAGCTGGGGTACAGGAGGCCAGAGTCATGGGTGGTAAGAGGATTCACCAGAAACAGAGGGGAGCAGAACAAGTAGATCATCTGAAATACACTGCTGAGGGGAGCAGCGGGTGAGGAAGGAGAGGTCTGCTGCGCCATGTGGGTGCCCTTCCTGGCCAGGGATCAAACTCACGCTGCTGTGCGGGGGTGCTTCACAGTGTAGCGCTCAACCCGCTGCGCCACCAGGGAGGCTCCCATTTATTGACATTTATAGTATTTAGTGAAAAGAGAAATTACAGATAGAATGACCAAGATTTTTTTTTTGTACTGGTAAAACATTATAATGTAAAATTTACTGTTCTAACCATTTTTAAGAGTATATTTCTCTGCCATTAACTACATTCACATTGTTCTTCGGCCATCACCACTATACATCTTTAGAACTTTCTTCCCCATTAACTATTAACTTCCCATCCTCCCTCCTTGCAGTGATACCATTTTATATTCTTACCAGTATTTCACAAGGGTTCAGATTTCTCCACATCCTTGTTAATGCATGTTTTTTCTTTATTTTTTGGCAATAACCATTGTAATATGTGGGAAGTCTCTGAATTATTATTTTTAAGATGTATTCTCATGCATATATAATATTGAAGAAACTCTCCAAAGGATTTACCCCTAATATAGACAGTACCTACTGGGTGATAAGATGTAGACAATTTTTGCTGTTGTTTTATTGCTATATTTTCTCTCACTAAGCATGTATAATGAGGAGTTAAAAATGCTTCAAACTCAGTCGAGCTTTCTCAGTTCAGAGGTTGACTGTGCAGCCTTCACGTGGGTCCTCACACTTGTTGATTTTGAACCTGGCACGGCTCCGGTCATGCTGCCAAACCCCAAGCTGAGGCTCCAGGACTGCAGGCCCGGTTGCCGCACGTTCCCTCTGCCTAGTGAAGCAGAACCAGTGGTCTTGGCAGTGGATTAAACTATAGAAACTAAGCAGGTCTCAGTACGTGGCTCTCTGCTGCCCTGATCCTCCTTCCTCCCATTTAGATTTTCAGCACAAAGAAATCTCCTTTTCAGGTTATGTTTATTCACTAAAGTTTTGACCAGTCATCTTAGTTGATTACAAAGAAATAGAAGGGGGTTTTCTTCCTATTGTGTGAAATGATATTTACTGCAATTTCCCAGAAGGTTTTAAGGCTCATAACTATGTCTGTTTAGAAAGCAGTAATATTTTTCTTTATTTTTTTATGCATTTGATTCATTACTTTATTTTCTTACATCATTGCTCATTTTTGCATAGTATTTGATTTCTCCCCTCAAGTGTAGTCCCCATAGCTCTTCCAGCACCTTGGCACCCAGGATCCATCAGCATAGTCTCTTGTGCTTTTCCTTTCCCTGTTTTGAGTCCTCCACCTCCCCCTTTCCTTCTGTGGGCCGCAGATCTATGGCTTGTCTGCTAGTTCTTTTTCTTTTTTTTAAGACTTATTTTTTTTATGCATACAAGAACTGGGGTACAGACCAGAGATGCGAGGGGGGAGAGGAGTCACCAGAGAGAGTGGGGAGCAGAACAGGTGGATCTACTGAAATACACTGCCAAGGGGAGCAGAGGGCAAGGCAGGAGAGGTCTGCTGCGCTATGTGGGTCGCCTCCCCAGCTATGTGGGTCGCCTCCCCAGCTATGTGGGTCGCCTCCCCAGCTATGTGGGTCGCCTCCCCAGCTATGTGGGTCGCCTCCCCAGCCGGCAGCAAGGATTGAACTTGTGCTGCAGTGGCTGTGCTCTGCTTCATAGTGCATTGCTTAACCCACTGCACCACCAGGGAGGCCCCTTGTCTGCTAGTTTTTGTTTGTTGAAAACACAGTAATGATTCCATATGTACTCATTCAGAAATAGCTGAAAGTAATCGTTTTGTGGACCAAGCTGCTACCTTATGAAAATAAGGGCTGCCCAGTTTATAATAATGTAATTTATTCTTTTCGTTTCTTAGTTGCAATATGGAACCATGTGGAGATGAAAGGGTTGGTTACAAAATGCATTTACTTTTTTGGACACAGTAATGAACTGGGGGATAGGTAATGTGGAAAGATAAGTTTAATACCCTTGCACAGGATCGACTGATTTAATCAGCTGTCTGTGACTTTTGGTTGAAGCATTTTTTGGCTTTGTTTTCTTTAGACATGATGATTCTGGCTAGTTTGAGGGTCCAGATTTGAAACAAAGTCAAAGAGACTTTTGGAACAGTTCAGTTTGGAGTTGTTCAGAGTTGTACTGGTTTTGTGAGGCCATGAGAAAGAGGGATAAGATCTGATGAATAAGTTTGGACCCCCGTAGAGGTAGGAGCACAGTTGTGTCTTGGGGAGTCACAAGAATAATTCTGCTTCTTAATCATGTTAGGTCGAAGGAGACATTGCCATTCATTTCCCCTCAACATTTCTTCCTGGTGCCTCGTTTTCTTTCAGACTTCTCTTGAGAGAAGCTGTTGACCATGTTGAGTTTTGGTTTTCTGTCACCTTTCTTCTTCACTTCCAGGCTTGATTATCCCCACAGCCACTGCTGAGCCCTGCTACTCCTTTCCATCCCTGAATGCCCAGCCTAGCACAGGACTCAGGGGCCCACGTTGGGCTGGGGACAATTGCAAACTCCCACCAGCATCGTTTTCACCAGTGCTTAGTCCGACTTTGGCCTGCATCTCCAGTAACTCTCAACACACTCGGGCCTCCACACCTACCTGCCCCTGGTCTTCTCAGGCCTCTGATTATGACTCACCAGCTTGTGTTTCTTCTTTGTTTGGGCACATCTGGAAATCTCGAGTCTACTTTCTTGATTTTCTCTTCCTTGTCTACCCCAAAGGTGCAAAATCATGTCATCCTGCTCCACTCTATCACTCTGCTCATCCTTTCAGATGACCACTAGTAAGTGCGGTTCTCCACAGATTAGTAAGGTTTTACAGGGGACTTCTGTAGTTCTAAGCGGGGCTGGGATAGCAACTGTGGGTGAGAGGCCATTATATTAATAGTGTTCTTTTTTTTTTTTTTGCCAAAGTAACTCACATCCTTATTTTTCAGTCTTCAAATACAGCACAAAATGAGGTTGATCAAGGACCTATCACTTTAGTAAGGCATATTTAATATCAAAGGAAAGCAATGTTAAAAAATTGTAGAAGCTAGTTGCAGTGAAAGACTCCTTAGCACTGATAAGGCTTGTTATGCAAAGAGAGACTGTTGTCTTACCTTCTTTAATGTCTGTTGTTTTGAATGGCATGGGGCTGCTGTAGAGAATATTCGCTGAAGAAGTGTGAACTAAGCACTTGTGTGTTTTCACAAGGTCCTTTTACCAAACAGGAAGCCCCTGACCCTGATCTTAGACTGCACTTTTGACTGTGCTTGGAGCACACAATACCTTATGAGCTTTACCTCTCACTGTTCTTCTAACTTTTCAGTATTTGATCAAGAGATAGGAGAAAGCTGATTGGTGACTACTTTGGACAGAGGGAGATTGTATTCTTGTGTAACTGGAGAATTTCTGATCTACTAAGTTAAGATTTCTAAGCATCATGTTGGATTCTGTGTGGCAGTCGGTATGGTTTGGCAGCTGGAAACTTAAGTGCACACTCCTTATGGAAGGGATACTGACTCCATGGATGCCTGGCAAGATGATTGATGTTTATTTGCTTCTCTAATTCCAAGGGCTCAAGGCACTTGACATATATTTGGTAGCCCTCCAGTGCATGCATCCAAAATGCTACATACAGACTCCCAGGCACATTGCTGACTTGCTCAGGGGCATTCACTGCCCGGCAGCTGGAGAGCACATGCAAGACCTAGTTCTTGGTGGTGCAGGAGTATTTCATGTTGTCACGGTTGCCTGAATTCTAACATCCGTGGTGGCTATGCAGGCCAGGCGCTCCCTGCACTCCCCTGAGGGAGGCAAGGCTTTTCAGCAGTTAAGTACCAACTGAGACAGATGAAATTAAAAATGACACGGTAAGATCACTGTTGTCAACTTGTGAGGCAATTAATTTTTCAATTTCAGTATACTCTTACTGGGAGGCTGCTATTGAACCAGTGATGTAGAGATGTGGGTGGTTGGGCCAAGCGGCCTTTTATGAGGCTCTCTCTGTGCAGCTGTAAAAACAATTTTCATATTGATGGGGAAGGAGAGAAGTAAAACAGGCTCCTCAAAATGTCCTTAGCCCTGAGACTGTGTTTACCATCACAGAGGTGAGAATCAACCAGAAATATTCATTAGTGTTATGGTAGTGATGGGAATAATAGTTGAATTTTACATGATTTTGGTTTGTGAACATTTTTTCTTTGAATTAGATTGATCATATCCTATGATTCTGGCACACCATCAACTGGGCCTCTGCCCTGTCCTTCTGTAGTACTTTAATTATTTAATTTTTATCATTTTATTTCTTTTGTCCATTGACCCGTCCTCACTCTTTTTCCTGTATATGTATTTTTTCTTTCAAATATCTTAATGCCACTATTTATGTTAAAGACAATTCCTAATTTTTTTTACTTCTAATCCTTCTATTGAAGTTTTAATTTCTTATTATCATTATTTTTAATCCCAAGGATTCTTTTTAGTTCTTGAATGTTTCTTTTTCATTTCCTCCTTTTTTCATTATGCACCGTCTTTCCTTATGTCTCTGAAGATATAGCTACAGTGGATCATTTTTTAAAAATTCTGTCATGCCTTGTTTCTTTTTTCTAAGTTCCTTCCCCCTATATTCCTATCCCAGCTTTTATATTAGAGACTTTTAATTATCTGGTGATTTTTGGTGGTTTGTTCATTTAAAATGAGTTGCTGCAGAGCTTATCAGATGGAGGGGTTTGTGAATGGGCAGGTTGCAATTTGAATCAGTAGCTCGATAGCCTATAGTTGGCGGGTTTAGTTCCTGTATCTTGAAAGCATCAGAGCCCTTCCTCTCATTTCGGTCAGTTACTCTAAAGGTACAGGTCAGTCTTTTGTCTGGATCTTAAAACCTGGCAGCTGGTGTTCTGGGAATCAAATTGGGCTGGGGTTTTGGTACAGGGTGTTTCACTACTGGGTGTGATTAAACCTCCACCTCTTACACTTCCTCCCCCGACCCAGTGTTCACCTGATGCCTCACCTTACCCCTTTCCTCCTCATTGTACAAACAATACAGTATATCGCCCACAGAGAACAAACTTTTCTCCCAGAGAATGAAAGGCTAAACTTTTAAACGAAAGGCAGAAACTTTAGAGATTTTCCAACAATCCTCTTCCTTTTCATCCCATCCCATCCTCTCTGCCTTTAGCAGTGCTCTGTGCCTCCATTAATCCGAGTCTTCCTGGTAATCTGCCATGGTTTACTTCTTATTATACTCCTTCCTTGCTGGGTTAGGTTTCAGCTTTCTACATTCTGTTAAGTCATTCACTTCCCGGCTTCCAAAGTTTGGTTCACATCTCTTATCAGCAGTCATCTCTCCCATTCTCTCTATCTTTGAGGCTTATTTCTTTTTCATTCTTCCAAGTAAGTGTCATTTTAGAAGGAAGTAGAGATAAACAGGTGTGTTTAATGTACTATACTGAATGGGAAGTTGAATGTACCACATTTACCCAACTGATTTCTTGCTAGTGGAAACTTATGCTAATGCATTTGCAGTTACAAATTATGCTAATACACTCTATTGGAGGGCATATCTGAGCATTCGGGAGTGTGTTACTCTATGACAAATTCCTGAATGTAGGAATTTTGGGTTAGATTGTAAGTTCATTTAAACATTTGATAACTGTTCACAAAAGTGAACTGATTAGTACTCCTATCAATAGTATGAGATAGAATATATTTATTTATTTACTTATTATGGCAACATTGGTTTATAACACTGTTATCATTCAGAAATATAGAATTTTACTTGTTTAGATGTCTGTTACCACACCTCCCCCCCCCCCCAAGACAACCATGGCCCCCCACCATGGTCCATGGAAAACACATTTTTCTTAATGAGCTAGTGATAAGCACCACACTGATAAAGAAACAGGAGCCCTGGCACAGGCTGAAAGGTTGCAGGATGCTGCTGAAGAGCAATCCTGTTTTGTTTTTTTTTTTTTTAAAGATTTATTTATTTATGCATATAAGAACTGGGGTACAGGTCAGAGGTGTTGGGGGTGAGAGGATCCACCAGAGACAGAATGGGGAACAGAACAGGCAGATCTACTGAAACACACTGCTGAGGGGCGGGCGCCGTGGGTGAGGTAGGAGGGGTCCGCTATACCACGTGGGTCACCTCCCTGGCTGGAGGCAGGGATTGAACTCATGCTGCAGTGGCTGCAGTTTGCTTCAAAGTGTGTAGCTTAACCCATTGTGCCACCAGGGAGGCCCCAAATCCTGGTATTTCTATTGACAGAGAAAAGAGTGGGTCAAATTGAAAACTGGATTTAGGGCTTTGGGGAGGGTGAGTCTGCTGACATACTCCTGACCCCCACCCACCGCTCCAACATTAACAAGACATTCCACTGATCAGTCCCTGGGGTGCAAAGTACATCAGTCAACAACCCCATCCCCTTCCCGCCTGGACCATCAGAGTCCTATTGTTACAGGGCAAACCACGTTGTGTGCCAAACTGTTACAGGGCAACCCTAATATAAAATGGGTTTGCCTGACTGTGTCCTCACCCACGTGCTCGAAAGGCACTTATAAAGTCCCAACTGCATGCACACACAATAAGGTTGATAAAGGGTTTTATTTGCAAGAGAAGGGGCACAGTGAATAACACAAGGGGAAGAGAGGGATACAGATCCATAAATGTCCTACCAGTTCCTCGGAGCTGGAACTCAATGGCATGCTGAGAGCTGACTCCTAAGGAAAAGAGGGACCCCCAAGGCTCACATGTCTGCTTTTTATACTCAGCCTGGCTGCTTAACTTCACTCTCAGGTCGCAGTGATCTGCTCTTCGATAATGACCTTATGGGATTTATAGTTCTTGGAACTTGTAGGTCTGGAATGGGGTCCTATTTGTGTAGTCCATTCAGGAGGGTCTTTCCCCCTAACACTATCTCATGATATCCTGTCCCCAGGGCCATCAGTGTCCTGCTCTCGTCTGTCTTGAAAGGAACCTTGTACACCTGTTACAGGGTAACCTTACCTTTCCCCCTAACACACCCACATCTGTCTTCAGATTTTTAACTGATGAATTTCTTTGTGGAGTTGAAAATAGTTTAATAAGTGTTTAGCTGACTTTTCTATTCTACTAGGAAACTGTGGAAAACCTCAATTCTAAAAATGACTATATTATAGTTCTTCATGGAAAAAATGTGGTGTGTGACTGATTATATCAGTTTATCAAGAGGATGGAGCCAATACAATGACTTGGATTTTCTTGACTTGCACTGTCTTCTTGTGGCTCACAATACTTTATTTTTACAGAGTTCCAGAACTTTTAGCATTTGAGGAGTGACTGATTTGGTTATAATTTCTTTGACAAATTAGTGAGAACCCTTCATTTATCTGCTTCATTTTACCAATTTACTCTCCTGATACTGTTAGGGGAGAAAGACCCTCTTGAATGGATTACAAATCCCATTAGGTCATTATCGAAGAGCAGAACACTGGGATCTAAGGGTGGAGTTAAGCAGCAGGCTGAGTATAAAAAGCAGACATGTGGGCCTTGGGGGTCTCTCTTTTACTTGGGAGCCAGCTCTCAGCATGCCATTGGGTTCCAGCTCCAAGGAACTGGTAAGACATTTACAGATCTGTATCCCTCTCTTCTCCTTATGTTATTCACTACACTATTTCACCATCTCTTATAAATAAAACCCTTTATTAACCTTTGTTGTGTGTGAGTGCAGTTGGGACATTATAAGTGCCTTTTGAGCACGTGGGTGAGGACCCAGTGAGGGAAACCCATTTTATATTAGGGTTGCCCTGTAACAATACTACCCCTGTCTCTGACATGGCTGCTGGCCTACCTGATTATTGGAGTGTTTGTGCAATAAGAGGTAAAATGGGTTTGTTAGGGCCTGTAAGGCACTGATAGAAATACTGATGAAGTCGTTTTTGGAGTCAGTGGGTTTGGAGGCGGGGTCCTTGAGTTCACTCTGAGTAAGTTTTCACTAGAGCTCTCCTTTCAGTGGCACATGGTGAGTTTCCCAGGCGAGTTTCTCCACGAGACACAGATGTTAGTTATATTTAAAGAGCAGGTTTATTAGAGAAAGGGACAGAAGAATAAAGGACACTTGCATAGACACAAGCGGGCAGGAAAGGCTGCCTTGAAAGGGACAGGCTTGCTGAGAGGCCTGCATGTTGCAGGTGGTGGTCTTTGAGAGCTGCCTCCACTGTGGGAGGTCAGTGAAGAGAAGCCCGGCTGGCATGGTACATACAGGTCACAGACAGGCAAAATGCTGCTGCCCTGAGGAGGAGAGAGTTGTTGAAGAGAAGCACCTGCATAGTCACAGTTGGGCAGAAGGACAGCTGCCCCGTTGTGGGGGCAATGTTAGGTTTTCAACATTTTCTTTTGGTAGGGAGGGGCTCATCGCTGTGGGTGGATGGTTTGCTCCTCAATCTCCCTATATTCACCTTCAGGTCTGTGTTCCTGACACTCCCTGTTGCAGTCTGGTAGTTTCTATTGTTGGGTTAATGGTTGTTAATCCCTTCTGCCCCCACCTTCTTGTGTGAGACACCTTATGATATTTCCTTTCCAGTTTTTCTATTCTTATCCTCCATCACTATACAAGGGATGGACAGCTGAACTGAGGAATTGGGGAGAGACACAGATGGAGAGCTTTGCATCTCTGAGTTTGCCTCGGGGCTCAACCAATATTCCTGTATAAACTTGAACAGTCATATAATCTTTGTGCCCTATTTATAATATATGAATAACCATATTTTTAAAAAACGCCAGGGCTTTTGCAAGAGAAACTAATTTCAGCATGGTTCAAAGACAACTCATTTACTTAATAGAAAGCCCCAGAGTAGAAGTGAGATATAGCTGAATTCGGATGTTTAAACAACTTCAGAAATACATACATATATATATATCTACCCCTCACTCTTCTTTCCTGGGTTGAGTTGGTTTTAGACAGGGTCTCTCCAAGTGGAGACAAATAAAGGTCACCGGCAAGTTGTATGCTTCTGCTGTTGCTTTTGGGGTCAGTGGGTTTGGAGAGCAGGGTTCTTGGGTTCTCTCTGGGAAAGGTTTCACCAGAGCTCCTGTTCAGCAGCACGTGGCGAGTTCCCAGGCGAGTGTCTCCACGAGACAGAGATGTTTGTTATATTTAAAGAGAGGTTTATTAGAGAAAGGGGCAGAAAAGAAAAGTTCACTTGCACTATCACAAGCAGGAAGGAAGAGCAGCCCCAAAAGTGATAGGCTTGCTAAGAGAGGCCTGCATGATTGCAGGCAGGTGACCTTAGGAGAGCTGCCTCCACCGAGGGAGGTCAGTGAAGGGAAGCCCCAGCGTGGTGAAGGTCATGGCAGGCAGGAAGACTGCAGAGAAGACAGGTGAAGAGAAGCACTTGCACAGTCACAGGTGGGCCGAAGGACAGCTGCACTATTGTGGGGGCTACGTTAGTTTTCATCATCTTCTTTTGGTAGAAGGGACTCATCTCTGTGGGTAGATGGTGTGCTTTCTATAGATGGCGTGGGTAGACACTTTCTATAGCAGTCTGAACCCTGTCTGGGTGTTGCAATTCTTGATTTGGGTGTTGACCCCTACAGGTCTTAGTTTCTAGAACTGGGTTTAATCCCTTCTACCCCTAACTATTTGTGTGGTACAAGTTCTTGACCTTGTGGTGTTTCCTTCTCTGTTCTTTATACTCCATCACTTCCATTCTTTGATGGGAACTCATGTTCCAACAAATGTCTCAGGGCTCATGCTTACTCATTTAGCTTGATTCCTAAATCTCTGAATGAGTCATTGTGCTTTTAATTGGGCAGGGCTCTTTGGAAAAAGGTGCCAGTGGGCAGAATGAGGGGCAGCCCAGGACCTCCAAAACTTGCAAGCTCTAAATGGGTTCTGCCATCCTTTGCATAAAGAAAAAACATACACAGTGCATAAGATCTTCAATAGAAAAAAAACTTTAGTAGAATTAGTGTGCAATAGAAGGAAGAAAAGAAAAGAATAGTTTCCAATTAAACACCCAGAGTTATACATTCCCTTGAGGGTAAATATCCAGCCAAACAGACAGGGTTGTCTCAAAGTGTGGCCCAAAAACTTGCCATAAGTCTAAGGCACCTTCTAATAGGGAAAGGGGCAGAGGGGGCCAGGCAATTCTGAAAAGAAAGGTGCAAATTCAAAATGCAAATCAAGCCAGTGGCTGTCATTTTCATCCTCCCATGGGTCTCTCATCTACGTCTCTGTTCAAGTGTCTCCTTCTATGTCCCTGGTGCAAGACCAAGGTCTAGAAGCGTACACAGCTTCTTCATGTCTCCTCGTTCCGTGTGCTTCCACAAGTCTTCTCTCTGTATTTCTCTTCCAGGACTCTATTTTTGTTTCCTCTTATTGCTTAGCTCCACCCTTCATTAGGCGGGGCAGGGACCTGTAACCTCCCCTTCTTTATGACACTGTTATAGTAGATTATTCTATCTTGGCAAATAGTTAAGCCAGTTGGGATATGCAGTTTGAAAACATTGAACTTGATATTTTGTTTGTGCGTAAGATGAGAGTTTAAATGAAAGAAGCCAGTGGGGCCACATGGTGTCACAGCCCTAGAGTGCCAGAGACTGCTATGATCTCTGGAGTGGAGTGCCATCATTTATTCAGGTACTATTGATATGTTATGCTGTTACGCTTCCTTTGGTGTATATGGTGTGTTGAGCAAGCACCTCTTATAGAATGTACTCAACTGCAACTTTAATTTTCATTTCCTAGTTTCCTTTTGAAATTTTGTTCGGTGGGAAATATCTTCTCTCTACCTGAAATATTGGACAGGTCCCGAGACTTTCTGTTCATTAGGTAATAAACAATCCTATGGTCGCAAGTCACACGGTCTCAACTCAGAAATTACAATGTCTAATCCATACGAACAATGAAAACTTAGATTTAATCTAACTTGCTCCCAAAGGCAGAGTCCCCGGAAGGGAACTGGTAGATAAGAGGGAGGCACGAGCCTTAGCTCTTTTCCAATCTACTGTTTCTTCTTTCCCAGCTTGTTACCATTTTTTAAAACTCCCCCAGGAGTTCCCACTGTAGAGGGAATTAGAATAAGGCTCAATCTTAGGTGGGATTGTTACAGGGCAACTTTAATATAAAATGGGTTTGCTTGACTGGGTTTTTATCCATGTGCTGAAAGGCACTTATAATAAGCCCCAACTGCAGGCACATACAATAAAGGTTAATAAATTGTTTTATTTTACAGAAGAAGGGGAAATAAAGTAATGAATAACACGAGGAGAAGAGAGGGAGACAAATCCATAAATGTCCTACTGTTACAGGGCAACCCTAATGTGAAATGGGTTTCCCTGACCGGGTCCTCACCCGTGTGCGTGCTCAAAAGGCTTTTATAATGAGCCCCAACTGCAGGCACACGCGACAAGTTATTAAAGGGTTTTATTTTACAAAAGAAGGGAAATACAGTAGTAATAACACAAAAAGAAGAGAGGGATACAAATCCGTAAATATCCTACCAGATCTTCCGAGCTGGAACCCAACGGTGTTGTGAGCTGGCTCTGAATCAAGGGCGATGGCTCTGAAAGAAGAGCACCCCCAAGGCTCACCTCTCTGGTTTTATAGCCAGCCTGGCTGCTTAACTCCACTCTCAGGTCCCAGTGATCCACTCTTCGATAATCATCTTACCAGATTTGTGGTTCTGGAATATTGGTGGCCTGGAGTTGGGGTTGGAGTCTATAAACTTACTTGTGTAATCAATTCAGGGTGACCTTTCCCCTTAACACTACCAGTTTTTTTGAGCTAGAATCTGAAAAGCACGATGAGAGTTGGCTTTGAATCAAGAGAGACTCCAAGGCTCACATGTTTAGTTTTATACCCAGCTTGGCTGTTTAATTCCATCTTTAGGTTTTAGTGATTTACTCTTTGATGATGGTTTTATAGGATTTGTGGTTCTTGGTTGTTGTTTTGGAGTGGGGGTTGGAGTCTACAAACTAATTTGTGTAATCCATGTAGGACAATTACTTAGAGGGTGACTTTACTTTTTAATTCATTTCTACTCTTTTGCTTGTCCCTTCTACACACACCTGCGAGGCATGGCTATTTCTCCACTGACTGGTTGTGTTACAGGGCAACCCTAATATAAAATGGGTTCCCCACACTGGGTTCTCCACCCGTGCGCTCAGAAGACTTAAAAGTCCCAACTCCAGGTACACGTGGCAAAAGTTATTAGCAC